>CM059803.1:42240133-42699440 GCA_030435695.1 Brachymystax lenok tsinlingensis
TGGTCTGTCTCCTCATGGCTACATAATACCAGGGTATATCTGGTGGTCTGTCTCCTCATGGCTACATAATACCAGGGTATATCTGGTGGTCTGTCTCCTCATGGCTACATAATACCAGGGTATATCTGGTGGTCTGTCTCTCATGGCTGCATAATACCAGGGTATATCTGGTGGTCTGTCTCCTCATGGCTACATAATACCAGGGTATATCTGGTGGTCTGTCTCCTCATAGCTACAGAATACCAGGGTATATCTGGTGGTCTGTCTCCTCGGCTACATAATACCAGGGTATATCTGGTGGTCTGTCTCCTCATGACTACATAATACCAGGGTATATCTGGTGGTCTGTCTCCTCATGACTACATAATACCAGGGTATATCTGGTGGTCTGTCTCCTCATGACTACATAATACCAGGGTATATCTGGTGGTCTGTCTCTCATGGCTACATAATACCAGGGTATATCTGGTGGTCTGTCTCCTCATGACTACATAATACCAGGGTATATCTGGTGGTCTGTCTCCTCATGGCTACATAATACCAGGGTATATCTGGTGGTCTGTCTCCTCATGACTACATAATACCAGGGTATATCTGGTGGTCTGTCTCTCATGGCTACATAATACCAGGGTATATCTGGTGGTCTGTCTCCTCATGGCTACATAATACCAGGGTATATCTGGTGGTCTGTCTCCTCATGGCTACATAATACCAGGGTATATCTGGTGGTCTGTCTCCTCATGGCTACATAATACCAGGGTATATCTGGTGGTCTGTCTCCTCATGGCTGCATAATACCAGGGTATATCTGGTGGTCTGTCTCCTCATGGCTACATAATACCAGGGTATATCTGGTGGTCTGTCTCCTCATGGCTACATAATACCAGGGTATATCTGGTGGTCTGTCTCCTCATGGCTACATATTACCAGGGTATATCTGGTGGTCTGTCTCCTCATGGCTACATAATACCAGGGTATATCTGGTGGTCTGTCTCCTCATGGCTACATAATACCAGGGTATATCTGGTGGTCTGTCTCCTCATGGCTGCATAATACCAGGGTATATCTGGTGGTCTGTCTCCTCATGGCTACATAATACCAGGGTATATCTGGTGGTCTGTCTCCTCATGGCTACATAATACCAGGGTATATCTGGTGGTCTGTCTCCTCATGGCTACATAATACCAGGGTATATCTGGTGGTCTGTCTCCTCATGGCTACATAATACCAGGGTATATCTGGTGGTCTGTCTCCTCATGGCTACATAATACCAGGGTATATCTGGTGGTCTGTCTCCTCATGGCTACATAATACCAGGGTATATCTGGTGGTCTGTCTCCTCATGGCTGCATAATACCAGGGTATATCTGGTGGTCTGTCTCTCATGGCTACATAATACCAGGGTATATCTGGTGGTCTGTCTCCTCATGGCTACATAATACCAGGGTATATCTGGTGGTCTGTCTCCTCATGGCTACATAATACCAGGGTATATCTGGTGGTCTGTCTCCTCATGGCTACATAATACCAGGGTATATCTGGTGGTCTGTCTCCTCATGGCTGCATAATACCAGGGTATATCTGGTGGTCTGTCTCCTCATGGCTACATAATACCAGGGTATATCTGGTTGTCTGTCTCCTCATGGCTACATAATACCAGGGTATATCTGGTGGTCTGTCTCCTCATGGCTACATAATACCAGGGTATATCTGGTTGTCTGTCTCCTCATGGCTACATAATACCAGGGTATATCTGGTTGTCTGTCTCCTCATGGCTACATAATACCAGGGTATACAGTCTATTCCAAAGTCTCACCGTACATGTCTTCCATCTCACCTCACAGGGTTCCCAGCTCATGTCCCCAGTTATAGCCGCAAACGTCTGGACACCTAAAGAGTTACGTACTTCTCTGTTATGGACATGTTGATTTTTGAGATACCTCTTAGCACCCCACGCTCCTGCCGAATAGTCCAGAACAAAACACACGCACGTCTGACATCTTTGAGTGGTTTTGTTTTGTTTTCTCTTATAACTCCCCCAAGGGCTCTACTCGTTGAGTCGGCCAGGGCAGATGTTCTGTATAGAAAGGTAATATGTTCATCAATAAAAATACCCAAATATTTATAATTGCTAATAAACTTCAGAATTTAAACAAAATGGAAGAACTCTTCTCTTAATAACTGGTTTTCTAAAATGCATTATCTGTGTTTTAGTCTGGTTAATCATGAGTCTCCATCTTTTACACCAAGTCATTATCTGTATTTTAGTCTGGTTAATCATGAGTCTCCATCTTTTACACCAAGTCCTTATCTGTGTTTTAGTCTGGTTAATCATGAGTCTCCATCTTTTACACCAAGTCCTTATCTGTGTTTTAGTCTGGTTAATCATGAGTCTCCATCTTTTACACCAACTGACTGCACATAATAACATGTTCTGCAGGTCTTGTTCAGTTTAATAGTAGTTATCCACCTGCTGTCTAACAGGAGAACTGTAGTTATCCACCTGCTGTCTAACAGGAGAACTGTAGTTATCCACCTGCTGTCTAACAGGAGAACTGTAGTTATCCACCTGCTGTCTAACAGGAGAACTGTAGTTATCCACCTGCTGTCTAACAGGAGAACTGTAGTTATCCACCTGCTGTCTAACAGGAGAACTGTAGTTATCCACCTGCTGTCTAACAGGAGAACTGTAGTTATCCACCTGCTGTCTAACAGGAGAACTGTAGTTATCCACCTGCTGTCTAACAGGAGAACTGTAGTTATCCACCTGCTGTCCAACAGGAGAACTGTAGTTATCCACCTGCTGTCTAACAGGAGAACTGTAGTTATCCACCTGCTGTCTAACAGGAGAACTGTAGTTATCCACCTGCTGTCCAACAGGAGAACTGTAGTTATCCACCTGCTGTCTAACAGGAGAACTGTAGTTATCCACCTGCTGTCTAACAGGAGAACTGTAGTTATCCACCTGCTGTCCAACAGGAGAACTGTAGTTATCCACCTGCTGTCTAACAGGAGAACTGTAGTTATCCACCTGCTGTCTAACAGGAGAACTGTAGTTATCCACCTGCTGTCTAACAGGAGAACTGTAGTTATCCACCTGCTGTCTAACAGGAGAACTGTAGTTATCCACCTGCTGTCTAACAGGAGAACTGTAGTTATCCACCTGCTGTCTAACAGGAGAACTGTAGTTATCCACCTGCTGTCTAACAGGAGAACTGTAGTTATCCACCTGCTGTCTAACAGGAGAACTGTAGTTATCCACCTGCTGTCTAACAGGAGAACTGTAGTTATCCACCTGCTGTCCAACAGGAGAACTGTAGTTATCCACCTGCTGTCTAACAGGAGAACTGTAGTTATCCACCTGCTGTCTAACAGGAGAACTGTAGTTATCCACCTGCTGTCTAACAGGAGAACTGTAGTTATCCACCTGCTGTCTAACAGGAGAACTGTAGTTATCCACCTGCTGTCTAACAGGAGAACTGTAGTTATCCACCTGCTGTCTAACAGGAGAACTGTAGTTATCCACCTGCTGTCCAACAGGAGAACTGTAGTTATCCACCTGCTGTCTAACAGGAGAACTGTAGTTATCCACCTGCTGTCTAACAGGAGAACTGTAGTTATCCACCTGCTGTCTAACAGGAGAACTGTAGTTATCCACCTGCTGTCTAACAGGAGAACTGTAGTTATCCACCTGCTGTCTAACAGGAGAACTGTAGTTATCCACCTGCTGTCCAACAGGAGAACTGTAGTTATCCACCTGCTGTCTAACAGGAGAACTGTAGTTATCCACCTGCTGTCTAACAGGAGAACTGTAGTTATCCACCTGCTGTCTAACAGGAGAACTGTAGTTATCCACCTGCTGTCTAACAGGAGAACTGTAGTTATCCACCTGCTGTCTAACAGGAGAACTGTAGTTATCCACCTGCTGTCTAACAGGAGAACTGTAGTTATCCACCTGCTGTCTAACAGGAGAACTGTAGTTATCCACCTGCTGTCTAACAGGAGAACTGTAGTTATCCACCTGCTGTCTAACAGGAGAACTGTAGTTATCCACCTGCTGTCTAACAGGAGAACTGTAGTTATCCACCTGCTGTCTAACAGGAGAACTGTAGTTATCCACCTGCTGTCTAACAGGAGAACTGTAGTTATCCACCTGCTGTCTAACAGGAGAACTGTAGTTATCCACCTGCTGTCTAACAGGAGAACTGTAGTTATCCACCTGCTGTCCAACAGGAGAACTGTAGTTATCCACCTGCTGTCTAACAGGAGAACTGTAGTTATCCACCTGCTGTCTAACAGGAGAACTGTAGTTATCCACCTGCTGTCTAACAGGAGAACTGTAGTTATCCACCTGCTGTCTAACAGGAGAACTGTAGTTATCCACCTGCTGTCTAACAGGAGAACTGTAGTTATCCACCTGCTGTCTAACAGGAGAACTGTAGTTATCCACCTGCTGTCTAACAGGAGAACTGTAGTTATCCACCTGCTGTCTAACAGGAGAACTGTAGTTATCCACCTGCTGTCTAACAGGAGAACTGTAGTTATCCACCTGCTGTCTAACAGGAGAACTGTAGTTATCCACCTGCTGTCCAACAGGAGAACTGTAGTTATCCACCTGCTGTCTAACAGGAGAACTGTAGTTATCCACCTGCTGTCTAACAGGAGAACTGTAGTTATCCACCTGCTGTCTAACAGGAGAACTGTAGTTATCCACCTGCTGTCTAACAGGAGAACTGTAGTTATCCACCTGCTGTCTAACAGGAGAACTGTAGTTATCCACCTGCTGTCTAACAGGAGAACTGTAGTTATCCACCTGCTGTCTAACAGGAGAACTGTAGTTATCCACCTGCTGTCTAACAGGAGAACTGTAGTTATCCACCTGCTGTCTAACAGGAGAACTGTAGTTATCCACCTGCTACTGTAGTTATCCACCTGCTGTCTAACAGGAGAACTGTAGTTATCCACCTGCTGTCTAGCAGGGAGAACTGTAGTTATCCACCTGCTGTCTAACAGGAGAACTGTAGTTATCCACCTGCTGTCTAACAGGAGAACTGTAGTTATCCACCTGCTGTCTAACAGGAGAACTGTAGTTATCCACCTGCTGTCTAACAGGAGAACTGTAGTTATCCACCTGCTGTCTAACAGGAGAACTGTAGTTATCCACCTGCTGTCTAACAGGAGAACTGTAGTTATCCACCTGCTGTCTAACAGGAGAACTGTAGTTATCCACCTGCTGTCTAACAGGAGAACTGTAGTTATCCACCTGCTGTCTAACAGGAGAACTGTAGTTATCCACCTGCTACTGTAGTTATCCACCTGCTGTCTAACAGGAGAACTGTAGTTATCCACCTGCTGTCTAACAGGAGAACTGTAGTTATCCACCTGCTGTCTAACGGGAGAACTGTAGTTATCCACCTGCTGTCTAACGGGAGAACTGTAGTTTAGAGAGAAATTGTCCACATTAGAATCTAGTTTTAGTGTTCACTGATACAGCAACATTGCCATCTACTTGACACCACAAAATATGACTTTTGTTATCCCTTGCTGGGTGCAGGAAAGCGGGGCCGACGGAACAGCGTTGGCTCCCTGGACAGTACTATGGAAGTAAGTCTACTAGTCTGATATAGAGGGGGGCAATTGTCCTCCCCAATCAAACTACCGCAGCAATATGGCATGACGCTTCTGAATGTTCACCATACCCTGCATGGTGCTATTCACTACTGCTTGATATCATGGTGGGTTGGTCTTACATGCATGTTTGCCTCACCAGTTGCTGATAGAATTGCACTAAAATAGATATGGCATGTATTTTTATTTGTTAACTTTAACAGTGTTATTTATCGTCTGTCCTCAGTGTCTGAGCTGTGTCCGTATATCGATGCAATAAAAACAACCCTTCTCCCCGCTGTCTCCTCTCCCTCCTCTCTCTCCTCTGTCTCCTCTCCCTCCTCTCTCTCCTCTGTCTCCTCTCCCTTCTCCCCACTGTCTCCTCTCCCTCCTCTCTCTCCTCTGTCTCCTCTCCCTCCTCTCTCTCCTCTCTCTCCCTCCTCTCTCTCCTCTGTCTCCTCTCCCTCCTCTCACTGTCTCCTCTCCTCCCTCTCTCCTCTCTGTCTCCTCTCTCCCTCCTCTCTCCCACTGTCTCCCTCTCTCTCTCTCCTCTGTCTCCTCTCCCTTCTCTCTCTGTCTCCCTCTCCCTCCTCTCCTCTCTCTCCTCTCTCTCCTCTCTCTCCTCTCTCTCCTCTGTCTCCTCTCTCTCCTCTCTCTCCTCTGTCTCCTCTCCCTTATCCCCTCGCTGTCTCTTCTCCTCCTCTCTCTCTCCTCTGTCTCCCTCTCCCTCCTCTCTCTCCTCTGTCTCCTCTCTCTCCTTCTCTCCCCTGTCTGTCTCCTCTCTCTCCTCTCTCTCCTCTCCTCCTCTCCTCTCCTCTCTCTCTCTCTCCTCTCTCTCTCCTCTGTCTCCCTCTCCCTCTCTCTCTCTCTCCCTCTGTCTCCTCTCCCCTTCTCCCCACTGTCTCCTCTCTCCTCCTCTCTCTCCCTCTGTCTCCTCTCTCCCTTCTCCCCCGCTGTCTCTTCTCCCTCCTCTCTCTCCTCTCTCTCTCCTCTCCCTTCTCCCCGCTGTCTCTTCTCCCTCCTCTCTCTCCTCTGTCTCCTCTCCCTCCTCTCTCTCCTCTGTCTCCTCTCCCTCCTCTCCTCTCCCTAGTCTCTCTCCTCTCCCTCCTCTCTCTCCTCTGTCTCCTCTCTCTCCTCTCTCTCCTCTGTCTCCTCTCCCTTCTCCCCACTGTCTCTTCTCCCTCCTCTCTCTCCTCTGTCTCCTCTCCCTCTTCTCTCTCCTCTGTCTCTCTCTCCTCTCTCTCTGTCTTGTCTCCTCTCTCTCCCTGTCTCCCCTCTCTGTCTCCTCTGTCTCCTCTCTCTCCTCTGTCTCCTCTCACTTATCCCCGCTGTCTCCTCTCCCTCCTCTCTCTCCTCTGTCTCCTCTCCCTCCTCTCTCTCCTCTGTCTCCTCTCACTTATCCCCGCTGTCTCTTCTCCCTCCTCTCTCTCCTCTGTCTCCTCTCCTCCTCTCTCTCTCTCCTCTCTCTCCTCTCCCTCCTCTCTCTCCTCTGTCTCCTCTCCCTCCTCTCTCTCCTCTGTCTCCTCTCCCTTCTCCCCGCTGTCTCTTCTCTCCCTCCTCTCTCTCCTCTGTCTCTCTCCCTCTCTCTCTCCTCTGTCTCCTCTCCCTTCTCTCCCCGCTGTCTCTTCTCCCTCCTCTCTCTCCTCTGTCTCCTCTCCCTCTTCTCTCTCCTCTGTCTCCTCTCCCTTCTCCCCGCTGTCTCTTCTCCCTCCTCTCTCTCCTCTGTCTCCTCTGTCTCCTCTCTCTCCTCTGTCTCCTCTCACTTATCCCCGCTGTCTCTTCTCCCTCCTCTCTCTCCTCTGTCTCCTCTCCCTCCTCTCTCTCCTCTGTCTGTCTCCTCTACTTATCCCCGCTGTCTCTTCTCCCTCCTCTCTCTCCTCTGTCTCCTCTCCCTCCTCTCTCTCCTCTCTCTCCTCTCCCTCCTATCTCTCCTCTGTCTCCTCTCCCCCCTCTCTCTCCTCTGTCTCTCTCCCTTCTCCCCGCTGTCTCTTCTCCCTCCTCTCCATCCTCTGTCTCCTCTCCCTCCTCTCTCTCCTCTGTCTCCTCTCTCTTCTCCCCAGCCTGCTGTCTGTCTCTCCTCCTCTCTCCTCCTCTGTCTCTTTCTCCTCTCTCTCTCTCCTTTGTCTCCCTCTCTCCTTCTCCCTGCTGTCTCTTCTCCCTCCTCTCTCTCCTCTGTCTCCTCTCCTTCTCCCCACTGTCTCCTCTCCCTCCTCTCTCTCCTCTCCCTCCTCTCTCTCCTCTGTCTCCTCTCCCTCCTCTCTCTCATCTGTCTCCTCTCCCTTCTCCCCACTGTCTCCTCTCCTCCTCTCTCCTCTGTCTCCCTCTCCCTTCTTCCCTGGGCTGTCTCCTCTCCTCCTCTCTCTCTCTCTCTCTCTCCCTCCTCTCTCTCTCTCTGTCTCCTCTCTCTCTCCTCTCTCTCCTCTGTCTCCCTCTCACTTATCCCCCGCTGTCTCTTCTCCCTCTCCTCCTCTCTCCTCCTCTGTCTCCTCTCCCTCCTCTCTCTCCTCTTCTGTCTCCTCTCCCTTCTCCCCGCTGTCTCTACTCCCTCCTCTCTCTCCTTTGTCTCCTCTCCCTCCTCTCTCTCCTCTGTCTCCTCTCCCTCCTCTCTCTCCTCCCTGTCTCCTCTCCCTTCTCCCTCTCTCTGTCTCCCCTCTCCCTCTCTCTCTCTCCTCATCTGTCTCCCTCTCCCTTCTCCCCACTGTCTCTTCTCCCTCCTCTCTCTCCTCTGTCTCCTCTCCCTTCTCCCCTCTCTCTCTGTCTCTTCTCCCCTCCTCTCTCCCTCTCTGTCTCCCTCTCCCTCTTTCTCTCTCTCTCCTCTGTCTCCCTCTCTCCTCCTCCCCCGCTGTCTCTACTCCCTCCTCTCTCTCTCTGTCTCCCTCTCCCTCCTCCTCTCTCCTCTGTCTCCCTCTCCTCCTCTCTCTCCTCTGTCTCCTCTCCTCTTCTCCCTCTGTCTCCTCTCCCTCCTCTCTCTCCTCTGTCTCCTCTCTCTCCATTTCTCCTCTCCTCCTCCTCTCTGTCTCTCCTCCTCCTCTCTCTCCTCCTCTCCTCCCTCTCCTCCTCTCTCTCTCTCCTCTGTCTCCCTCTCTCCTCTCTCTCTCCTCTGTCTCCTCCTCTCCTCTCCTCTCTCTCTCCTCTCTCTCTCCCTCTGTCTCCTCTCTCCTCTCTCTCTCTCTGTCTCCTCTCTCTTTCTCCCTCCTTCTCCCCTCTCCTCTGTCTCCTCTCTCTCTCTCCTCTCTCTCCTCTGTCTCCTCTCCTCCTCTCTCTCCTCTGTCTCCTCTCTCTCCTCTCTCTCCCTCTGTCTCCTCTCTCTCTCTGTCTCTCCTCTCTCCTCTCTCTCCCTCTCTCTCTCCTCTCTCCCTCCTCCTCTCTCTCCTCTCTGTCTCCCTCTCCCTTCTCTCCCCCGCTGTCTCTCTCTCCCTCCTCTCTCCTCCTCTGTCTCCTCTCCCTCCTCTCTCTCTCTGTCTCCTCTCTCTCTCTCCCTCTGTCTCTTCTCTCCTCTCCTCTCTCTCTCCCTCTGTCTCCTCTCCTCCTCTCTCTCCCTCTGTCTCCTCTCTCCTTCTCTCTCCGCTGTCTCCTCTCTCTCCTCCTCTCTCTCCTCTCTGTCTCCTCTCCTCCTCTCTCTCTCTGTCTCCTCTCCTTCCTCCCTCTGTCTCTTCTCCTCCTCTCTCCTCTGTCTCCTCTCCCTCCTCTCTCTCTCCTCTGTCTCCCTTCTCCCCTTCTCCCCTCGCTGTCTCCTTTCTCCCCTCCTCTCTCCTCTGTCTCCCTCTCCCCTCCCTCTCTCTCCTCTCTGTCTCCCTCTCCCTTCTCTCCCTCTGTCTCTTCTCTCCTCCTCTCTCTCCTCTGTCTCCTCTCTCTCCCTCCTCTCTCTCCCTCCTCTGTCTCCTCTCCCTTCTCCTCTGTCTCTTCTCCCTCCCTCTCTCTCCTCTGTCTCCCTCTCCCTTCTCCCCTCTGTCTCTTCTCCTCCTCTCTCTTTCCTCTGTCTCCTCTCCCTCCCTCTCTCTCCCTCTGTCTCCTCTCCCTCCTCTCTCTCCTCTCTGTCTCCTCTCCTCCTCTCTCTCCCTCTGTCTCCTCTCTCCTCTCCCTCCTCTCTCTCCTCTGTCTCCTCTCTCTCTCCTCTCTCCTCTCTCTCTCCTCTCTCCTCTCCTCTCTCTCTCTCCTCTCTCCTCTGTCTCCTCTCTCTCTCCTCCCTCCTCTCTCTCTCTCTCTCTCTCTCTCTCTCTCTCCTCTCTCTGTCTCCTCTCCTCCTCTCTCTCTCTGTCTCCTCTCCCTCTCTCTCCTCTCTCTCTCCTCCTCTCTCCTCTGTCTCCTCTCCCTCCTCTCTCTCCTCTGTCTCTCTCCCTCCTCTCTCTCTCTCCTCTCCCTCCTCTCTCTCTCTCCTCTGTCTCCTCTCCTCCTCTCTCCTCTGTCTCCTCTCCCTCTCTCTCTCCTCTCTCCCTCCCTCTCTCTCTCCTCTGTCTCCTCTCCTCCTCTCTCTCTCCTCTGTCTCCTCTCTCTTCTCCCGCTGTCTCTTCTCTCTCCTCCTCTCTCTCCCTCTGTCTCTCTCTCCTCCTCTCTCTCTCTCTGTCTCCTCTCTCCTTCTCCCCGCTGTCTCTTCTCCCTCCTCTCTCTCCTCTCTGTCTCCCTCTCCCTCCTCTCTCTCCCTCTGTCTCCTCTCCCCTCTCCCCCGCTGTCTCTTCTCCCTCCTCTCTCTCCTCTGTCTCTTCTCCCTCCTCTCTCTCCTCTGTCTCCTCTCCCTTCTCCCCGCTGTCTCTTCTCCCTCCTCTCTCTCCTCTGTCTCCTCTCCTCCTCTCCCTCTCTCTGTCTCCCTCTCCCTCTCTCTCCTCTGTCTCTCTCTCCCTCCTCTCTCCTCGCTGTCTCTTCTCCTCCTCTCTCCTCTGTCTCCTCTCCCTCCTCTCTCTGTCTCCCTCTCTCCTCCTCTCTCCCTCTGTCTCCCTCTTCCTTCTCCTCCTCTCTCTCCTCTGTCTCCTCTCCTCTCTCTCCTCTGTCTCCTCTCCCTCTTCTCTCTCCTCTGTCTCCTCTCCCTTCTCCCCACTGTCTCTTCTCCCTCCTCTCTCTCCTCTGTCTCCTCTCCCTCTTCTCTCTCTCCTCTGTCTCCTCTCCCTTCTCCCCGCTGTCTCTTCTCCCTCCTCTCTCTCCTCTGTCTCCTCTCCCTCCTCTCTCTCCTCTGTCTCCTCTCCCTTCTCCCAGCTGTCTCTTCTCCCTCCTCTCTCTCCTCTGTCTCCTCTCCCTTCTCCCCGCTGTCTCTTCTCCCTCCTCTCTCTCCTCTGTCTCCTCTCCCCTCTCCTCTCTCTCCCTCTCATCTCTTCTCTCCTCTGTCTCCCTCCTCTCCTCTCTCTCCTCTCTCCTCTCTCATCTCCTCTCTCCTCTCTCTTCTCTTTCAATCATCTCCTGTCTCCTGTCTCGCTCCTCTCCTCTCCTCTGTCTCCTCTCCTCTGTTTCCTCTCTCCCTCATCTCTCTCCTCTCTCCCCCTCTCTCTCCCCTCTCTCCCTCCTCCCCTCTGTCTCCTCCCTTCTGTCTCCTCTCTCCTCTCTCCCTCCTCCCTTCTCTCTCCTCTCTCCCCCCTCCGCTCTCTCATCTCTCCCCTCTCTCCCTCCTCCCCTCTGTCTCCTCCCTTCTGTCTCCTCTCTCCTCTCTCCCTCCTCCCCTCTGTCTATCTCTTCCTATCCCTCTCTGATCAGGGCTCCATCATTAGCAGTCCCAGGCCTCATCAGCGCCCCCACATGGCTGGAGGTGTAATGCCACCCGGCTGCTATGACATCCAAGACTACCGGCCTCACCACCCCATCCTGAGCCCCGGGACGGGGTTGGGGGGTGGGCCGGGGCTAAATCACAATACCGCTATTGGGACGACGGCACTGGTTCCCAGCAGCGGAGACCGAGGGGGGACGGGATCCCTGGGGAGCGGGTCTGGAGGGGGAGGGGGCAGTGGAGGCTCCTTCCTGGGTTCCCTGTTTGGGAGCAAGCGCTCCATCACCAAGCCCCCTGGTCCACTCACCCCTTTCCTCCCTCTCCTCCCACCTGGGCTGCCACACTACCCTGCACCTGTCCCCCCGCCCACCACCGGTGGCCCGCCCCCACACTCCCCCTCCGCTCTCAGCCACTCCGACCCAGGAGGGCCCTCCAAGATCCAGGCCCTGCACGCCCAGTACTGCCACCACATTACCGCAGGGCAGCAGCCTCCTCCACCCTACCACCACCACCAACGCTACCACGCCCAGACAGGGCCCGCTCCCAGCCAGCCTTCCTCCACCGCCCAGGGGGCCCCTGGGCCTCATACCATCCACAGGGGCCCCATGGTTGGGGTCCCCAAGTGGCCGGGCCCCGGTCCTGCTCCCTCCCACCCCCAGCTGCAGCAGCATGGTGTACAGGGTCAGGGGGGGTGCTATACCAACATGGGGGTTTCTATGGGGGTAGGCTGCCCCCCTCCGCCCATTTCTCCACATTCCCCTCACTCCCCGGTGTCCCCGGGCCTCGCCCTCTACCACACACACTCCACTCGCGGTCGAGGAGGCGCCAAGCTCCCTCTTACTCTCTCGCGCTCGCAGCCCCACGCCCACGTCCCTCGTCTTACCTCTCATTCCCACAACCACAGCCCCCACCCCGGCCTGTCCCACAGCCCCCATCCCGCCCAACACCCTCAGCACCAGACTCACTTCATCTTTGCCGCCCGGCCCCCCCAGACCCCTTCCGCCCGGCACATCCCACAGGCCGCCGCCCACAGTCACGGCCAGTACCTCCCGCTCTCCTCCATACCCCCTCCTCCCCACTCCTTTACCCCCCCTTCCTCCCCTCATGCCCCGCTTACCCCTCTCTCCCCCTACACCCACCAGCTCCAGCAGCAGCCCGGCCAGCCGCCCCAGCTCCAGGGAGGGCAGCAGGGGTCTGGCGGGGGCGACAGCAGCACCACCAGCTCCAAGTCCAAGCCTATCAACCGCATCAGCACGATGGTGTGAGAGTCAGGAGACGCATCGACCCTCCCAGACACCAGGGGGCGCCGCTCGTCAGACTGAGGTCGTCAGACTACAGGTTTAAGAGGGGCCACGCCCAGGTCATCCAGTATGGCCACCAGCGCTCTGGGAGAGGCAAGAGGAGGAGACGGTACTTGCTCAGGCTGTGTTACTCTGTCCACCTCCGGTTCCCTCACACATTCACATTCAGGTAGAGAAGAAGAGGAAGAAACTAACTCACTGAAGAGGTAGAGAGGAAGAGGAAGATACTAACTCACTGAAGAGGTAGAGAGGAAGAGGAAGATACTAACTCACTGAAGAGGTGGAGAGGAAGAGGAAGATACTAACTCACTGAAGAGGTGGAGAGGAAGAGGAAGATACTAACTCACTGAAGAGGTGGAGAGGAAGAGGAAGATACTAACTCACTGAAGAGGTGGAGAGGAAGAGGAAGATACTAACTCACTGAAGAGGTGGAGAGGAAGAGGAAGATACTAACTCACTGAAGAGGTAGAGAGGAAGAGGAAGATACTAACTCACTGAAGAGGTGGAGAGGAAGAGGAAGATACTAACTCACTGAAGAGGTAGAGAGGAAGAGGAAGATACTAACTCACTGAAGAGGTAGAGAGGAAGAGGAAGATACTAACTCACTGAAGAGGTAGAGAGGAAGAGGAAGATACTAACTCACTGAAGAGGTAGAGAGGAAGAGGAAGATACTAACTCACTGAAGAGGTAGAGAGGAAGAGGAAGATACTAACTCACTGAAGAGGTGGAGAGGAAGAGGAAGATACTAACTCACTGAAGAGGTGGAGAGGAAGAGGAAGATACTAACTCACTGAAGAGGTGGAGAGGAAGAGGAAGATACTAACTCACTGAAGAGGTAGAGAGGAAGAGGAAGATACTAACTCACTGAAGAGGTAGAGAGGAAGAGGAAGATACTAACTCACTGAAGAGGTAGAGAGGAAGAGGAAGATACTAACTCACTGAAGAGGTAGAGAGGAAGAGGAAGATACTAACTCACTGAAGAGGTAGAGAGGAAGAGGAAGATACTAACTCACTGAAGAGGTGGAGAGGAAGAGGAAGATACTAACTCACTGAAGAGGCAGAGAGGAAGAGAAGAAGATACTAACTCACTGAAGAGGAGAGAGGAAGAGAAGATACTAACCTCACTGAAGAGGTGAGAGGAAGAGGAAGATACTAACTCACTGAAGAGGTAGAGAGGAAGAGGAAGATACTAACTACTGAAGAGGTAGAGAGGAAGAGGAAGATACTAACTCACTGAAGAGGTAGAGAGGAAGAGGAAGATACTAACTCACTGAAGAGGTAGAGGAAGTCTGACTCGCTTTCCAGACTCAGAGACTAGAGGAAGACACACACACCCAAAAGAAAATGATATTCAGTGACTCATGGACAGCACAGAGGTTGATACTTGACACGAGAAGAAGGAACAAGAGATAGCGAGATGAGTGGTAGAGTGAGTTGAGTGTGCCGCTGAAGAGGAAGTGTTTCTCTGTGTCTTTGTGTGGCATGTACGTACGTGTGACCTCCAAAAGTATTGGCGTAGTGACGACACGTTTTTTTGTTGTTCTTGTTTTTGACTACTGAAACTCCAGCAGGTTTTGAAATGACACAATGACTGCGAGGTTAATGTACAGGCTGAGAGCTTTTAATCGGAGGGTGTTTTCATCCATATCGGGTGAACCCGTTTAGAATTTACAGCGCGTTTTATACGTAGTCTCCCACCATTTTAGAGTATTGCGACAAATTCCCTTATGTTCATTAAAGTTTATTGTTCATCCTATATTCCTTGCATGCAATGATTAGATCAAGCATGTGACTCTACAAACTCGTTGGATGCACATTTTGCTGTTTGTTTTGACTGTGTTTCAGATCATTTATGTAATTAAAATTTGTCATTTTGGAGTCCCTTTTATTGTAAATAACAATGGGAATATGTTTCTGAACACTTCTACATTAAATGTGGAATAACGATAAGTGAGAAAGTTACAAACGCACAAATATCATACCCCCCCCAAGACATGCTAACCTCTCACCATAATTTATGCGCCTCGGTAACTTTCTTACTCATCATTATTCACGATTAATTCAGGATTATCCGTAATCGTGGTAGCATCCCACATGAATGTAAAAGTGTGTGGAAACATTGACTTCATAGTGATTGTATGATTTCAAATCCAAAGTGCTGGAGGACTGTGAGTGTTGCGTCATAAACACTCCCCAATCAATCGGGACGACAGTTGAAATGTCTTGTAGTCCTAGCAAATATTTGTCAAGGATTTTTTTCTTTGAATATATATATTTGGTACAGTGGAATGAGCCAACGATACCAGTATAGAATATGAAAATATCTTGGGGCTTTCTGTCCCAACCATACCAGTACAGAATATTAAAATATCTCTGGGGGCTTTCTGTCCCAACCATACCAGTATAGAATATTAAAATATCTCTGGGCTTTCTGTCCCAACCATACCAGTACAAAATATTAAAATATCTTGGGGCTTTCTGTCCCAACCATATCAGTACAGAATATTAAAATATATTGGGGCTTTCTGTCCCAACCATACCAGTACAGAATATTAAAATATATTGGGACTTTCTGTCCCAACCATACCATCACAGAATATAAAAATATCTTGGGTCTTTCTGTCCCAACCATACCAGTACAGAATATTAAAATATCTCGGGTCTTTCTGTCCCAACCATACCAGTACAGAATATTAAAATATCTTGGGTCTGTCCCCCACAGCAATATAAAAGCTTTCTATCCATGATCATTAGAAACAGTCTTTAATGTAAATGATTAAATTCTTATATTAATGAATTGGACACTTCAATATTGTATTTAACATGTGCAGTACAATTTGTCATTTGGATAAGAATATTAGGTTTACACACCCACAAATAGCATTAGGTTTATACACACACGATTAGTATTAGGTTCATACACCCACAAATAGCATTAGGTTTACACACCCACGATTAGTATTAGGTTTACACACCCACGAAAAGTATTAGGTTCATACACCCACAATTAGTATTAGGTTCATACACCCACAATTAGTATTAGGTTACACACCCACAAATAGCATTAGGTTAACATACCCACGATTAGAATTAGGTTACACACCCACGATTAGTATTAGGTTTACACACCCACAAATAGCATTAGGTTAACATACCCACGATTAGAATTAGGTTACACACCCACGATTAGTATTAGGTTAACATACCTGCGTTCCAAGGTTATTCATCCTCTTAGACATATCAGCATTCCCAGGTCATCCTCGTAGACATATCTGCATTCCCAGGTCATTCATCGTCTTAGACATATCAGCATTCCCAGGTCATCCTCGTAGACATATCGGCGTTCCAAGATTATTCATCCTCTTAGACATAGCAGAATTCCCAAGTCATCCTCTTGGACATATCTGCGTTCCCAGGTCATTCATCCTCTTAGACATATCAGCATTCCCAAGTCATCCTCTTAGACATATCAGCATTCCCAAGTCATCCTCTTAGACATATCAGCATTCCCAAGTCATCCTCTTAGACATATCTTCGTTCCCAGGTCATCTATCCTCTTAATCATCTCAGCGTGCCGAGGTCATCCTCTTAGACATATCAGCAATCCCAGGCCATCCTCTTAGACATATTTTCGTTCCCAGGTCATCCATCCTCATAGACATATCAGTGTTCCCAGGTCATCCATCCTCATAGACATATCAGCGTTCTTAGGTCATCCTCTTAGACTTATCAGCATTCCAAAGTCATCCTCTTAGACATATCTTTGTTCCCAGGTTATCCATCCTCTTAGACATATCTTCGTTCCCAGGTTATCCATCCTCTTAGACATATCAGCAATCCCAGGTCATCCTCTTAGACATATCAGTGTTCCCAGGTCATCCTCTTAGACATATCAGTGTTCCCAGGTCATCCTCTTAGACATATCAAATATCCAATTTCATCCTCTTAGACATGCAGTTGAAGTCAGAAGTTTACAGTTTACCTCTTATCATATCATCATTCTGAACAGTCATCTTATTAATCATTACATCTTATCATATCATCATTCTGAACAGTCATCTGACTAATCATGACATCTTATCATATTAATCATTACCTCTTATCATATCATCATTCTGAACAGTCATAACCTCATGGATCTGCAAAAACCCCAGCCTTGCTCATTATTCAGTACCTCACAAATTGGTTTCAATTGTTATACTATAGCTAACTAGATAATAACACAGAATTCATACACACGCACTTACTACATGAGACAAAGGTCCCTAGTGGACTGACACAATATGGCATTTTACCCAACGACATGTAAAGAGAAAAGAGTACAGTCTGAAGTTTACATACACCTTACCCAAATACATTTAAAATCTTTTTTTTTTTACAATTCCTGACATTTTATTTTATTTTATTACCTGACTTAGGTCAGTTAGGATCACCACTTTATTTTAAGAATGTGAAATGTCAGAATAATAGCTGAGAGAATGATTAATTTCAGCTTTTATTTATTTCATTACATTCCCAGTCGGTCTGAAGTTTACATACACTCAGTTAGTATTTGGTAGCATTGCCTTTAAATTGTTTAACTTGGGTCAAACGTTTCGGGTAGCCTTCCACAAGCTACCCACAAAAAGTTGGGTGAATTTTGGCCCATTCCTCCTGACAGAGCTGGTGTAACTGAGTCAGGTTTGTAGGCCTCCTTGCTCGCACACACATCTTGGCTGATGTGTTTTGATTTTTTTCCCATGATTGTCAAGCAAAGAGGCACTGAGTTTGAAGGTAGGCCTTGAAATACATCCACAAGTACACCTCCAATTAGCCTATCAGAAGCTTCTAAAGCCATGACATCATTTTCTGGAATTTTCCAAGCTGTTTAAAGGCACAGTCAACTTAGTGTATGTACATTTCTGACCCACTAGAATTGTGATACAGAGAATTATAGGCGAAATAATCTGTCTGTAAACAATTGTTGGAAAAATTACTTGTGTCATGCACAAAGTAGATGTCCTAACCGACTTGCCAAAACTATAGTTTGCTAACAAGAAATTTGTGGAGTGGTTGAAAAACAAGTTTTAATGACTCCAACCTAAGTGTATGTAAACTTCCGACTTCATCAGTGTTCCCAGTTCATCCTTCCTCTTAGACATATCTGCGTTCCCAGGTCATCCTTCCTCATAGACATGTCAGCGTTCCCAGGTCATCCTCATAGACATGTCAGCGTTCCCAGGTCATCCTCTTAGACATGTCAGCGTTCCCAGGTCATCCTCTTAGACATGTCAGTGTTCCCAGGTCATCCTCTTAGACATGTCAGTGTTCCCAGGTCATCCTCTTAGACATGTCAGCGTTCCCAGGTCATCCTCTTAGACATGTCAGCGTTCCCAGGTCATCCTCTTAGACATGTCAGCGTTCCCAGGTCATCCTCTTAGACATGTCAGCGTTCCCAGGTCATCCTCTTAGACATGTCAGTGTTCCCAGGTCATCCTCTTAGACATGTCAGTGTTCCCAGGTCATCCTCTTAGACATGTCAGCGTTCCCAGGTCATCCTCTTAGACATGTCAGCGTTCCCAGGTCATCCTCTTAGACATTGATTGTACTTGAGAGGAATGAATTGACATGGTTGAGGACATGTGCGAGGCATATGTAAGATAGAGGAAGGAGAAGTAGGCTGTTATAAATGACGTGTCTTCTTGACGTTATTGTGATCTCTGTTGCATGTGTCAGCACGTTACCCGGACCAAGATGTATTATAAACATGAATGTACGTACTGATCTAATAAAAATAACACATGTACTCTGGAATGGACTGTATTGCTATGTCTCTGTAACAACAAAGGCAATGGACAGAAATGTCACGTGGCGTACATGTCTAGGGACTGGAAGGGGAGGGAGATGGTAATGGTCAAATTGTCAGCACGTTTTGGTACGTTACGTGTGCATCGGAGCGGGCATTATTTTGAAGATCACAAATATTGTACGGAATTAAAGAATTTTAGCTGTATTTACATACTGTAGGTATTTTTGTTTAAATTACAATGCAGCGACATGAAAACGTGAATATTTCTTGCTCTTATAAAATAAAACATGTTCTTGCTGTTGGAAAGATTCTGTGTTTTTATTCAGGTCTGAAACTTAACCCTGGAATCTATATTATGGGTGTAGAATAACTTAACCCTGGAATCTATATGATGGGTGTAGAATAACTTAACCCTGGAATCTATATGATGGGTGTAGAATAACTTAACCCTGGAATCTATATGATGGGTGTAGAATAACTTAACCCTGGAATCTATATGATGGGTGTAGAATAACTTAACCCTGGAATCTATATTATGGGTGTAGAATAACTTAACCCTGGAATCTATATGATGGGTGTAGAATAACTTAACCCTGGAATCTATATGATGGGTGTAGAATAACTTAACCCTGGAATCTATATTATGGGTGTAGAATAACTTAACCCTGGAATCTATATGATGGGTGTAGAATAACTTAACCCTGGAATCTATATGATGGGTGTAGAATAACTTAACCCTGGAATCTATATGATGGGTGTAGAATAACTTAACCCTGGAATCTATATGATGGGTGTAGAATAACTTAACCCTGGAATCTATATTATGGGTGTAGAATAACTTATCTCTGGAATCTATATTATGGGTGTAGAATAACTTAACCCTGGAATCTATATGATGGGTGTAGAATAACTTAACCCTGGAATCTATATGATGGGTGTAGAATAACTTAACCCTGGAATCTATATGATGGGTGTAGAATAACTTAACCCTGGAATCTATATGATGGGTGTAGAATAACTTAACCCTGGAATCTATATGATGGGTGTAGAATAACTTAACTCTGGAATCTATATTATGGGTGTAGAATAACTTAACTCTGGAATCTATATTATGGGTGTAGAACAACTTATCTCTGGAATCTATATGATGGGTGTAGAATAACTTAACCCTGGAATCTATATGATGGGTGTAGAATAACTTATCTCTGGAATCTATATGATGGGTGTAGAATAACTTAACCCTGGAATCTATATTATGGGTGTAGAATAACTTATCTCTGGAATCTATATGATGGGTGTAGAATAACTTAACCCTGGAATCTATATGATGGGTGTAGAATAACTTAACCCTGGAATCTATATGATGGGTGTAGAATAACTTAACCCTGGAATCTATATGATGGGTGTAGAATAACTTAACCCTGGAATCTACATGATGGGTGTAGAATAACTTAACCCTGGAATCTATATGATGGGTGTAGAATAACTTAACCCTGGAATCTATATGATGGGTGTAGAATAACTTATCTCTGGAATCTATATTATGGGTGTAGAATAACTTAACCCTGGAATCTATATTATGGGTGTAGAATAACTTAACCCTGGAATCTATATGATGGGTGTAGAATAACTTAACCCTGGAATCTATATTATGGGTGTAGAATAACTTATCTCTGGAATCTATATTATGGGTGTAGAATAACTTAACCCTGGAATCTATATTATGGGTGTAGAATAACTTAACCCTGGAATCTATATGATGGGTGTAGAATAACTTAAGGTATATATCTATTACATCGATCAACAGTCATCATATTAGTCATTACCTCTTATCATATCATAATTTTGAACAGTCATCTGATTAATCATTATGTCACGATCTTCAAAAGGGACAGACCAAAGGCGCAGCGAGGCATCCAGTATACATGTTTATTTAACGAACGAAACACACGTAACTGGGCAAAATAACAAAACAGACGAAACGAAGATCATAACAGACTGACAACACGAACAAAGCTATGTCTAAACAATAACCCACAAAACCTAAATGAAAACCCCATACATATGGTTCTCAATTAGAGACAACGACACACAGCTGCCTCTAATTGGGAACCATTACTCCAACATAGAAATAGAACACCTAGAACTCAAAAACCCTACACCAAAAACGAAACCTAAACACGCCAGCCTAAAACTCTGGCCTGGACGTGACACATTACCTCTTATCATATCATCATTCTGAACAGTCATCTGATTAATCATTACCTCTTATCATATCATCATTCTGAACAGTCGTAACCTCATGGATCTGCAAAAACCCCAGCCTTGCTCATTATTCAGTACCTCACAAATTGGTTTCAATTGTTATACTATAGCTAACTAGATAATAACACAGAATTCATACACACGCACTTACTACATGAGACAAAGGTCCCTAGTGGACTGACACAATATGGCATTTTACCCAACGACATGTAAAGAGAAAAGAGTACAGTCTGAAGTGTACATACACCTTACCCAAATACATTTAAAATCTTTTTTTATACAATTCCTGACATTTTATCGTAGTAAAAATTCCCTGACTTAGGTCAGTTAGGATCACCACTTTATTTTTTAAGAATATGAAATGTCAGAATAATAGTAGAGAGAATGATTTATTTCAGCTTTTATTTCTTTCATCACATTCCCAGTGGGTCATAAGTTTACATACACTCAATTAATATTTGGTAGCATTGCCTTTAAATTGTTTAACTTGGGTCAAATGTTTTGGGTAGCCTTCCACAAGCTTCCCACAATAAGTTGGGTGAATGTTGGCCCGTTCCTCCTGACAGAGCCAGGTTTGTAGGCCTTCTTGCTCGCACACGCTTTTTCAGTTCTGCCCACACATTTTCTATATTATTGAGGTCAGGGCTTTGTGATGGCCACTCCAATACCTTGACTTTGTTGTTCTTAAGCCATTTCGCCACAACTTTGGAAGTATGCTTGGGGTCATTGTCCATTTGAAAGACCCATTTGCGATTGGGATAGTGTTCTTGGCTTGCAAGCCTCCCCCTTTTTCCTCCAAACATAACGATAGTCATTATGGCCGAACAGTTCTATTTTTGTTTCATCAGACCAGAGGACATTTCTGCAAAAAGTACAATCTTTGTCCCATGTGCAGTTGCAAACCGTAGTCTGGCTTTTTTATGGCGGTTTTGGAGCAGTGGCTTCTTCCTTGCTGAGCAGCCTTTCAGGTTATGTCGATATAGGACTCGTTTTACTGTGGATATAGATACTTTTGTACCTGTTTCCTTCAGCATCTTCACAAGGTCATTTGCTGTCAGACTTGTGGAGGTCTACAATTTTTTTCTGAAGTCTTGACTGATTTCTTTTGATTTTCCCATGATATCAAGGAAAAAGGCACTGAGTTTGAAGGTAGGCCTTGAAATACATCCACAGGTACACCTCCAATTGACTCAAATTATGTCAATTAGCCTATCAGAAGCGTCTAAAGCCATGACATCATTTTCTGGAATTTTCCAATCTGTCTAAAGGCACAGTCAACTTAGTGTATGTAAACTTCTGACCAACTGGGAATTGTGATACAGTGAATTATAAGTGAAATAATCTGTCTGTAAACAATTGTTGGAAAAATTACTTGTGTCAAGCACAAAGTAGATGTCCTAACCGACTTGCCAAAACTATAGTTTGTTTGAAAGAAATTTGTGGAGTGGTTGAAAAACAAGTTTTAATGACTCCAACCTAAGTGCATGGTCCGACATCAGCTGTACCATCGAAACCTCCTATATTTATTCTCACATTATTCATAAACTTTGTACACGAACCGCCGCCCGTTTGGAGTAAGAAATCAGGAATGTATTTACGTGTGAAATAACTTTGTTCGTCGTTTATCTCTGTCGGAACCAAGCCTTCTTGGAAAAGGGTTTGGTTGGGGCCTTTCCACGAGAGGTCCTAATGTCCTTCTTCTTAATTGTCAGGTTTCCAATGGGGTGTTCATTCCTCAGAACTTCTCTCTTAGCTGTACCAGTGATTGTCTGACAGGGGAGTACTAAACTGTGTCCCACTGTACTGTGATGTTCAAACTTGTGAAACATAGTTTAGACGTCTATAATTAGTTCAGATTTGGATCTAGTCCGCACCAAACTAATGTGTACAGTTTTGAGGGCGGAGCTCATTAGAATAATACCCAACATACTTTGCAAGTTTGTGTTCACAACTTTTTAAAATTACATTACAGCAACACATCACAGTCATAGCAATTAAAAAAAAAACATTTATGTAACCATTATGCCAGACAAAATTGATTCACTGTTTAACGGATTTTCCCCCCAGAAAAGTGAGGTGAATGAGAAAAGAAATATTTTTTTTACATTAATAACAGTACTTTATCACAGGAATAACAGTACTTTATCACAGGAATAACAGCACTTTTTCACAGGAATAACAGTACTTTTTCACAGGAATAACAGCACTTTATCACAGGAATAACAGTACTTTATCACAGGAATAACAGTACTTTATCACAGGAATAACAGTACTTTATCACAGGAATAACAGCACTTTATCACAGGAATAACAGTACTTTATCACAGGAATAACAGCACTTTATCACAGGAATAACAGCACTTTATCACAGGAATAACAGCACTTTATCACAGGAATAACAGTACTTTATCACAGGAATAACAGTACTTTATCACAGGAATAACAGTACTGTATCACAGGAATAACAGTACTTTATCACAGGAATAACAGTACTTTATCACAGGAATAACAGTACTTTATCACAGGAATAACAGCACTTTATCACAGGAATAACAGCACTTTATCACAGGAATAACAGTACTGTATCACAGGAATAACAGTACTTTATCACAGGAATAACAGTACTTTATCACAGGAATAACAGTACTTTATCACAGGAATAACAGCACTTTATCACAGGAATAACAGTACTTTATCACAGGAATAACAGCACTTTATCACATTGTCCTAGGCCATATGGACATAAACAATAGGAGAAATATTCAATTTCAGACAGATTTTCCGATGATTATTATTAACATACAAAACATTAATAAACATTATTCACATAGGATGTATAATAGAATGCAATTTCTATCATATTACGTATTATCAGTTCATTAATCTACTTAATTGGAGTGAAAGTGAAATAATCTGTCTGTAAACAATTGTTGGAAAAATGACTTGTGTCATGCACAAAGTAGATGTCCTAACCGACAAAGTAGATGTCCTAACCGAAAACTGTAGTTTGTTTGAAACAAATTTGTGGAGTGGTTGAAAAACAAGTTTTAATGACTCCAACCTAAGTGCATGGTCCGACATCAGCTGTACCATCGAAACCTACTATAATTATTCTCGCATTATTCATAAACTTTGTACACGAACCGCCGCCCGTTTCGAGTAAGAAATCAGGAATGTAGCCTAACAAATTCAAGAATGATTGACAATAAATAATTGTACTCAAATTAAATTGTTGACGCACAATAATGAGTTCATTAGCAGAATGCATCTCTGTAGCCTAGGGGTTAACAAAATATTCATCCAAATATGATTAGGCCTCTCATAGACTAGGCCTTGTAGAAGGAGGGTCAGTCAGGTGAGGTCTGCCAAATTAATGGAGCATTTGGATAAAATACATAAATCCAGCCTTAGAGTATAACCTTTAATCATCATTTAAAAAAAAAAAGGTTGTTTTTAACATGCCTAATTAGAAGCATCCATTTATATACAGCGTGACTAAATTCAAGCCCAGTAACTTTGATCACCGCATCTTCCTTCGAGCGTCTCGCCTGTCCGCCACGAACCAAAAGCCCCCACCTGCTGATCTGCTCGACGTGTGTCCGTGCCTCCGGCGATGAACTTGGCTGGCTGTTCTCGGTTGACCTACTACTACTGGTAGTACCGGTAAAATGTAAGTCTCAAATCACCATACAGCGGACACACTTCGATTTCATCAATCATTTTGACTTCAATTTAGTTGTCCAAAATACTAGCAGCTTGCACTGCGTCGTTGCTGATGAATGCCCTGATCTCTGGCCAGTCAATTGGTTAAATGATATTGTTGTTTCGTCTATTAATCGCTTCCAATAGAGCTGACAATGATGCAATAACCATGAAATTAACCGACTGTTTGTTTATTGATGAAGGGCCGCCCCACGTTTAACCGGGACACATACAAGTAGGAACTTCAGCCATGACTGCAGGAGAGAGAAATGAAACACGTCCCTGATCTGAAGCGGTCTGCGGTCTCGGACATCAACTTGGGAAAGCCTCAAGGGAGAGCGGACAGTGTGTTAGAAACAACGAGGCGTATATATTGCCCCCCCCTCCAAAAAAAAATAACACATCTGATTTATTTTGTGTTTTTAATTTTTCGGGGTGTGGAGGAAAGTGAGGCGGGGTAAACCGTTCAACAGTAATGCAACATTGTCCGGGTTTACTGAGAATGTTATTGGAGTTGAATTGGTCTGTTGGTTTAATTTCAGTTGCCCGAGTTGCTTTCAACATCACTGCTGCCAGTTTTTGAAGCATTTTTTAAACGGCTAAGATAAGTGGTATAAAGAATAATACATGTTCTGTAGCGACATCCAGTTGGCTCCTCTTTCCGATACTGAGAGGTTGAAAAAAATAAATTATGTGCATTTTATATTTGGCTGTAAGAATCAATGACCGCAAAATATGTATTTTCAACGTGCGGGAAGATATGTAAAATACGTATTTTTTGAGCACCTAAAATGCACCTGATTTCAACGTCCATTAAAAAAACCCAAAGCTGTATATGTGGTAGGGAATCGTTTCCCGATCAGAGTTGTAGAAGTTGGATGGTCTCCCACCAACAGCAGGCGGTGCGCCTCCTCGGAAGCCTTGCTGCTCGCTGGGGGAACGACCGAAGAAGGAGCAACCGGAAAGCAACCATTTTCTGCTGATGTTTTGAACCAAAATCGGGCTAAATCAAAAAACATCTAAACGTGAAATCAAATGTGTTATTTTCTCATGCACTGGTTGGACATTATTTCTCTACTCCACCCGGGTTATTCTGTAAGTGTCTCGCCCGACGCGATCCCCAGTCGTTATGGTAAGTGGAAGAGCATCTCATCATGTTCAGCATCTACTATCATGGCACATTGTCCATCTTCACAAAGCGAGATGATACGGTGATGTGTGACTGTGTGATGCTGCATCGCAAACCAGGTTTATATTCGTTATTCTAGTCGTGGTCATTTCATGTTCAAAATTCAGATATACATTCATTCATTAATTCGTTCATTTGATACCTGATGTTTTCAAATCAAAGTTTACACAAGCAGCCCAATACGGATCTTTTGACCAATTAAATATTGCCAACATTTGTCCAATTATTTGCAAAACAGCTGATCTGATTAGTCAAAATATTAATTTAGAGGAAGATCAGAATTCGGCTGTCAGTGTTCACGCTGAGCAAGAAGATGAGTACAGATTTTAATAATATACTTTTTAATATGGACAACTAAAGCCAAATTCCAATTTCCTTAGTCAGTCTATTATCAGTTTTCTCTTTATTAAAATATTGTTTCTTCCTCTCTAATCTTTGTTGACATGATCAGAGTTGAGCTCATGTAGGCTATCACCACCATGGGCAAATACACACACACACAAATGATCTGCTCCTCTACCCCTCAGGACAGTCACAGTGAGGTATCAGACCTCGACCCAGCCCCTGGCCCTGACAGACCTGTAGGACCCATGATGGACGGGGAGAACGCACCTGTCTACTGTGTCTGTCGCAGACCTCACATCAACTGCTTCATGATGTAACTGTCTGTCTGTCTGTCTGTCTTTCTACTGTGTCTGTCGCAGACCTCACATCAACTGCTTCATGATGTAACTGTCTGTCTGTCTGTCTGTCTGTCTGTCTGTCTGTCTATCTGTCTTTCTACTGTGTCGGTCTGTCTACTCTGTCTGTCTGTCTGTCTTTCTACAGTGTATCTGTCTTTCTACTGTGTCTGTCTGTCTTGTCTGTCTGTCTGTCTGTCTGTCTGTCTGTCTGTCTGTCTGTCTGTCTGTCTACTGTGTCTGTCTGTCTACTCTGTCTGTCTGTCTTTCTACTGTGTCGGTCTGTCTACTCTGTCTGTCTGTCTGTCTGTCTGTCTGTCTACTGTGTCTGTCGCAGACCTCACATCAACTGCTTCATGATGTAACTGTCTGTCTGTCTATCTGTCTGTCTGTCTTTCTACTGTGTCGGTCTGTCTGTCTGTCTGTCTGTCTACTGTGTCTGTCGCAGACCTCACATCAACTGCTTCATGATGTAACTGTCTGTCTGTCTGTCTGTCTTTCTACTGTGTCTGTCTGCCTACTCTGTCTGTCTGTCTTTCTACTCTGTCTGTCTACTCTGTTTGTCTGTCTACTCTGTCTGTCTGTCTGTCTTTCTACTGTGTCTGTCTGTCTGTCTGTCTTTCTACTGTGTCTGTCTGTCTACTCTGTCTGTCTGTCTACTCTGTCTGTCTGCCTGTCTGTCTGTCTGTCTGTCTGTCTACTCTGTCTGTCTGTCTGTCTGTCTATCTACTCTGTCTGTCTGTCTATCTGTCTGTCTTTCTACTGTGTCGGTCTGTCTACTCTGTCTGTCTGCCTGTCTGTCTTTCTGTCTACTCTGTCTGTCTACTCTGTCTGCCTGTCTGTCTGTCTTTCTACTGTGTCTGTCTGTCTACTCTGTCTGTCTGTCTGCCTACTCTGTCTGTCTGTCTACTCTGTCTGCCTGTCTGTCTATCTTTCTGTCTATTGTGTCTGTCTGTCTGCCTAGTTTGCCTGTCTGTCTACTCTCTCTGTCTGTCTGTCTGTCTGTCTGTCTTTCTGTCTGTCTATTGTGCCTACCTGCCTACCTGTCTGTCTGTCTGTCTGTCTGCCTGAACAAAGATGACAAACGACAGATGGACGGTCGAACAGGCCTCTCATATATGTGTTTCCCCTGTCTCTGTCTCTGCAGTGGCTGCGACTGCTGTAGCGAGTGGTTTCATGGGGACTGCATCGGCATATCAGAGAAGGCAGCTAAAGTCATCCGGGTGTGGTACTGTGAGAAATGTCGCGGTGAGTCTGTCCTCTGTTTTTAGTAATGATGATAACCAAACAGTGCAGACGTGTTGAGAGAGGAGAAAAAGAGACACAGAAAAAACATGGCACTCCTTTTGTGATATAAAATGAAAAGGTCAATGAGGCAGTCCTAGTTAAAAGGGCCAATCTGTGATATGTACATCCCAATCATTTTAAATGAATGAAACCCACTTATTCTTGTGTTGTTATGTGTGTTATCTAGCCAAAGACGGGACCCTGGAGATAAAGTATCGCCCCAAGAAGACCAAGGAGAAGACGGAGATGGAGACGGGAGACAAGGAGAAGACGGAGAAGGAGACAGGAGACCAGGAGAAGACGGAGATGGAGACGGGAGACAAGGAGAAGACGGAGAAGGAGACAGGAGACCAGGAGAAGACGGAGAAGCAGCATCACACTCCAGACCTGACTATAGAACACCGCAGAGGCTCACGGGTAACAACCAATAATTAACTTAATATATATTCATATATTCATATATATATATTCATACCCCTTGACATTTTTCACATTTTGTTGTGTTACAGCCTGAAATTAAAATTGATTAAATGTAGATTTTTTTGGGGGGGTCAATGGCCTGCACACAATACCCCATAATGTCAAAGTGTATTTTTTTTTTTAAATGTTTTTTTTGTGCAATTTAATTACAAATGAAAAGCTGAAATGTCTTGAGCCAATAAGTATTTCACCTTTTTGCTATGGCCAGCCTACATAAGTTCAGGAGTAAAAATGGGCTTAACAAGTCACATAATAAGTTGCATGACTCACTCTGTGGACTCTCTCTGTGGACTCACTCTGTGCATGGACTCACTCTGTGGACTCACTCTGTGCATGGACTCACTCTGTGGACTCACTCTGTGCATGGACTCACTCTGTGGACTCACTCTGTGGACTCACTCTGTGCATGGACTCACTCTGTGCATGGACTCACTCTGTGCATGGACTCACTCTGTGCATGGACTCACTCTGTGGACTCACTCTGTGGACTCTTTACTGCACACATGAGGCCAATGGTGGCTTTAAAACAGTTACAGAGTTTGATGGCTGTGATAGAAGAAAACGGAGGATGGATCAACAACATTGTAGTTTCTACACCATACCAACCTAATTGACAGAGTGAAAAAAAATCCTGTATTGAATAATAATATTCCAAAACATGCATCCTGTTTGCAACAAGGCACTAAAGTAATACTGCAAAGCAATTCACTTTTTGTCCTGAATAGAACAAAACACATCACTGAGTACCACTCTTCATATTTTCAAGCATGGTGGTGGCTGCATCATGTTATGGGTATGCTTGTCATCGTTAAGGACTGGGGTGCATGCTCAACCCCCTCCTGTACTCTGTTTACCCATGACTGCGTGGCCAAGCACGCATCCAACTCAATCATCAAGTTTGCAGAAAACACAACTGTAGTAGGCCTGATCACCAACAACGACGAGACGGCCTACAGGGAGGAGGTGAGGGCCCTCGGAGTGCGGTGTCAGGAAAATAACCTCTCACTCAACGTCAACAAAACAAAGGAGATGATCGTGGACTTCAGGAAGCTGCAGAGGGTGCACCCCCCCCTATCCACGTCGACGGGACGGTAGTGGAGAAGGTGGAAAGTTTTAAGTTCCTCGGCGTACACATCACAGACAAACTGAAATGGTCCACCCACACAGACAGCGTGGTGAAGAAGGCGCAACAGCGCCTCTTCAATCTCAGGAGGCTGAAGAAATTTGGCTTGTCACTTAAAACACTCAAAAACTTCTACAGATGCACAATTGAGAGAATCCTGTTGGGCTGTATCATCGCCTGGTACGGAAACTGCACCGCCCACAACCGCAGGGCTCTCCAGAGGGTGGTGCGGTCTGCACAACGCATCACCGGGGGCAAACTAGGACACCTACAGCACCCGATGTCACAGGAAGGCCAAAAAGATCATCATGGACAACAACTACCCGAGCGCCTAAGAACAGTCCTTAGCCATGGTATATTGGCCATATACCAAACCCCCCTAATGCGTTATTGCTTAAATATGCCATCCATGACCTATAGAAATACATTTATGATTATGTATATACATTTTGAGTCAAACCATTCATTAACCATTAACAAATACCTTATAAATAATATTGAGTTGACAATGACTCCTTTATAGCTGGTTTGTAGGTGCAGTTGAAGTCGGAAGTCAAAGTCACCATTATTAGTCAGTTGTACAACCAAACGCCTTCAACTGAAATGTGTCTTCCACATTTAACCCAACCCCTCTGAATCAGAGAGGTGCGGGGGGCTGCCTTAATCGACATCAGGGAACAGTGGGTTAACTGCCTTGTTCAGGGGCAGAGCAACAGATTTTTACCTTGTCAGCTCAGGGAATCGAACCTGCAACCCTCCGGTTACAAGTCCAACGCTCTAACCACTAGGCTACCTGCCGCCCTGCCGGGTGAACATGGAGTACAGGAGGGGGGTTGGAGTCATTAACTTGTTTTTCAACCACTCCACACAGTTGTTGTTAACAAACTATAGTTTTGGTAAGTCGGTTAGGACATCTACTTTGTGTATGACACAAGTAATTTTTCCAACAATTGTTTACAGACAGATTATTTGACTTATAATTCACTGTATCACAATTCCAGTGGGTCAGAAGTTTACATACACTAAGTTGACTGTGCCTTTAAACAGCTTGGAAAATTCCAGAAAATGATGTCATGGCTTTAGAAGCTTCTGATAGGCTAATTGACATCATTTGAGTCAATTGGAGGTGTACCTGTGCATGTATTTCAAGGACTATCTTCAAACTCAGTGCCTCTTTGCTTGACATGGGAAAATCAAAAGAAATCAGCCAAGAATAAATTGTAGACCTCCACAAGTCTGGTTCATCCTTGGGAGCAATTTCCAAACGCCTGAAGGTACCACGTTCATCTGTACAAACAATAGTACGCAAGTTTGGGACCACGCAGCCGTCATACCACTCAGGAAGGAGACGCGTTCTGTCTCCTAGACATGAACGTACTTTGGTGCGAAAAGTGCAAATCAATCCCAGAACAACAGCAAAGGACCTTGTGAAGATGCTGGAGGAAACAGGTACAAAAGTATCTATATCCACAGTAAAACAAGTCCTATATCGACATAACCTGAAAGGCCGCTCAGCAAGGAAAAAGCCACTGCTCCAAAACCGCCATAAAAAAGCCAGACTACGGTTTTGCAACTGCACATGGGGACGAATATCGTACTTTTTGGAGAAATATCCTCTGGTCTTATGAAACAAAAATAGAACTGTTTGGCCATAATGACCATCGTTATGTTTGGAGAAAAAAGGGAGAGGCTTGCAAGCCGAAGAACACCATCCCAACCGTGAAGCACGGGGGTGGTAGCATCATGTTGTGGGGGTGCTTTGCTGCAGGAGGGACTGGTGCACTTCTCAAAATAGATGGCATCATGAGGAAGGATAATGATGTGGATATATTGAAGCAACATCTCAAGACATCAGTCAGGAAGTTAAAACTTGGTCGCAAATGGGTCTTCCAAATGGACAATGACCCCAAGAATCTTTCCAAAGTTGTGGCGAAATGGCTTAAGGACAACAAAGTCAAGGTATTGGGAGTGGCCATCACAAAGCCCTGACCTCAATTCTATAGAAAATGTTTGGGCAGAACCGAAAAAGCATGTGCGAGCAAGGAGGCCTACAAACCTGACTCAGTTACACCAGCTCTGTCAGGAGGAATGGGCCAAAATTAACCCAACTTATTGTGGGAAGCTTGTGGAAGGCTACCCGAAACGTTTGACCCAAGTTAAACAACTTAAAGGCAATGCTACCAAATACTAATTGCGTGTATGTAAACTTCTGACCCACTGGGAATGTGATGAAAGAAATAAAAGCTGAAATAAATCATTCTCTCTACTATTATTCTGACATTTCACATTCTTAAAATAAAGTAGTGATCCTAACTGGCCTAAGACAGTGAATCTTTACTAGGCTTAAAAGTCAGAAATGTTGAAAAACTGATTTTAAATGTATTTGGCTAAGGTGTTTGTAAACTTCTGACTTCAACTGTATGTTAGTAGCACATTATTAAATCATTTAAAATAGTGTTTATAAATGCATAAATGACTATTTTAATTTTTTCTCATACATTTCCAAATGTAGGAATAATGATTAATAAATTAGTAAGTTAACTCTTTACAAATGGTTTATTACCAGGTAAATCCTGATTGATTGCTGACTGATTTCTGAATGATTCCAATGTGATTCCAATAGCTGTGTTTACACAGTGATCATTGTTACAATGATGTTTGTTCCTTAAATTATGTATTTGTTAAAACAAGGTTAAAGTAAACAAATGTAAGCGTAATATCAGTCTTAAGTAGTATATCATTCTGATCATTAGGTAATTACCTGTAATATTTTTTTGTTGTTGCCTGAATCCATTTTGTTCTTTCCCAAATTCCGTTTTCTCTTTTTTGTTTTGTCAGTTTGACAAGAACGTGTGGTAGCTTGTTAATTGTTGACAAACAAATTAGTGAATGTGTTAAAAATCTAAACAGCTACCTAGCTAGCTAGTTGACTGTTGTGGCTAGCTAGTTGACTGCTGTGGCTAGCTAGTTGACTGCTGTGGCTAGCTAGTTGACTGCTGTGGCTAGCTAGTTGACTGCTGTGGCTAGCTAGTTGACTGTTGTGGCTAGCTAGTTGGCTGCTGTGGCTAGCTAGTTGGCTGCTGTGGCTAGCTAGTTGACTGCTGTGGCTAGCTAGTTGACTGCTGTGGCTAGCTAGTTGACTGCTGTGGCTAGCTAGTTGACTGTTGTGGCTAGCTAGTTGACTGTTGTGGCTAGCTAGTTGACTGTTGTGGCTAGCTAGTTGACTGCTGTGGCTAGCTAGTTGACTGCTGTGGCTAGCTAGTTGACTGCTGTGGCTAGCTAGTTGACTGCTGTGCCTAGCTAGTTGACTGCTGTGGCTAGCTAGTTGACTGCTGTGCCTAGCTAGTTGACTGCTGTGGCTAGCTAGTTGACTGCTGTGGCTAGCTAGTTGACTGCTGTGGCTAGCTAGTTGACTGCTGTGGCTAGCTAGTTGACTGCTGTGGCTAGCTAGTTGACTGCTGTGGCTAGCTAGTTGACTGCTGTGCCTAGCTAGTTGACTGCTGTGGCTAGCTAGTTGGCTGCTGTGGCTAGCTAGTTGGCTGCTGTGCCTAGCTAGTTGACTGCTGTGCCTAGCTAGTTGACTGCTGTGCCTAGCTAGTTGACTGCTGTGCCTAGCTAGTTGACTGCTGTGGCTAGCTAGTTGACTGCTGTGGCCAAAAAAGGACTTGTTTTGACAGTTGGATCATCTTATCCTTTGAGGCTTTAAAGTGTTCTGACACTGATTTTGAACATTCAAAGTAACTGGGAAACGTCCATTCTAGGCATTATTGTCACCTTATCTTGCTACATAGCTTTTGAGTGATGGGAAACACGAGCACCACCACCAATCAGCCTACACCAGTGGTTCCCAACCTTTCCCGGTTACTGTACCACCAACTGATGTACCCCCCTCTTGTGCATTTTACCAGTAAGTCTATGGTCTCATGAGGCTTCTCAAGTACCCCTTGTGGATAGGCCAAGTACCCCAAGGGGGTCCTTGTACTCCTGGCTGGGTACCACTGGCCTACATCACTGCGTACACACCTGTCATTACTATGACAGCTAATGTAGCCTTGTCAGCAAATGACTGCTGTCTGAACACACACATCTGATTTGGTCACTTGTAACTTGCTGTTTGAACAGTCAATATTCCAAAATGGATTTGAAAAACAAAACTGATTTGAACATTAAGGCCTGCAGTGTGAACAAGGCTTATCTGATGAGAGGAGAGTGCCTCATTTTAGCATCACTGTCTGAGCAAGCCCAGACATCCTAGGAAATGAAACTAAGGAAATATTTTGGTTTACTTGCCCCGGTGCGATACCATGGACATGTAACCAGGTTGTATGATTTATGAATGGTAAAGGGATATAGGAAATCCACTATATTCAGTCAGTTTGACCCATTTTATAAACTTTTCAACACAACGCTGTTCTGTTTTCAATCAAATCACAGTAGATAGTCCTATGCGCCACGCCTCTGTGTGACACGCGTGAAAGAAAATACATGTGCCAGAAAACAGTAACGAGACATCCTCCTCCGTGTAAAAGACGTTTGAATCCAACCAACCACAGCGCACACAAATTCTACCGGGAGGCGGGCCAGACAGCTGCTTGCATCTGACTGTCGTTGCTCACTTTGTGACTGACAAGGACCTATCCTATAAATAGAATGCCTAGAAGATGCATATACTGTAGTTTATTCTAGAGGGAGAGGGCTTTACAGACTAGTGAATTTAAACTTTTAAATGAAAAGTAGCCTAGTTAGTGTGAAGTGAAATTAGTAGCCATCTCAGTTTCATCTCAGCCTACACTACACTAAAGTCCCTAGACTTTTTGGCCCTGACGGAGACATGGATTTTCCCCAGAGAACACGGCTACTCTAGCTGCTCTCTCGTCATCTGACTATGTGTTCTCTCATAGTCTGAGAGCATCTGGTTGTCACTGTGGTGGCACAGGGCTAGTAATTTCTCCTAAATTGAGAAATGTACTGGGAGACTCATTGTACTGGGAGACTTCAACCTCCCGACATTGACTAATTTCTTTCCACCTCTTATTTTCCCTGCTTGTCTCTTTTGACCTCACCCTTTCCCAGTCCTATCCCACTCCCAGGCAATACGCTTGGACTCATCTTCACTAGAGGCTGTTCTTCTACTAATCTCACTGCAACCTACATGTTTCTGTTTCTTACTACTTTGTCTCCTTGTATCTCCATCTCGCCTCCTACCCTACCCACTCAGCCCCTACCCAGATGGTCATACTCACTCCTCCAACCATACCCACTCAGCCCCTACCCAGATGGTCATACTCACTCAGCCCTACCCAGATGGTCATACTCACTCAGCCCCTACCCAGATGGTCATACTCACTCCTCCAACCATACCCACTCAGCCCCTACCCAGATGGTCATACTCACTCAGCCCCTACCCAGATGGTCATACTCACTCCTCCAACCATACCCACTCAGCCCCTACCCAGATGGTCATACTCACTCAGCCCCTACCCAGATGGTCATACTCACTCCTCCAACAATACCCACTCAGCCCCTACCCAGATGGTCATACTCACTCAGCCCCTACCCAGATGGTCATACTCACTCCTCCAACAATACCCACTCAGCCCCTACCCAGATGGTCATACTCACTCAGCCCCTACCCAGATGGTCATACTCACTCCTCCAACCATACCCACTCAGCCCTACCCAGATGGTCATACTCACTCCTCCAACAATACCCACTCAGCCCCTACTCAGATGGTCATACCCACTCAGCCCCTACCCAGATGGTCATACTCACTCCTCCAACAATACCCACTCAGCCCTACCCAGATGGTCATACTCACTCCTCCAACCATACCCACTCAGCCCCTACCCAGATGGTCATACTCACTCAGCCCCTACCCAGATGTTCATATTCACTCAGCCCTACCCAGATGGTCATACTCACTCCTCCAACCATACTCACTCAGCCCTACCCAGATGGTCATACTCACTCCTCCAACCATACTCACTCAGCCCTACCCAGATGGTCATACTCACTCCTCCAACCATACTCACTCAGCCCTACCCAGATGGTCATATTCACTCAGCCCTACCCAGATGGTCATACTCACTCCTCCAACCCTACTCACTCAGCCCTACCCAGATGGTCATACTCACTCAGCCCTACCCAGATGGTCATACTCACTCCTCCAACCCTACTCACTCAGCCCTACCCAGATGGTCATACTCACTCAGCCCTACCCAGATGGTCATACCCACTCAGCCCCTACCCAGATGGTCATGCGTCGTCGCAATCTTCGCTCTCTCTCTCACTACTGTCTCCTCTTCTATCATATAATCTCTCCCTTCTGTCTCATGACTCAGTCTCTTTGACCCTACTCTCCTCCCTTTCCACCTCCTTTGACTCCCACTGTTCCCTTAACTCCTGACCGGCTTGAACCTCTGTGGCTGAGAGAAAACTAAACTTGTTCCCCCTCCCAGAGTGCAAATAACCTTGGTGTGACCCTGGACAACACCCTGTTGTTCTCTGCAAACATTTAAAAAAGAAGTGACTCGCTCCTGCAGGTTCATGCTCTACAACATCCGTAGAGTACGACCCTACCTCACACAGGAAGAGGAACATCCGTAGAGTACGACCCTACCTCACACAGGAAGAGGAACATCCGTAGAGTACGACTCTACCTCACACAGGAAGAGGAACATCCGTAGAGTACGATCCTACCTCACACAGGAAGAGGCGCAGGTCCTAACCCAGGAACTCGTCCTCTCTCGTCCTCTATCTGGAGATGAATGTACTGACTGTGACTGAGATATGTGGTTGTCTCACCTAGCTATCTGGAGATGAATGTACTGACTATGATTTTGATATGTGATTGTCCCACCTAGCTATCTGGAGATGAATGTACTGACTGTGACTGTGATATGTGGTTGTCCCACCTAGCTATCTGGAGATGAATGTACTGACTATGACTGTGATATGTGGTTGTCCCACCTAGCTATCTGGAGATGAATGTACTGACTATGACTGTGATATGTGGTTGTCCCACCTAGCTATCTGGAGATGAATGTACTGACTATGACTGTGATATGTGGTTGTCCCACCTAGCTATCTGGAGATGAATGTACTGACTATGACTGTGATATGTGGTTGTCCCACCTAGCTATCTGGAGATGAATGTACTGACTATGATTGAGATATGTGGTTGTCTCACCTAGCTATCTGGAGATGAATGTACTGACTATGACTGTGATATGTGGTTGTCCCACCTAGCTATCTGGAGATGAATGTACTGACTATGACTGTGATATGTGGTTGTCCCACCTAGCTATCTGAAGATGAATATACTAACTACTGGGATATGTGGTTGTCCCACCTAGCTATCTGGAGATGAATGTACTGACTATGACTGTGATATGTGGTTGTCCCACCTAGCTATCTGGAGATGAATGTACTGACTATGACTGTGATATGTGGTTGTCCCACCTAGCTATCTGGAGATGAATGTACTGACTATGACTGTGATATGTGGTTGTCCCACCTAGCTATCTGGAGATGAATGTACTGACTATGACTGTGATATGTGGTTGTCCCACCTAGCTATCTGGAGATGAATGTACTGACTATGACTGTGATATGTGGTTGTCCCACCTAGCTATCTGGAGATGAATGTACTGACTACGACTGTGATATGTGGTTGTCCCACCTAGCTATCTGGATATGAATGTACTGACTATGACTGTGATATGTGGTTGTCCCACCTAGCTATCTGGAGATGAATGTACTGACTATGACTGTGATATGTGGTTGTCCCACCTAGCTATCTGGAGATGAATGTACTGACTGTAAGTCTCTCTGGATAATAGCGTCTGCTAAATGACTAAAATGTAAATTGTACACAGGCAGCCCAATACTGATCTTTTTCCTGATCTTTTTCCTGAGTTCTGATTGGTTAAAGGCCAATAAGTGGTAAAAAGATCAGACTTGGGCTGCCTGTATAAGCCCAATGTGATTCCAGTGTGATTCCAATGTGATTTCAGTGTGATTCCAATGTGATTTCAGTGTGATTCCAATGTGATTTCAGTGTGATTCCAATGTGATTCCAGTGTGATTCCAATGTGATTCCAATGTGATTTCAGTGTGATTCCAATGTGATTTCAGTGTGATTCCAATGTGTGCAGGTGAAGCGTTCGGCGCGTATGTGTGGAGAGTGTGAGCCGTGCAGGAGGACTGAGGACTGTGCTCAGTGTGATTTCTGTAAAGACATGAAGAAGTTTGGAGGACCCAATAAGATCAGACAGAAGTGCAGACTCAGGCAGTGTGATGTCCGAGCTCGGGTGAGTCCATAAAGGTAGATAGAGGATGCATTTGAACCATAGACATTGGGCATTTGATTTATGCCTCCCGAGCAACCACCAAACCTCGGCAAAATAGGGATGCATTCTTTATTCATTGACACGAATGAAGCCTCTGAAATAGAGAACTCGTCAAGAGGTTTCGATTTCTTTACCTAAAAGATGTTGGGGGTTGACAGTCGTTGGACCCAGGTTTGAATCCTGTACTGGGTTAACCCAATTCACTTCAGTATATATGATGCACCATGTTCTCTCTCTCTCTCTCTCTCTCTCTCTCTCTCTCTGTCTCTCTCTCTCTCACGCTCGCTGTAGAAAATGCTTCGTGTAAAGGATGAGGAGTTTGCCCTGTCTGGTCGGGGGGCCAGAGGGAGTCTGAGAAGAGAAGGGCCTCTGTTTGATGACTACAGTGAGAATGAGATGGAGCTCTACCAGCAGTACAAGGCTGCAGGCTACGAGGATAACAATATGGTACACGGACATCCGCTCACACACAGACGGACAGACAGACACACACAATACATACAGTATACTAGCTTTATTATTTAAACGTGATACATGAATACATGTTGATTGTCTGATTGATTGATTGATCGATTGATTATCTCCTGTGGTATCTATGCAGCCATGGCATAGTGATGGTGAGGAAGCGGCCTTTGACCCCGTGCAGCGGAAGAGGGCTGTGAAGGTCAAACACGTCAAGAGACGGGAGAAGAGATGGGACAAGAAGGACAAGGTACAGAAGGCACTAGACCTTTCTCTATAATGCTATGGGACATGTTTTGTGTTGCAAAAGCAATGGGAAAATAACAGCCTAATTGACCATAAACCTAATTGTAATCTGGCAGCGTGATTTAATTTAAAACTTTTCTTCAACAATTCGTAATATATTTAGAGAGATATATTAGAGAGATATATTAGAGAGATATAGAAATATATATTATGGAGATATAGAGATTTATATTATAAAGAGATACAGTGAGGGGAAAAAAGTATTTGATCCCCTGCTGATTTTGTACGTTTGCCCACTGACAAAGAAATGATCAGTCTATAATTTTAATGGTAGGTTTATTTGAACAGTGAGAGACAGAATAACAACAAAAAAATCCAGAGAAACGCATGTGAAAAATGTCATAAATTGAATTGCATTTTAATGAGGGAAATAAGTATTTGACCCCTCTGCAAAACATGACTTAGTACTTGGTGGCAAAACCCTTGTTGGCAATCACAGAGGTCAGACGTTTCTTGTAGTTGGCCACCAGGTTTGCACACATCTCAGGAGGGATTTTGTCCCACTCCTCTTTGCAGATCTTCTCCAAGTCATTAAGGTTTCGAGGCTGACGTTTGGGATGGGATTAAGGTCTGGAGACTGGCTAGGCCACTCCAGGACCTTAATGTGCTTCTTCCTGAGCCACTCCTTTGTTGCCTTGGCCATGTGTTTTGGGTCATTGTCATGCTGGAATACCCATCCACAACCCATTTTCAATGTCCTGGCTGAGGGAAGGAGGTTCTCACCCAAGATTTGACGGTACATGGCCCGTCCATCGTCCCTTTGATGAAGTGAAGTTGTCCTGTAATAATGTTTCCACCTCAATGTTTGACGGTGGGGATGGTGTTCTTGGGGTCATAGGCAGCATTCCTCCTCCTCCAAACACGATGAGTTGAGTTGATGCCAAAGAGCTCCATTTTGGTCTCATCTGACCACAACACTTTCACCCAGTTGTCCTCTGAATCATTCAGATGTTCATTGACAAACTTCAGACGGGCATGTATATGTGCTTTCTTGAGCAGGGGGACCTTGCGGGCGCTGCAAGATTTCAGTCCTTCACTGCGTAGTGTGTTACCAATTGTTTTCTTGGTGACTATGGTCCTGGCTGCCTTGAGATCATTGACAAGATCCTCCTGTGTAGTTCTGGGCTGATTCCTCACCGTTCTCATGATCATTGCAACTCCACGAGGTGAAATCTTGCATGGAGCCCCAGGCCGAGGGAAATTGACAGTTCTTTTGTGTTTCTTCCATTTGCGAATAATCGCACCAACTGTTGTCACCTTCTCACCAAGCTGCTTGGCAATGGTCTTGTAGCCCATTCCAGCCTTGTGTAGGTCTACAATCTTGTCCCTGACATCCTTGGAGAGCTCTTTGGTCTTGGCCATGGTGGAGAGTTTGGAATCTGATTGATTGATTGCTTCTGTGGACAGGTGTGGACAGGTGCCTCATTAAAATGCAATTCCATTTATAAAAAAATTCACATGCGTTTTTCTTGATTTTTTTTTGTTATTCTGTCTCTCACTGTTCAAATAAACCTACCATTAAAATTATAGACTGATCATTTCTTTGTCAGTGGGCAAACGTACAAAGTCAGCAGGGGATCAAATACTTTTTCCCCTCGCTGTATATTAGAGATATATTATAGAGATATAGAGAGATATATTATGGTGATTTAGAGATATATATTATAAAGAGATATATTATAGAGATATATTATAGATATATATTATGGAGATATAGAAATATATATTAAAAAGAGATATATTAGAGATATATAGAGAGATATTATGGAGATATAGAGATATATATTATATAGAGATATATTACAGATATATTACAAAGATATAGAGAGAGATATTATGGAGATATAGAACGATATATTATAGATATATAGAGAAATATATTATAGAGATATAGAGAGATATATTATAGAGATATAGAGAGATACATTATGGAGATATAGAACGATATATTATAGATATATAGAGAAATATATTATAGAGATATAGAGAGATATATTATAGAGATATAGAGAGATATATTATGGAGAAATAGAGAGATATGTTATGAGATATAGAGATATATATTATAAAGAGATATATTATAGAGATATAGAGAGATATATTATAGATATATAGAGAGATATATTATAGAGATATATTATAGAGAGATATATTATGGAGATATAGAGAGATATATTATAGAGATATATTATAGAGATATATATTATAAAGAGATATATTTTAGAGAGATGTATATTATTGAGATATATTATAGAGAGATATATGATAAAGCTATATATTATAGAGAGGTATATGATAAAGAGATATATTATAGAGAGATATATTATGGAGATATATAGAGATATATTATAGAGATATATATTATAGAGATATATTATAGAGAGATATATGATAAAGAGATATATTATAGAGATATATTAAAGAGATTTACTATAGATATATACACTGCTCAAAAAAATAAAGGGAACACTTAAACAACACAATGTAACTCCAAGTCAATCACACTTCTGTGAAATCAAACTGTCCACTTAGGAAGCAACACTGATTGACAATAAATTTCACATGCTGTTGTGCAAATGGAATAGACAACAGGTGGAAATTATAGGCAATTAGCAAGACACCCCCAATAAAGGAGTGGTTCTGAAGGTGGTGACCACAGACCACTTCTCAGTTCCTATGCTTCCTGGCTGATGTTTTGGTCACTTTTGAATGCTGGCGGTGCTTTCACTCTAGTGGTAGCATGAGACGGAGTCTACAACCCACACAAGTGGCTCAGGTAGTGCAGCTCATCCAGGATGGCACATCAATGCGAGCTGTGGCAAGAAGGTTTGCTGTGTCTGTCAGCGTAGTGTCCAGAGCATGGAGGCGCTACCAGGAGACAGGCCAGTACATCAGGAGACGTGGAGGAGGCCGTGGGAGGGCAACAACCCAGCAGCAGGACCACTACCTCCGCCTTTGTGCAAGGAGGAGCACTGCCAGAGCCCTGCAAAATGACCTCCAGCAGGCCACAAATGTGCATGTGTCTGCTCAAACGGTCAGAAACAGACTCCATGAGGGTGGTATGAGGGCCCAACGTCCACAGGTGGGGTTGTGCTTACAGCCCAACACCGTACAGGACGTTTGGCATTTGCCAGAGAACACCAAGATTGGCAAATTCGCCACTGGCGCCCTGTGCTCTTCACAGATGAAAGCAGGTTCACACTGAGCACGTGACAGGCGTGACAGAGTCTGGAGACGCCGTGGAGAACGTTCTGCTGCCTGCAACATCCTCCAGCATGACCGGTTTGGCGGTGGGTCAGTCATGGTGTGGGGTGGCATTTCTTTGGGGGGCCGCACAGCCCTCCATGTGCTCGCCAGAGGTAGCCTGACTGCCATTAGGTACCAAGATGAGATCCTCAGACCCCTTGTGAGACCATATGCTGGTGCGGTTGGCCCTGGGTTCCTCCTAATGCAAGACAATGCTAGACCTCATGTGGCTGGAGTGTGTCAGCAGTTCCTGCAAGAGGAAGGCATTGATGCTAAGGACTGGCCCGCCCATTCCCCAGACCTGAATCCACTTGAGCATATCTGGGACATCATGTCTCGCTCCATCCACCAACGCCACGTTGCACCACAGACTGTCCAGGAGTTGGCGGATGCTTTAGTCCAGGTCTGGGAGGAGATCCCTCAGGAGGCGATCCGCCACCTCATCAGGAGCATGCCCAGGCGTTGTAGGGAGGTCATTCAGGCACGTGGAGGCCACACACACTACTGAGCCTCATTTTGACTTGTTTTAAGGACATTACATCAAAGTTGGATCAGCCTGTAGTGTGGTTTTCCACTTTAATTTTGAGTGTGACTCCAAATCCAGACCTCCATGGGTTGATAAATTTGATTTCCATTGATAATTTTTGTGTGATTTTGTTGTCAGCACATTCAACTATGTAAAGAAAAAAGTATTTAATAAGATTATTTCATTCATTCAGATCTATGATGTGTTATTTTAGTGTTCCCTTTATTTTTTTGAGCAGTGTATATTATAAAGAGGAATATTATAGAGAGATATATTATAGAGAGATATATTATAGAGATATATGATAAAGAGATATATTATAGAGAGATATATGATAAAGAGATATATTATAGAGATATATTATACAGAGATATATGATAAAGAGAGATATTATAGAGAGACTTATTATAAAGAGGAATATTCTAGAGATATATATTATGGAGATATAGAGAGATATATTATGGAGATATAGAGAGATATATTATAAAGAGATATATTATAGAGAGATATATTATAGAGATATATTATAGAGAGATATATGATAAAGAGATATATTATAGAGAGATATATTATAGAGATATATATTAGAGAGATATATTATAGATATATATTATTTAGATATATTATAGATAGATATATTATAGAGAGATATATTAGAGAGATATATTATAGAGAGATATATGATAAAGAGATATATTATAGAGAGAAATCTTATATAGAGGTATATGATAAAGAGATATATTATAGAGATATATTATAGAGTTATATATTATAGAGAGGAATATTCTAGAGAGATATATTATGGAGATATAGAGAGATATATGATGAAGAGATATATTATTGAGATATATTAGATATATATGATTAAGAGATATATTATAGAGATATATTATAGAGATATATTATAGAGATATATTATAGAGTTATATATTATAGAGAGGAATATTCTAGAGAGATATATTATGGAGATATAGAGAGATATATGATGAAGATATATATTATAGAGAGATATATTAGAGATATATTATGGAGAGATATATTATAGAGATATATTATAGGGATATATGATTAAGAGATATATTATAGAGATATTTTATAGAGATATATATGATAAAGAGATCTATGATAAAGAGATCTATGATAAAGAGATATATTATAGAAATATTTTATGGAGATATATTATAGAGATATATTATAGAGAGAGATTTTATAGAGGAATATTCTAGAGAGATATATTATGGAGATATAGAGAGATATATGATGAAGAGATATATTATTGAGATATATTAGATATATATGATTAAGAGATATATTATAGAGATATATTATATAGTTATATTATAGAGATATATTATAGAGTTATATATTATAGAGATGAATATTCTAGAGAGATATATTATGGAGATATAGAGAGATATATGATGAAGAGATATATTATAGAGAGATATATTAGAGATATATTATGGAGAGATATATTATAGAGATATATTATAGGGATATATGATTAAGAGATATTTTATAGAGATATATATTATAGAGATATATATTATAGAGATATATATTATAGAGATATATGATAAAGAGATCTATGATAAAGAGATCTATGATAAAGAGATCTATGATAAAGAGATATATGATAAAGAGATATATTATAGAGATATATATTAGAGAGATATATTATAGATATATATTATTTAGATATATTATAGATAGATATATTAGAGAGATATATTATAGAGAGATATATGATAAAGAGATATATTATAGAGAGAAATCTTATATAGAGGTATATGATAAAGAGATATATTATAGAGATATATTATAGAGTTATATATTATAGAGAGGAATATTCTAGAGAGATATATTATGGAGATATAGAGAGATATATGATGAAGAGATATATTATTGAGATATATTAGATATATATGATTAAGAGATATATTATAGAGATATATTATATAGTTATATTATAGAGATATATTATAGAGTTATATATTATAGAGAGGAATATTCTAGAGAGATATATTATGGAGATATAGAGAGATATATGATGAAGAGATATATTATAGAGAGATATATTAGAGATATATTATGGAGAGATATATTATAGAGATATATTATAGGGATATATGATTAAGAGATATATTATAGAGATATTTTATAGAGATATATATTATAGAGATATATTAAAAAGAGATCTATGATAAAGAGATCTATGATAAAGAGATCTATGATAAAGAGATATATTATAGAATTTTTTTATAGAGATATATTATAGAGAGATATTTTATGGAGATATATTATGGAGATATATTATAGAGATATATATTATAAAGATATATATTATAGAGATATATTATTGAGAGATATATTATAGAGATATATATTATATAGATATATTCTGGAGATATATTATAGAGATATATTACAGAGAGATATTTTATGGAGATATATTATGGAGATATATTATAGAGAGATATATTATAAAGATATATATTATAGAGATATATTATTGAGAGATATATTATAGAGATATATATTATAGATATATTATAGAGAGATATATTATAGAGAGATATATTATAGAGAGATATATTAGAGAGAAATATTATAGAGATATATATTATATAGATATATTATAGATAGATAGATATATTATAGAGAGATATATTATAGAGATATATTATAGATAGATATGTTATAGAGAGATATATTATAGAGAGATATATTAGAGAGATATATTATAGAGATATAGATATATTATATATAGATATATTATAGATAGATATATTACAGAGAGATATATTATAGAGATATAGATATATTATATATAGATATATTATAGAGAGATATATTATAGAGAGATATATGATAAAGACTATTTCTGTACTGCTCAGTTGACTGAAGTCCAGTTAATCAACCACCTCCTATGTTGTCCCTTGTTCCCCCTTCCAGAAAGAGAAAGAGGTGCGTCGCCACAAGCAGAAGCAGAAGCACCGTGAGCGAGTGAAGCACAGTGACAGGGGTGGCGAGGCTCGGGGGGACGTTGGTGGTGGAGCAGGAGGGGGGATGAGACAGTGTTTGGGACCAGGGTGTGTGGAGGCTGCCAGGACCGGCTCCAAATACTGCTCAGAGGACTGCGGCATGAAACTGGCTACCAAGTAAGAGGCATACTTATTAAACGCACAACAAAATCATTTCGGAAACAATTTACTATCAATTAAGTAGCATACCCTTAATAATCAATGTACAATATGTATTGTCTAAATCCCTTGAAGTTATATTAAAACATTGTTTATTTTTTTATCACAAACACAAAGTCGTCTTTTAATGCATCGATTGGGCCTGTTTGTCTGATGAAAGTAAGAAAACTTTAGGATACTTTTTGACATGTTCACATCTGTCTCTCTGCTCGTCCCTATGTCCCCTTGACTTTTTCCACATTTTATTGTGATACAGCCATCACACACAATAAATACCCCGTAAAATAATGTTTTTTTTTTGTTGTTGTTGTTGTTGTTGGTATTTGTTATTTAAAGTTTTACAACTTCGTTCAGCTGAGCTCTAAACCTCCCCTTGGAAGTGAAAGAGGAAACGTTACGTGTCTTATTTGAAGATTGAATTCACTGCAGAGCTCTTGAAAGGATTTCAGTGTAGTTGTGTTTCCGATGAAACAGGTCTGAAACGGGGAAGGTTGGCGTCACTCGGGGCTTTTGGCAAGTCTGGGTTGCACACTACAGTATAGATGAGTGAGAACATATTTGGCAGGAAATGTTAAGGTATTTCCTACAGTCCTTCCATGCTAGCAGGGTGCTGTAAATCAAAGGTTTTGGCTATGTTGCCCGCTTCACTAAAGTTATTAACGAATAGAATTGAGCTTGAAGGGGCAATGAACCACACGATTGAATCTCTATCTGAATCAACATTGAGTCTTGTCTGTTTGTGATCCATGTTAACATGCTGTGGATTTGGGCACACCAGTAGTACAATTGAAGGCAGGGAAAGGCAAGACCACCCTTTTGATTCTGGTTTGGATAGAGTGGAGAACTTCCTAGGTTTTCTATTGACCCATATAAATGTGGTGATGCTTTGGTTGGTTGTTTTGAAAAAAGAAACTGGGAGATAGATGGGAGCCTCAATAATTCCATCAATACTGGAATCAATACTTCAGATCTGCTGTTACAAACATCCCAAAGTATTGAAACCCCAGAGTCTTCCATTGAAACTGACAGATACAGACAGTCTTCCATTGGAACAGACAGAGTCTTCATAGAGCTGGTGAGTGTCTTCCATTGGAACAGACAGTGTCTTCATAGAGCTGGTGAGTGTCTTCCATTGGAACAGACAGTGTCTTCATAGAGCTGGTGAGTGTCTTCCATTGGAACAGACAGTGTCTTCATAGAGCTGGCGAGTGTCTTCATAGAGCTGGTGAGTGTCTTCCATTGGAACAGACAGTGTCTTCATAGAGCTGGTGAGTGTCTTCCATTGGAACAGACAGTGTCTTCATAGAGCTGGTGAGTGTCTTCCATTGGAACAGACAGTGTCTTCATAGAGCTGGTGAGTGTCTTCCATTGGAACAGACAGTGTCTTCATAGAGCTGGTGAGTGTCTTCCATTGGAACAGACAGTGTCTTCATAGAGCTGGTGAGTGTCTTCCATTGGAACAGACAGTGTCTTCATAGAGCTGGTGAGTGTCTTCCATTGGAACAGACAGTGTCTTCATAGAGCTGGCGAGTGTCTTCATAGAGCTGGTGAGTGTCTTCCATTGGAACAGACAGTGTCTTCATAGAGCTGGTGAGTGTCTTCCATTGGAACAGACAGTGTCTTCATAGAGCTGGTGAGTGTCTTCCATTGGAACAGACAGTGTCTTCATAGAGCTGGTGAGTGTCTTCCATTGGAACAGACAGTGTCTTCATAGAGCTGGTGAGTGTCTTCTATTGGAACAGACAGTGTCTTCATAGAGCTGGTGAGTGTCTTCCATTGGAACAGACAGTGTCTTCATAGAGCTGGTGAGTGTCTTCCATTGGAACAGACAGTGTCTTCATAGAGCTGGTGAGTGTCTTCTATTGGAACAGACAGTGTCTTCATAGAGCTGGTGAGTGTCTTCCATTGGAACAGACGGTGTCTTTATAGAGCTGGTGAGTTTCTTCCATTGGAACAGACGGTGTCTTTATAGAGCTGGTGAGTTTCTTCCATTGGAACAGACGGTGTCTTTATAGACAGTGTCTTCTCAGCCTCCATTGAAGCCAGCAGGACAGGGGTGTGGAACACCTTCTCAGCCTCCAGTGAAGCCAGCAGGACAGGGGCGTGGAAACCCTTCTCAGCATCCAGTGAAGCCAGTAGGACAGGGGTGTGGAAACCCTTCTCAGCCTCCAGTGAAGCCAGCAGGACAGGGGCGTGGAAACCCTTCTCAGCATCCAGTGAAGCCAGTAGGACAAGGGTGTGGAAACCCTTCTAAGCTTCCAGTGAAGCCAGCAGGACAAGGGTGTGGAAACCCTTCTCAGCATCCAGTGAAGCCAGTAGGACAAGGGTGTGGAAACCCTTCTCAGCTTCCAGTGAAGCCAGCAGGACAAGGGTGTGGAAACCCTTCTCAGCATCCAGTGAAGCCAGTAGGACAAGGGTGTGGAAACCCTTCTCAGCATCCAGTGAAGCCAGTAGGACAAGGGTGTGGAAACCCTTCTCAGCATCCAGTGAAGCCAGTAGGACAAGGGTGTGGAAACCCTTCTCAGCATCCAGTGAAGCCAGTAGGATAAGGGTGTGGAACACCTTGTCAGCTTCCAGTGAAGCCAGTAGGACAAGGGTGTGGAAACCCTTCTCAGCATCCAGTGAAGCCAGTAGGACAAGGGTGTGGAAACCCTTCTCAGCATCCAGTGAAGCCAGTAGGACAAGGGTGTGGAACACCTTGTCAGCTTCCAGTGAAGCCAGCAGGACAGGGCTCTTATGTGCATTTACTTAATCAATAGTATCAAAGATACGGCGAATGTTAACAGAAGAGTACCTGTCTCTAATAAATCCAGTTTGGTCCACTTTTATTCTTTTGGGAAGAAGAGTGAGCCGGAAGGACGTGCAGAATAGAGGGTCCTTGTCTTTTTTGAGTAACACTTTAATGTGGGCTGTGTACATCGTCTGAGAGAGCTCCGTTTTTGCAAAACAAATCATCCAGCATTGGCATGAAAATAGGGCTAAGCTGGGGCCGAAAAGCTTTGTAGAACTCTCTGGGAAATCCGTCTGGGCCTGGGGACTTGTTAGGTGGCATGGAAACCCGTCTGGGCCTGGGTAATTGTTAGGTGGCATGGAGGTAATTGCCTCTAGGACCTCCTCAGGAGTGAAGGGGGAGTTGAGATCTTCTTGGTCGGTCTCTGATAGTTTTGGTAGCGAGTTCTACATCTGTATGTTTTCTCTCAGAAGTATATAATTTGCAGTAAAAATCATGAAAAGTTCAAATGTATCTTATTTGGATCATATGTGAACTCGTCATCTGCTGTTCGGATGGCCATGATTGTACGCTCTGATTGCTTTAATTGGTAAGCAAGCAGTCTGCTAGGCCTGTTGCTATACTCATGGTATTTCTGTTTAGTAAAGAAAACTTTATAGTCCAAGTTAAGTTTGGCTTTGGCTGCTTTAAGTTGACTCCAGGAGGAGCTGTCTGGGGATTGTTTATGTACTTTTTCGCAGCGTTGGGAGCTGGAAGGCTTTTTTCTTAGAGGAAGCATATGCAATTAGATGACTTCTTAGTGTGGCTTTGGCAGTGTCCCACATTGTCGCCGGAGAAACAGGCAAGTCTTTGTTGTCTTGTGTGTAGTTGTCTATCTATGTAGTAACCAATGTATGGAATGCTTTGTTTGATAACATGGAGGTGTTGAATTTCCAGCTCTTTGACCTCGGTATGTTTTTACAGAGGTCAAAGCGGAGGCGGACAAAGGCGTGATCAGAATGTGCTATGGGTCCGATTGTACAAGTGGCAGAATTGCTGAAAATCTTTGGGATAAAAATGTAATCTATACAAGAGTAGGTGTTATGGGCATGAAGGCAGGAGTATCTGTGTTATGGGCATATGTATTTAAGATAGTAATTGGTTGCCCATACAGTGACCCAGTTATCAGAATAAATCTCCCCACCGGATCAGATGTGTTTTTGTCAATTATGAATGGAACATGCTTATGGATAAGTAGGGCTGTGCCTCTACTTTTTGATTTAAAAGATGAGAAATACACCTGTCCCACCCAAGCTCTGCGGAGTTTAACATGTTCAACCCAGGCTCTGCAGAGTTTAACATGTTCAACCCAGGCTCTGCGAAGTTTAACATGTTCAACCCAGGCTCTGCGGAGTTTAACATGTTCAACCAAGGCTCTGCGGAGTTTAACATGTTCAACCAAGGCTCTGCGGAGTTTAACATGTTCAACCCAGGCTCTCACAGAGGTGTGTCTCTTGTAATAGCGCAAGGTCTGCCCTTTTCCTTTTTTCAGAGCACATAGTATATTTATTCCATGACCTACCCCATGGCAGTTCCATGACCTAGCCCATGGCAGTTCCATGACCTAGCCCATGGCAGTTCCATGACCTAGCCCATGGCAGTTCCATGACCTAGCCCATGGCAGTTCCATGTCAGTAGCCCAAGTCCTCATCCTCTACACCCCACAGTGACAGCGTAGCCCCTGTCCTCATCCTCTCCAGTGACAGCGTAGCCCCTGTCCTCATCCTCTCCAGTGACAGCGTAGCCCTGTCCTCTCCAGTGACAGCGTAGCCCCTGTCCTCATCCTCTCCAGTGACAGCGTAGCCCCTGTCCTCATCCTCTCCAGTGACAGCGTAGCCCCTGTCCTCATCCTCTCCAGTGACAGCGTAGCCCCTGTCCTCATCCTCTCCAGTGACAGCGTAGCCCCTGTCCTCATCCTCTCCAGTGACAGCGTAGCCCCTGTCCTCATCCTCTCCAGTGACAGCGTAGCCCCTGTCCTCATCCTCTCCAGTGGCAGCGTAGCCCCTGTCCTCATCCTCTCCAGTGGCAGCGTAGCCCCTGTCCTCATCCTCTCCAGTGGCAGCGTAGCCCCTGTCCTCATCCTCTCCAGTGACAGCGTAGCCCCTGTCCTCATCCTCTCCAGTGACAGCGTAGCCCCTGTCCTCATCCTCTCCAGTGACAGCGTAGCCCCTGTCCTCATCCTCTCCAGTGACAGCGTAGCCCCTGTCCTCATCCTCTCCAGTGACAGCGTAGCCCCTGTCCTCATCCTCTCCAGTGACAGCGTAGCCCCTGTCCTCATCCTCTCCAGTGACAGCGTAGCCCCTGTCCTCATCCTCTCCAGTGACAGCGTAGCCCCTGTCCTCATCTCTCTCCAGTGACAGCGTAGCCCCTGTCCTCATCCTCTCCAGTGACAGCGTAGCCCCTGTCCTCATCCTCTCCAGTGGCAGCGTAGCCCCTGTCCTCATCCTCTCCAGTGACAGCGTAGCCCCTGTCCTCATCCTCTCCAGTGGCAGCGTAGCCCCTGTCCTCATCCTCTCCAGTGACAGCGTAGCCCCTGTCCTCATCTCTCCAGTGACAGCGTAGCCCCTGTCCTCATCCTCTCCAGTGACAGCGTAGCCCTGTCCTCATCCTCTCCAGTGACAGCGTAGCCCCTGTCTCATCCTCTCCAGTGACAGCGTAGCCCCTGTCCTCATCCTCTCCAGTGACAGCGTAGCCCCTGTCCTCATCCTCTCCAGTGGCAGCGTAGCCCCTGTCCTCATCCTCTCCAGTGACAGCGTAGCCCCTGTCCTCATCCTCTCCAGTGACAGCGTAGCCCCTGTCCTCATCCTCTTCCAGTGACAGCGTAGCCCCTGTCCTCATCCTCTTCCAGTGACAGCGTAGCCCCTGTCCTCATCTCTCCAGTGACAGCGTAGCCCTGTCCTCATCCTCTTCCAGTGACAGCGTAGCCCCTGTCCTCATCCTCTCCAGTGACAGCGTAGCCCCTGTCCTCATCCTCTCCAGTGACAGCGTAGCCCCTGTCCTCATCCTCTCCAGTGACAGCGTAGCCCCTGTCCTCATCCTCTCCAGTGACAGCGTAGCCCCTGTCCTCATCCTCTCCAGTGACAGCGTAGCCCCTGTCCTCATCCTCTCCAGTGACAGCGTAGCCCCTGTCCTCATCCTCTCCAGTGACAGCGTAGCCCCTGTCCTCATCCTCTCCAGTGACAGCGTAGCCCCTGTCCTCATCCTCTCCAGTGACAGCGTAGCCCCTGTCCTCATCCTCTCCAGTGACAGCGTAGCCCCTGTCCTCATCCTCTCCAGTGACAGCGTAGCCCCTGTCCTCATCCTCTCCAGTGGCAGCGTAGCCCCTGTCCTCATCCTCTCCAGTGACAGCGTAGCCCCTGTCCTCATCCTCTCCAGTGACAGCGTAGCCCCTGTCCTCATCCTCTCCAGTGACAGCGTAGCCCCTGTCCTCATCCTCTCCAGTGACAGCGTAGCCCCTGTCCTCATCCTCTCCAGTGACAGCGTAGCCCCTGTCCTCATCCTCTCCAGTGACAGCGTAGCCCCTGTCCTCATCCTCTCCAGTGACAGCGTAGCCCCTGTCCTCATCCTCTCCAGTGACAGCGTAGCCCCTGTCCTCATCCTCTCCAGTGACAGCGTAGCCTCCTGTCCTCATCCTCTCCAGTGACAGCGTAGCCCCTGTCCTCATCCTCTCCAGTGACAGCGTAGCCCCTGTCTCATCCTCTCCAGTGACAGCGTAGCCCTGTCCTCATCCTCTCCAGTGACAGCGTAGCCCCTGTCTCATCCTCTCCAGTGACAGCGTAGCCCCTGTCCTCATCCTCTCCAGTGACAGCGTAGCCCCTGTCCTCATCCTCTTCCAGTGACAGCGTAGCCCCTGTCCTCATCTCTCCAGTGACAGCGTAGCCCCTGTCTCATCCTCTCCAGTGACAGCGTAGCCCCTGTCTCATCCTCTCCAGTGACAGCGTAGCCCCTGTCCTCATCCTCTCCAGTGACAGCGTAGCCCCTGTCCTCATCCTCTCCAGTGACAGCGTAGCCCCTGTCCTCATCTCTCCAGTGACAGCGTAGCCCCTGTCCTCATCCTCTCCAGTGACAGCGTAGCCCCTGTCCTCATCCTCTCCAGTGACAGCGTAGCCCCTGTCCTCATCCTCTCCAGTGACAGCGTAGCCCTGTCCTCATCCTCTCCAGTGACAGCGTAGCCCCTGTCTCATCCTCTCCAGTGACAGCGTAGCCCTGTCCTCATCCTCTCCAGTGACAGCGTAGCCCCTGTCCTCATCTCTCCAGTGACAGCGTAGCTCCCTGTCTCATCCTCTCCAGTGACAGCGTAGCCCTGTCCTCATCCTCTCCAGTGACAGCGTAGCCCCTGTCCTCATCTCTCCAGTGACAGCGTAGCCCCTGTCCTCATCTCTCCAGTGACAGCGTAGCCCCTGTCCTCATCCTCTCCAGTGACAGCGTAGCCCCTGTCCTCATCCTCTCCAGTGACAGCGTAGCCCCTGTCTCATCTCTCCAGTGACAGCGTAGCCCCTGTCCTCATCCTCTTCCAGTGACAGCGTAGCCCCTGTCCTCATCCTCTCCAGTGACAGCGTAGCCCCTGTCCTCATCCTCTCCAGTGACAGCGTAGCCCCTGTCTCATCTCTCTCCAGTGACAGCGTAGCCCTGTCCTCATCTCTCCAGTGACAGCGTAGCCCCTGTCCTCATCCTCTCCAGTGACAGCGTAGCCCCTGTCCTCATCCTCTCCAGTGACAGCGTAGCCCCTGTCCTCATCCTCTCCAGTGACAGCGTAGCCCTGTCCTCATCCTCTCCAGTGACAGCGTAGCCCCTGTCCTCATCCTCTCCAGTGACAGCGTAGCCCCTGTCCTCATCCTCTCCAGTGACAGCGTACCCTGTCCTCATCCTCTCCAGTGACAGCGTAGCCCCTGTCCTCATCTCTCCAGTGACAGCGTAGCCTGTCCTCATCTCTCCAGTGACAGCGTCTGTTCCCATCCTCCAGTGACAGCAGCCCCTGTCCTCATCCTCTCCAGTGACAGCGTAGCCCCTGTCCTCATCCTCTCCAGTGACAGCGTACTCCTCTGTCAGTGACATCCCCGCCCATCTCTCCTGTCTGACAGCGTAGCCCCGCTCCCCCTCTCTGTCTGGTACAGGTAGCCCTCCCCCTCTCCCCTGTCTGATACAGGTACCCCCGCCCCTCCCCCTCTCCTGTCTGGTACAGGTACCCCGCCTCTCCCCCTCTCCCCTGTCTGGTACAGGTACCCGCCCCCCCCCCTCTCCCCTGTCTGGTACAGGTGCCCCCCACACTCCCCCTCTCCCCTGTCTGGATACAGGTACCCCCGCCACACTCCCCCTCTCCCCTGTCTGATACAGGTACCCCGCCACCTCCCCCTCTCCCCTGTCTGATACAGGTACCCCCGCCACACTCCCCCTCTCCCCTGTCTGGATACAGGTACCCCGCCACACTCCCCCTCTCCCCCTGTCGGATACAGGTACCCCGCCACACTCCCCCTCTCCCCTGTCTGATACAGGTACCCCCACCACTCCCCTCTCCCCTGTCTGATACAGGTACCCCCACCACACTCCCCCTCTCCCCTGTCTGGTACAGGTACCCCGCCACACTCCCCCTCTCCCCTGTCTGATACAGGTACCCCCACCACACTCCCCCTCTCCCCTGTCTGATACAGGTACCCCCACCACACTCCCCCTCTACCCTGTCTGATACAGGTACCCCCACCACACTCCCCCTCTCCCCTGTCTGGTACAGGTACCCCCCACACTCCCCCTCTCCCCCTGTCTGATACAGGTACCCCCACCACACTCCCCCCCTCTCCCGAAGCTTTCGCTCGCCTCCAGCACACAGGCACTGTTGAGGCAAGTGACTCTGAACTTACAATGGCTAGCCCCAAGTTGTTATATTTTTTGCTTGTGCGCTATGCTATTTGACTCATGACTACGGCATGCTTTGTTGACTATGAACTTGCTTGTTTACCCAACCGTGGGACAGACTATGTTTGTTTCCACACTCGGGACTCTGACTCTCTATTGGTTACACAGACTTTTGGCCTCACATCCTATTCTAACCACCTCTCGCCGGCTTTGTATTCATGTTACCTGATGAAATTGCTGTACAATATGATCCTGTTGCCATCTGATGCACATTCAGATCATAAATCAACACTGTAGAGCTCTCCCTGTTCTCTGTCGTGCCCTGGTTGTATTACTGCTGATGATATCTGGAAATGTGCATGTACACCCTGGCCCATCTACTGCTGCTAGCCCCAATTCTGACTTGTGCTCTGATATCTGCTTCACTGATTTCTGCTCTCGTAAAAGCCTGGGTTTTCTGCACGTTAACACTAGAAGCTTATTACCTAAATGGATCAATTGAAAGTGTGGGTTCACAGCTCCAATCCAGATGTGTTGGTCATTACTGAGACGTGGTTAAGAAAGAGTGTTTTGAACATTGATGTTAAACTTTCTGGTTATAACCTTTTTCGGCATGACAGATCTTCCAAAGGTGGTGGAGTGGCAATCTTTACCAAGGATCACCTTCAGTGCTCTGTTGTCTCCACCAAGTCTGTCCCCAAACAATTTGAGCTGCTGGTTTTATTAAGCATTAAACTTTCAAATAGCTCTTTGTTGACTGTTGCTGGGTGTTATTGTCCTCCACCAGCACCGTCCTGTACCCTACCTGTCCTAAGCTCTCTCCTGGCCCCTTACACTAAGTCTGAATTTGTCCTGCTTGGTGACCTAAACTGGGACATGCTTAAACCACCTGACCAAGTCCTAAAGCAATGGGACTCCCTAAATCTTTCTCAGATTATCACCAATCCCACAAGGTATGACTCCAAACACCCATAAAAAGCTACTCTCCTTGATGTTATCCTTACAAATAATCCTGATAGGTATCAGTCTGGTGTCTTCTGTAATGACCTTAGTGATCACTGTTTTACAGCCTGTGTTGGCTGCTCAGTGAAACGACCTGTCCTGACTTGTCATTGCAGAAAAACTTTAATGAACAAGCCTTCCTTCATGACCTGGCCTCTGTAAATTGGTATAGAATTAGCTTGTTTCCATGGTAGCAGATGCTATTGTTTCCATGGTAGCAGATGCTATTGTTTCCATGGTAGCAGATGCTATTGTTTCCATCGTAGAAGATGCTATTGTTTCCATGGTAGCAGATGCTTTTGTTTCCATGGTAGCAGATTCTATTGTTTCCATGGTGTCTGCCTGTGCGTTTCCATGGATAGGAGTCGGCCTTCTGCCTCATCCAGGCACTCCGAGTTGATGGTTATGTTGTTGTTGATGTCAGGCAAGGCATTTTCCACAATTGTCACCTTGCCCCCTATCGCACTGAGCTGAGAGTTAATGCCATCTAGTTTGATTTTGAGTGCTGTACGTTGGGATCTCAGCTCAGAAAGGATGTCTTCGACAGAGGACGAGGTTGGCAGTTGTTGGGCCTCGGGAAGGGACGGCTCCTCTTGCTCCTGGCTAATGGCGCTAGCTGTTTCTGAAGCTAGCTGTTTCTTGGAGGCTTTTTCTGCGACTATTGCTCAAGTCCGGTTTAAAATGTCACATGTAATGTCGCCTTTTGTATCCGCCATGGCTTTCTTGACTAAAGCTAATGGGGTTTAACTTGAAGTGGAGGTAAGATTAAGAATTGGAAATTACTTGTGCGGAGTTCTCAATTCATGCGGCCATCTCGTTCAAGGGTCACGTGATCACCCGAAAACATGCAAATCTATTGCTATTGAAAATTTAAATACAAAAATATCAAATTTACATAAGCGTTCACACCCTTGAGTCAATACATGCTTACACACCTGGATTGTACAATATTTGCACAATAGTATTTTTTAAAAAAATTCAAGCTTTGTCAAGTTGGTTGTTGATCATTGTTAGACAAGTCTTGCCATAGATTTTCAAGATGATTTAAGTCAAAACTGTAACTAGGCCACTCAGGAACATTCAATGTCGTCTTGGTAAGCAACTCCAGTGTATATTTGGCCTTGTGCTTTAGGGTATTGTCCTGCTGAAAGGTGAATTAATCTCCCAGTGTCTGTTGGAAAGCAGACCAGGTTTTCCTCTAGTATTTTGCCTGTGCTTAGCTCTATTCCATGTATTTTCATCCTATAAAACTCACTAGTCCTTGCCGATGACAAGCATAGCCATAACATGATGCAGCCACCACCATGCGTGAAAATATATAGAGTGGTACTCAGTGATGTGTTGTGGATTTGCCCCAAACAGAACGCTTTGTATTCAGGACATGAAGTTCATTTCTTTGCTACATTCTTTGAAGTTTTACTTTTAATTGCAAACATGATGCATAGTTTGGAATATTTGTATTCTTTACAGGCTACCTTCTTTTCACTCTGTCATTTGTGTTGGTGATCCATCCTCAGTTTTCTGTTATCACATCCAACTCTGTAACTGTTTTAAAGTCACCATTGGCCTCATGGTGAAATCCCTGAGCAGTTTCCTTCTTCGGCGACTGAGTTAGGAAGGACTCCTGTATCTTTGTAGTTACTTGAATCTGTGTTAGCTCGACTGAAAGACCTTGAGAGATAATTGTATGTGTGGGGTACAGAGATTAGGCACACAGAGTGAGTCCATGACTTGTTATGCAAATTTCTACTCCTGAACTTATTGACTCAAGATATTTAAGCTTTTCTTTTGTTTACTAATTTGTGAACATTTCCCCCCCAAAAAATAATTCCACTTTGCAATTATGGGGTATTGTGTGTAGGCCATTGACATAACATCTTCATTTAATACATGTTGAATTCAGGCTGTAACACAACAAAATGTGGGGAAAAATCAAGGGGCGTGAATACTTTCTGAAAGCACTGGAAATTATCTCTGTCTCTCTCTCAGTTCAATTCAAAGGGCTTTATTGGCATGGGAAACATATGTATAACAGCATCCCGGAGTCGCCTCTTCACGGTTGACGTTGAGACTGGTGTTTTGGGGGTACTATTTAATCAAGCTGACAGTTGAGGACTTGTGAGGCGTCTGTTTCTCAAACTAGACACTATTGTACTTGTCCTCTTGCTCAGTTGTGCACCGGGGCCTCCCACTCCTCTTTCTATTCTGGTTAGAGCCAGTTTGCGCTGTTCTGTGAAGGGAGTAGTACACAGCGTTGTTCGAGATCTTCAGTTTCTTGGCAATTTCCCGCATGAAATAGCCATCATTTCTCAGAACAAGGATAGACTGAAGAGTTTCAGAAGAAAGGTCTTTGTTTCTGACCATTTTGAGCCTGTAATTGAACCCACAAATGCTGACGCTCCAGATACTCAACTAGTCTAAAGAAGGCCAGTTTTATTGCTTTTTTAATCAGAACAACCGTTTTCAGCTGTGGTAACATATTTGCAAAAGGGTTTTCTAATGATAAATTAGCCTTTTAAAATGATAAACTTGGATTAGCTAACACAACGTGCCATTGGAACACAGGAGTGATGGTTGCTGATAATGGGCCTCTGTACGCCTATGTAGATATTCCATAACAAATCAGCCGTTTCCAGCTACAATAGTCGTTTACAACATTAACAATGTCTACACTGTATTTCTGATCAATTTAATATTATTTTCATGGACATAAATGTTGCTTTTCTTTCAAAAACAAGGACATTTCTAAGTGACCCCAAACTTTTGAACGGTAGTGTAGTTCTTCGTATGCTCTAGGGCAACGGTGTCTAGATGGAATTTGGATTTGTGGTCCTGGCAGCCTGACCTTTTTTTGGAGCACCATAATTTTTTTGGTCTTACTGAGATTGACTGTCAGGTCCCAGGTCTGACAGAATCTGTGCCGAAGATCTAGGTGCTGCTGTAGGCCCTCCTTGGTTGGGGACAGAAGCACCAGATCATCAATAGACATTTGTCTTCAGATTCTAGCAGGGTGAGGCCTGGTGCTGCAGACTGTTCTAGTGCCCTCGCCAATTCGTAGATATACTGTATATGTTAAAGAGGGTGTGGCTCAAGCTGCACTTCTGTTTTGTGTTTTTTTGACAATTTTAACCACACACATGTTATTTGTGTACATTATTTTATAATGTCGTATGTTTTTCCCCCAAACACCGCTTTCCATAAATGTTTAACATCTTGAAGAACAATCTGGCCTTAATGGCCATGTAGTTTTATAATCTCCACCCGGCACAGCCCCTCAGAGCCTGGTTCCTCTCCAGGTTTCTTCCTTAGTTCCTGGCTAGGAGTTTTTCCTAGCCACCGTGCTTCTACATCTGCATTGTTTGCTGTTTGGGGTTTTAGGCTGGGTTTCTGTACAGCACTTTGTGGCGTCTGCTGATGTAAAAAGGGCTTTATAAATACATTTGATTGATTGATTGATTGTATGGCAGACCTTCATGCCGAAATTGAGTCAAAAGCTTTTTTTGAAATCAACAAAGCATAAGACAATTGGTTTATATATACGTTGAAGAGGGTGGGTCTCAAGCTGCCCTACAGCCCTGTCAAAAGAAATCTATGTTTTTTGCCAATTTTAACTGCACACTTGGATTTTATAATGTAGTATTTTTTTATTATATTCTAGTCTATTCTCTCTCTCTCTCTCTCTCCTCCCCCCCACCAGTCGTATCTATGAGATCTTGCCTCAGCGGATACAGCAGTGGCAGCAGTCTCCCTGTATAGCCGAGGAGCAGGGCAAGAAGCTTCTGGAGCGGATCAGGAGAGATCAGCAGTCAGCCCGCCTCAGACTCACAGACATGGAGAAACGCTTCCACGAGCTGGAGGGGATCATCGCCAAGGCCAAGCAACAGGTGGTACAACAGGACGAAGAGGTGAGAGAGACAGAGAGTGAGGGTGTGAAACACTCAAACACAGCCTCAAGCACAGCCTCAAACACAGCCTCAAACACAGCCTCAAACACAGCCTCAAACACAGCCTCAAAAACCCGTCCATTCGGAGTAATTACTTGATTTGTTTCAGCAGCTTTATTTATTTGTTGCTGTCTTTTAGGTGAATGAGGCAGAAGGGGACACAGATACAGACCTGCAGATATTCTGTGTGTCCTGCAGTCACCCCGTCAACCCCAAGGTGGCGCTAAGACACATGGAGAGATGCTATGCTAAGGTCAGTAGGTCAGAACAGTTGAGCAGCAATGTTTTGTATAAAATGTGTTGTAATAATGTATTGTTTCCTTGTGCAGTACGAGAGCCAGACCTCCTTCGGCTCCATGTATCCCACACGCATTGAAGGGTAAGGACAACACCAATCCAACTAGCAACATCACATCCCACGACTGCCACCAAATGTCAATGAAATTGATGGAAAATTGTTATATCTTTACATTTACGTTGTAGTCATTTATTCACAGTGACTTACATTTAGTATATTAATCTTCAGATAGCTAGGTGGGACAACCACATATCCCACTAGTTAGTATATTCATCTTCAGATAGCTAGGTGAGACAACCACATATCCCACTAGTTAGTATATTCATCTTCAGATAGCTAGGTGGGACAACCACATATCCCAGTAGTTAGTATATTCATCTTCAGATAGCTAGGTGGGACAACCACATATCCCACTAGTTAGTATATTCATCTTCAGATAGCTAGGTGAGACAACCACATATCCCACTAGTTAGTATATTCATCTTCAGATAGCTAGGTGGGACAACCACATATCCCAGTAGTTAGTATATTCATCTTCAGATAGCTAGGTGGGACAACCACATATCCCACTAGTTAGTATATTCATCTTCAGATAGCTAGGTGGGACAACCACATATCCCACTAGTTAGTATATTCATCTCCAGATAGCTAGGTGGGACAACCACATATCCCACTAGTTAGTATATTCATCTTCAGATAGCTAGGTGGGACAACCACATATCCCAGTAGTTAGTGTATTCATCTTCAGATAGCTAGGTGGGACAACCACATATCCCACTAGTTAGTATATTCATCTTCAGGTAGCAAGGTGGGACAACCACATATCCCAGTAGTTAGTATATTCATCTTCAGATAGCTAGGTGGGACAACCACATATCCCAGTAGTTAGTATATTCATCTTGAGATAGCTAGGTGGGACAACCACATATCCCAGTAGTTAGTATATTCATCTTCAGATAGCTAGGTGGGACAACCACATATCCCAGTAGTTAGTATATTCATCTTCAGATAGCTAGGTGGGACAACCACATATCCCAGTAGTTAGTATATTCATCTTCAGATAGCTAGGTGGGACAACTACATATCCCAGTAGTTAGTATATTCATCTTCAGGTAGCAAGGTGGGACAACCACATATCCCAGTAGTTAGTATATTCATCTTCAGATAGCTAGGTGGGACAACCACATATCCCACTAGTTAGTATATTCATCTTCAGATAGCTAGGTGGGACAACCACATATCCCACTTAGTTAGTATATTCATCTTCAGATAGCTAGGTGGGACAACCACATATCCCACTAGTTAGTATATTCATCTTCAGATAGCTAGGTGGGACAACCACATATCCCAGTAGTTAGTATATTCATCTTCAGATAGCTAGGTGGGACAACCACATATCCCACTAGTTAGTATATTCATCTTCAGATAGCTAGGTGGGACAACCACATATCCCAGTAGTTAGTATATTCATCTTCAGGTAGCAAGGTGGGACAACCACATATCCCAGTAGTTAGTATATTCATCTCCAGATAGCTAGGTGGGACAACCACATATCCCAGTAGTTAGTATATTCATCTTCAGATAGCTAGGTGGGACAACCACATATCCCACTAGTTAGTATATTCATCTTCAGATAGCTAGGTGAGACAACCACATATCACAGTAGAGCTGGGAAAATGATCTACACCGACCATTCCTACCACTGGTCTCAGGCATTTTACTGATATCGTTCATTACGGTCATTAGCCTGCACTAAAGAAATGTGACGTTTAAAATGAAATAGCTTTGCCAATATGGGTGATTGTTAATGGGAACACCATGATTGTTAATACTACAACCGTCAAACTAGTAGTAGTAGTTTAAAAATAGTTCTTAATGTTTGATATACTCGTAGAAAGTCAAATTTTTCCTCAATAACGTAGTTAGTAGGACAGGAGAGTGTTATTTAGTTGAGTTAGTGTGTTGTTTATTTCTGCCTTGTCTCTCTCTCCGTAGGGCAACCAGACTGTTCTGTGACGTATACAACCCACAGAGTAAAACCTACTGCAAGAGACTGCAGGTGTTGTGTCCTGAACACTCTAGAGACCCCAAGGTAGGTTTAGACTCAAGGTAGGTTTAGAATCAAAGGTAGGTTTAGACTCCAAGGTAGGTTGGACTCCAAGGTAGGTAGGGAGCCCAGGGTAGGTTTAGAACCCAAGATAGGTTTAGACTCCAAGGTAGGTTTAGAACCCAAGGTAGGTTAGAAACCAAGGTATGTTGGACTTCAAGGTAGGTTTAGAACCCAAGGTAGGTTTAGACTCCAAGGTAGGTTTAGACTCCAAGGTAGGTTTAGACTCCAAGGTAGGTTTAGAACCCAAGGTAGGTTTAGAGCCCAAGGTAGGTTAGAAACCAAGGTATGTTGGACTCCAAGGTAGGTTTAGAACCCAAGGTAGGTTTAGACTCCAAGGTAGGTTTAGACTCCAAGGTAGGTTTAGACCCAAAGGTAGGTTTAGAACCCAAGGTAGGTTTAGAACCCAAGGTAGGTTTAGAACCCAAGGCTGGCCTTCTCATCTATTTATAAGCCTTGATATCATTTTTATTCAGTTAAATTTTTCAGTGGTGCCTCCCACCTGAGCCCTGTCTCCCTCCAGGTTACTGCGGACGAGGTGTGTGGCTGTCCGCTGGTGAGAGACGTCTTCCAGCCCACAGGAGAGTACTGCCGGGTGTCGAAACGCAAGTGTAACAAACATTACTGCTGGGAGAAACTGCGGAGGGCTGAGGTGGACCTGGAGAGAGTCAGAGTGGTCAGTGGAAAAGATTTTTGGCGAATGTGTCATCATAGCTAGTTAAGTCAGTCTCTCATATGTAGTCCACATTTCAAGCCTTTTTTAGTCATCATGTGGTACATTTTACTTTTTGGAAAATGTTACATGTTTTAACTGTTGAAGTAAGTAGCCATTCTCTCATATGACTTGTCCTCTCCTCTTGTCCAGTGGTACAAGCTGGATGAGCTCTTTGAGCAGGAGAGGAACGTCCGGACAGCCATGACCAATAGAGCAGGTCTCCTGGCCCTCATGCTGCACCAGACCATCCAGCACGACCCTGTAACCACCGACCTCCGCACCGCCAAGGATAGGTAGACCCCATGACCCTTGAACTACCCTCTGACCACCCCGATCACGAGCCTCTGCATCTCCTCAGGACAGATAGACCCCCACACACACACAGGATCCGAAACACCACGACCCTGGTGGTGACCCGGGCATCACAATCCTGACCTCCGACACAACCTCCAAAGATTGAACCAAGCTGTTACCATGACTACACCTTGACCACCAAGACCCTGTCACCACGACAACCTGTCACCACGACCCGGTAACCTGGACCTCAGCACCTCCAAGGACAGAGGCAGATAGACAGAGGCAGATAGACAGAGGCAGATAGACAGACAGAGAAAGATAAACAGACTGATACAGCTAAACAGATACAGATAGATTGATACAGATAGACTGATACAGCTAGACTGATACAGCTAGACTGATACAGATAGACTGATACAGCTAGACATATACAGATAGACTGATACAGATAAACAGATAGACTGATACAGATTGACTGATACAGATTGACTGATACAGATACAGATAGACTGATACAGATAGACAGATAGACAGACAGAGAAAGATAAACAGACTGATTCAGATAGACATATACAGATAGACTGATACAGATAAACAGATAGACTGATACAGATAGACTGATACAGATTGACTGATACAGATTGACTGATACAGATTGACTGATACAGATAAACAGATACAGATAGACTGATACAGATAAACAGATACAGATAAACAGATACAGATAGACAGATAGACAGACAGAGAAAGATGAACAGACTGATACAGATAGACATATACAGATAGACTGATACAGATAAACAGATACAGATAGACTGATACAGATAGACTGATACAGATAGACTGATACAGATAAACAGATACAGATAGACAGATAGATAGACAGACAGAGAAATATAAACAGACTGATACAGATAGACATATACAGATAGACTGATACAGATAGACTGATACAGATTGACTGATACAGATTGACTGATACAGATTGACTGATACAGATAAACAGATACAGATAGACTGATACAGATAGACTGATACCAATACAGATAGACTGATACCGATAGATTGATACAGATAGACTGATACAGATAAAGAGATACAGATAGACTGATACAGATAGACTGATACCAATACAGATAGACTGATACAGATAGACTGATACCAATACAGATAGACTGATACAGATAGACTGATTCAGATAGACTGATACAGATAGACTGATACCAATACAGATAGACTGATGCAGATTGACTGATGCAGATTGACTGATGCAGATTGACTGATGCAGATAGATTGATGCAGATAGATTGATGCCGATAGACTGATACAGATACAGATAGATTGATACAGATAGACTGATACAGATAGACTGATACCGATAGACTGGATACAGATAGACTGATACCGATAGACTGATACAGATAGACAGATACAGATAGACAGATAGACAGACAGAGAAAGATGAACAGACTGATACAGATAGACATATACAGATAGACTGATACAGATAGACATATACAGATAGACTGATACAGATAGACTGATACAGATTGACTGATACAGATTGACTGATACAGATTGACTGATACAGATAAACAGATACAGATAGACTGATACAGATAGACTGATACCAATACAGATAGACTGATACCGATAGATTGATACAGATAGACTGATACAGATAAAGAGATACAGATAGACTGATACAGATAGACTGATACCAATACAGATAGACTGATACAGATAGACTGATACCAATACAGATAGACTGATACAGATAGACTGATTCAGATAGACTGATACAGATAGACTGATACCAATACAGATAGACTGATGCAGATTGACTGATGCAGATTGACTGATGCAGATTGACTGATGCAGATTGACTGATGCAGATAGATTGATGCAGATAGATTGATGCCGATAGACTGATACAGATACAGATAGATTGATACAGATAGACTGATACAGATAGACTGATACCGATAGACTGATACAGATAGACTGATACCGATAGACTGATACAGATAGACAGATACAGATAGACAGATAGACAGACAGAGAAAGATGAACAGACTGATACAGATAGACATATACAGATAGACTGATACAGATAGACATATACAGATAGACTGATACAGATAGACTGATACAGATTGACTGATACAGATTGACTGATACAGATTGACTGATACAGATAAACAGATACAGATAGACTGATACAGATAGACTGATACCAATACAGATAGACTGATACCGATAGATTGATACAGATAGACTGATACAGATAAAGAGATACAGATAGACTGATACAGATAGACTGATACCAATACAGATAGACTGATACAGATAGACTGATACCAATACAGATAGACTGATACAGATAGACTGATTCAGATAGACTGATACAGATAGACTGATACCAATACAGATAGACTGATGCAGATTGACTGATGCAGATTGACTGATGCAGATTGACTGATGCAGATAGATTGATGCAGATAGATTGATGCCGATAGACTGATACAGATACAGATAGATTGATACAGATAGACTGATACAGATAGACTGATACCGATAGACTGATACAGATAGACTGATACCGATAGACTGATACAGATAGACAGATACAGATAGACAGATAGACAGACAGAGAAAGATGAACAGACTGATACAGATAGACATATACAGATAGACTGATACAGATAAACAGATACAGATAGACTGATACAGATAGACTGATACAGATAGACTGATACAGATAAACAGATACAGATAGACAGACAGAGAAATATAAACAGACTGATACAGATAGACATATACAGATAGACTGATACAGATAAACAGATAGACTGATACAGATTGACTGATACAGATTGACTGATACAGATAAACAGATACAGATAGACTGATACAGATAGACTGATACCAATACAGATAGACTGATACCGATAGACTGATACAGATAGACTGATACAGATAGACTGATACAGATAAAGAGATACAGATAGACTGATACAGATAGACTGATACCAATACAGATAGACTGATACAGATAGACTGATACCAATACAGATAGACTGATACAGATAGACTGATTCAGATAGACTGATACAGATAGACTGATACCAATACAGATAGACTGATGCAGATTGACTGATGCAGATTGACTGATGCAGATTGACTGATGCAGATAGATTGATGCAGATAGACTGATACAGATAAAGAGATACAGATAGACTGATACAGATAGACTGATACCAATACAGATAGACTGATACCGATAGATTGATACAGATAGACTGATACAGATAGACTGATACAGATAAAGAGATACAGATAGACTGATACAGATAGACTGATACCAATACAGATAGACTGATACAGATAGACTGATACCAATACAGATAGACTGATACAGATAGACTGATTCAGATAGACTGATACAGATAGACTGATACCAATACAGATAGACTGATGCAGATTGACTGATGCAGATTGACTGATGCAGATTGACTGATGCAGATAGATTGATGCAGATAGATTGATGCCGATAGACTGATAGAGATACAGATAGATTGATACAGATAGATTGATACAGATAGACTGATACAGATTGACTGATACCGATAGACTGATACAGATTGACTGATACAGATAGACTGATACAGATAGACTGCCCAGGTTTCCACTAGTGTATTATTTATTATTATTATTTTGTAAAGTTTTTAAGGTGGTGAGCTGTAGTTGAACCCACACTTACACTAGTTTACATGGCGTTCTGAAGCCACTACACACCCCAGTGTTATTGCATTGTCTTTTCTTCGGATAGGATCACTGTGGTAGGAGTGGCGCCACCTCTCTGAGGACAGTGGTACTGCATTTGTGTCGTGCTCTGTTTTACCTGAATAGCGGATTATTCCCAAGACACATTTCCACATAGTTTACACTACATCTGAAAAGGACTGAGTAGAAAGAAACTGAGTTCTATGTTCCAAAATGCACACTTGCGTTCTTCCGTTCTTTCAAGGGTGATCTTCCATGAACACCCTGAGAGAGATGCTGTCTAGGAGAAACGCAAAGTGTTTAAAATCCGATAATTTGAAACGTACTTCGACTTGACCCCCTAACCTAAACCGGAAACTGCATCATCACGCAGCCCGGGGGGGGCCGAACAAAGCTAGCTTTTATGTTAGCTAACTAGCTACGTCTGTTTCCAGCCAAAGTAGCAGCGTGACCGACTAGTGCTAGCAATTCAGTGATTCAACTAATCCCAGAATGGAAACGTTTAACACAAATAACAAGTAAACAGAATCGATTTTCTCAGTACCTGTTAGTGAATTAAGCTAACACCGACCAGAATAATTTTATGTGGGGTATGACAGGTAAGCTGAAGCTGAAGCCCCCAAAAATATGAAATAGCCAAATACGTTTGTTTTGCTTACTGTTTAAGAATGACAAATAGCCAGAACAGCGGTGTTTCACTGTGAAGCTAATATTGTATTAGGACTGCTGGCGTTTCATGTCCAATGAGAAGGCTTGCATTGTGATACCTTATGCATCGATAACAAATAGGCGATATTATGCAATAGAACTAGATTAGAAGGCCTAGACTACTTCATCTTAATGTAAGCTAAATGCATTGGATACAAAACCAACACAGGCATGTGATTAAGGAGAACAATATAATTACATGCATGCATATCAAACACAAATATATGAAATTTAATGAATACAGCATTGTAATATTATTGATGCCTCTCTCTCTCTCCTTGCAGGGGATTGGACAGATGAACTACAGACCCCAAATGACCAAGCCTCAGAACCAGAACAATGTGGAGACGTCAACACTCATTTTGAATAAATATGAACCCATTTATTGGTTTTCCTGTATCAGCATGAATCCTTAGAACACAGTCCATTAGAACACAGTCCATTAGAACACAGTCCATTAGATCACAGTCCATTAGAACACAGTCCATTAGAACACAGTCCATTAGAACACAGTCCATTAGATCACAGTCCATTGGAACACAGTCCATTAGAACACAGTCCATTAGAACACAGTCCATTAGATCACAGTCCATTGGAACACAGTCCATTAGAACACAGTCCATTAGAACACAGTCCATTAGATCACAGTCCATTGGAACACAGTCCATTGGAACACAGTCCATTAGAACACAGTCCATTAGAACACAGTCCATTGTACAAGTTTTATTCGTTGTATGTACAGGATACATATGGTCCAACCAAATGCTTACTTGCAGATTTTCCTGACACAACTCCTAGGATAGGATTATTTTCCTGACTAAACTCCTAGTATAGGGTGATTTTCCTGACACAACTCCTAGGATAGGATTATTTTCCTGACTAAACTCCTAGTATAGGGTGATTTTCCTGGTGGACGGGAGGTTCCCAAGTTGTTTACCTCTGTGGGTGATGGGGTGGGATGTGCTTCAACCTGAGGAGAACAGAGCAGAAACATAAGGTTAAGGAGAAATGAAACTCACTGCTCAAATTTCAGCGCTGGTTCAAGTTGCTGAGAACCAAAACTACCTTTGTTAATGTGCAATGGTTTTGTAAACACTTTTGCATATTCATAGGCTTGATCAAGTTGTCAGCCATTTACTTTTAGTTGATAATTCAACTTTAAGTAAACACGCACTGCATGTATGTATTGACTGATCATGTAAGAATGCCCAAATAACTTGGCTGGCTAGCAAGATTGAACAGAACACAGCTAGCTGCATGTTGTTAAAATGTCTTACCTCCAAACCAGTCGGGCACGACTGTTTTGTCCTGCCAATGCCATGGAGTGAAATTAACGCATCAGTTGCCATCTGTCCCTGAAAACACATAAAAATAAATAAAAAAAGATTTGCTGAATTTGTCATTAGCCTACTAGCAAGCTCCCCCATTCAGGATTTTAGAAACTGTCTGGGTCGTCACAATTGACACCGTTGATTTTACAATATTTTTTGTTGTTGTTCAGTTCGCCATTAATTCTAAAGTTTTTGGTGATTTTTTTTTTTGCTGTGTCGCAAGGTGTTATGGGATAGCCTCCCCAGCGAAGGGAACAAAAAGTATGCTCCCATGCATGCTTTGTTTTCCCAGACCTCCCAAGTATGCTTATAGGACATCCAGTAAACTCAGTACATACTTGTCTTTTCGCATCCGTAGGTTTGGATTCGCAATTGAACAAATAACAGTTGACTTCCGTACTCGCTATACGCTCTAAATAGAACACAAGTATGAATTTTGGAACACAGTCTAGGTGTAGGGTGAATTTCCCTTAGATGCTGATCTTGGGTCAGTTTTGCATTTTCTCCCCTAAGGATTGGGGGAAGGGAAGCTGATCCTAGATTTGTACCTAGTGGAAACTTTACTCTGGAGCAGAAAGAGTGAGAGTAGACCTGCCCGTGACAAAGGTCAACAATTACGACACAACAGTGGTAGGCCTGGTAGGCCTGATCACCGACAACGATGAGACAGCCTATAGGGAGGAGGTCAGAGACCTGGCAGTGTGGTACCAGGACAACAACCTCTCCCTCAATGTGAGCTAGACAAAAGAGCTGATTGTGGACTACAGGAAAAGGAGGGCCGAACACGCCCACATTAACATCGGAGGGGCTGAAGTGGAGCTGGTCGAGAGTTTCAAGTTCCTTGGTGTCCACATCACCAACGAACTATCACAGTCCAAACACACCAAGACAATTGTGAAGAGGGCACGACAACACCTTTTCCCCCTCAGGATACTGAAAAGATTTGTCATGGGTCCCCAGATCCTCAAAAGGTTATACAGCTGCACCATCGAGAGCATCCTGACCGGTTGCATCACCGCCTGGTATGGCAACTGCTCGGCATCTGACCGTAAGGCGCTACAGAGGGTAGTGCGTACGGCCCAGTACATCACTGGGGCCAAGCTTCCTGACATCCAGGACCTCTATACTAGGTTGTGTCAGAGGAAGACCCCAAAAATGGTCAGAGACTCCAGTCACCCAAGTCGTAGACTGTTCTCTCTGCTACCGCACGGCAAGCGGTACCGGAGTGCCAAGTCCACTACCAAAAGCCTTCTTATTAGCTTCTACCCTCAAGCCATCAGACTGCTGAACAATTTAATCCAATGGTCACCAGGACTATTTACATTGACCCCCCCTTTGGTTGTATACTGCTGCTACTCTCTGTTTATTATCTATGCATAGTCACTTTACAAATGACCTGGACTAACCTGTACCCCCGCACATTGATTCGGTACCGGTACCCCTTGTATAGAGCCTTGTTATTGTTCTTTTATTGTGTTACTTTTTGATTTATTTTAGATATTATTTTTTTCCTTTGGTTAATTTAGTAAATATTTTCTTAACTCTATTTCTTGAACTGCATTGTTGGTTAAGAGCTTGTAAGTAAGCATTTCACTGTAAGGTCCACACCTGTTGTATTCAGCATTTCACTGTAAGGTCTACACCTGTTGTATTCAGCATTTCACTGTAAGGTCCACACCTGTTGTATTCAGCATTTCACTGTAAGGTCCACACCTGTTGTATTCAGCATTTCACTGTAAGGTCTACACCTGTTGTATTCAGCATTTCACTGTAAGGTCTACACCTGTTGTATTCAGCATTTCACTGTAAGGTCTACACCTGTTGTATTCAGCATTTCACTGTAAGGTCTACACCTGTTGTATTCAGCATTTCACTGTAAGGTCTACACCTGTTGTATTCAGCATTTCACTGTAAGGTCTACACCTGTTGTATTCAGCATTTCACTGTAAGGTCCACACCTGTTGTATTCAGCATTTCACTGTAAGGTCTATATCATATAGTTATGATCTCTCTCTGAGACCTAGTTATGATCTCTCTCTGAGACCTAGTTATGACCTCTCTCTGAGACCTAGTTATGACCTCTCTCTGAGACCTAGTTATGATCTCTCTCTGAGACCTAGTTATGATCTCTCTCTGAGACCTAGTTATGATCTCTCTCTGAGACCTAGTTATGACCTCTCTCTGAGACCTAGTTATGATCTCTCTCTGAGACCTAGTTATGACCTCTCTCTGAGACCTAGTTATGATCTCTCTCTGAGACCTAGTTATGATCTCTCTCTGAGACCTAGTTATGATCTCTCTCTGAGACCTAGTTATGATCTCTCTCTGAGACCTAGTTATGACCTTTCTCTGAGACCTAGTTATGACCTCTCTCTGAGACCTAGTTATGATCTCTCTCTGAGACCTAGTTATGATCTCTCTCTGAGACCTAGTTATGATCTCTCTCTGAGACCTAGTTATGATCTCTCTCTGAGACCTAGTTATGACCTCTCTCTGAGACCTAGTTATGATCTCTCTCTGAGACCTAGTTATGATTTCTCTCTGAGACCTAGTTATGATCTCTCTCCGAGACCTAGTTATGATCTCTCTCCGAGACCTAGTTATGATTTCTCTCCGAGACCTAGTTATGATCTCTCTCCGAGACCTAGTTATGATCTCTCTCCGAGACCTAGTTATGACCTCTCTCCGAGAGCTAGTTATGATCTCTCTCCGAGACCTAGTTATGACCTCTCTCCGAGACCTAGTTATGATCTCTCTCCGAGACCTAGTTATGACCTCTCTCCGAGACCTAGTTATGATCTCTCTCCGAGACCTAGTTATGACCTCTCTCCGAGACCTAGTTATGATCTCTCTCCGAGACCTAGTTATGACCTCTCTCCGAGACCTAGTTATGATCTCTCTCCGAGACCTAGTTATGATCTCTCTCCGAGACCTAGTTATGATCTCTCTCTGAGACCTAGTTATGATCTCTCTCTGAGACCTAGTTATGATCTCTCTCTGAGACCTAGTTATGACCTCTCTCTGAGACCTAGTTATGATCTCTCTCTCTCTGAGACCTAGTTATGACCTCTCTCTGAGACCTAGTTATGATCTCTCTCTCTCTCTGAGACCTAGTTATGATCTCTCTCTCTCTGAGACCTAGTTATGATCTCTCTCTCTCTGAGACCTAGTTATGATCTCTCTCTCTCTGAGACCTAGTTATGATCTCTCTCTGAGACCTAGTTATGATCTCTCTCTCTCTGAGACCTAGTTTTGTGGGAGTACCAGCTATACTGTAGGTTGACCCATACATTTCACGTGGGATGCCCTATTCCCTACATAGTGCACTACTTTAGACCAGATAAAGCATTATGAGGAGCTACATGTGTATTTGTCCTATTTTCCCAGAAACTGTTGAAGAGAGTTTCCATGTGTTGTCTGAAATCATGTTACTGACAGTGTTACTGGGTTTTTACTGGTATTGTATTGCCTAAATCCACATTCTCGTGCTTTTCTTCAGAAACCCAAGTATTTTAATGGATTTTGGAATTATGTGATACATTTGAAACCTGTCATATTTTTTTTATAATGAGACATTTTAAGGGATCCTATCACTTTTACAGCCTTGGTTGGGTATTGAGAACTGAAATGGAGAAATCTGCGCACTTTATATCCCAGAGGCATATTGGTTCATTTACTGTTAGCCCCCCCCCATGTATCATGTACTGCATGTGTTTCTTTACCTCTACTTTACACACAAATTGTAATGGTCACCCTCTCTTCACATTTCTGACTATCAGTTAGTGAATCATAGGCGAATATTTCACCATTTTACCGGGTGAAAGCGCCGGTGCAATCATCTGCACGCCGTTTGATCTCAACAGGATCCATATGCATTGAGCTCTTCTTAGCAGGGATGGAATGTAAGTATATCGGTCACTGGCCAGCGGGGCTAGTAGATTTCAATTTTAAATCTTTGCCCATGCGATATATATATATATATATATGAAAAGACACCATTTCACTAGCCGGTGAGCTAATTGGGCACATGTTCTATTACTAGCTCGGGTCCAAATCTGTGCCATGCAATAGCCCGGCTGAAAAGTACTAGCCACGGGATAGCTTAATTTTTTCCATCGCTGCTTCTTAGTTATGTACAGTGTTATTACGTATTACGTACAGCTAACAACATTTTAGAGTAGATGGTGTTAATAAACTGTAGTATGCCTGTGTTTTGTTTCAATCAAAACACATATTTTGCCTAGTAGGCGCGCACTGTTGAGTTGTGTCCGCGTGAGAGAAAGATGTGATCATTCTAAAATCTCTTTAAGAAATGAGGTGGTGTTTTTGTTGTTGTGTTACAGTAGCATTATACTATGCTATCATACTCGGTTCTGTTAGGTGCAATACTTTTGTTATGTGATCCTGCAGGCATTGATTCAGCTTTGACTCTCTTAAAGTCCCATGCCTTCTTTAAAAAAAAAAGAAAAAAAGAAATGTATTTTTAAATCATCACTGTATGTCTAATAAATCACTGTATTTGTTTATTTCATGAAAATAACATCACATATATGTGTTAGCATTTATTTCCCATGAGCCTCCTTTTGCCATTGGAATGTTCAGTCTAAACGTGTGGGGGCGTGTCGTTACAAGTTTTAATATATTTACATACACAGCCCTGTTTGACGGATAGTATCGTCTAGAAGTAGGCTCTATACCAGGGTTCTTCAACTCTATTCCTGGAGAGATAACCTCCTGTAGGTTTTAACTCCAACCCTGTTCTTGGAGAGCTACCCTCCTGTAGGTTTCAACTACAACCCTGTTCCTGGAGAGATACCCTCCTGTAGGTTTACACTCCAACCCTGTTCCTGGAGAGATAACGTCCTGTAGGTTTACACTCCAACCCTGTTCCTGGAGAGATAACCTCCTGTAGGTTTACACTCCAACCCTGTTCCTGGAGAGATACCCTCCTGTAGGTTTACACTCCAACCCTGTTCCTGGAGAGATAACCTCCTGTAGGTTTACACTCCAACCCTGTTCCTGGAGAGATAACCTCCTGTAGGTTTTAACTCCAACCCCAACCCAATGTCATGATCTGGACCCAAAAAACGCCATCCCAGCTGAACAGTCTGAAATTCCAGACATGTCTTTTTCAAACAGCTCTTACACAAAATTGGGCATTTATCATAATTTTCACAATTTCACAGTGTTATTTTGACCTCATAATGTGGAAATATCCACACACCAAAAAAGAATAAAACCTGTAAATCACGTTTTTAACTGAGCTTCCCCTTTAAACGGGTAGAGCATAGACTTCTGCATATGGATCCCGCACATGTGCAGAAGCTTCGGGACCTTTCAGCCCCTGGGTGGAAAGGTCCAGTAAAAGTTGGAGAAAAAAAAAAAGTGCTTATTTTTCAAGTCCTAAAACTAGTCTGTTCCTTGTCTACTTCTTTGGGGTTGTGACATCATTGCAATTTGCATCTTTCAGGCTAAATCAAATCAAATCTACTGGGTCTAAATGCCAATAAACCTCAACCATGACCTTGTATTTATAGAATCTCATTAACTCATATTGAATAAATTATTATCAGATAATGAAAACATTGATCTTGTTGGTACAGGTCTGACTCTGTGTATTAGAATTGATCACAGAGCGTGACCTCACCCCACTCACAAACAATTATTTTAACAAGGCAAGTCAATTAAGAACAAATTCTTATTTACAATGACAACCTAGGAACAGTGGGTTAACTGCCTTGTTCAGGGGCAGAATGACAGATTTTTACCTTGTCAGCTCGGGGATTCGATCTAGCAACATTTCGGTTACAGCCCCAACAATCTAACCACTGGGCTACCTGCCGCCTCATAGAGAGACTGCATCTTCCAACATTCTTGAACTGTCGTTCGATGTTGATCATGTGGAAAGGGAAATAGGCTATCAATGTTTGATCAGGGGATAATTAATCATGGCACAATATAAAATGTTTGCAATCCTGTCTGCCCTCTTCATTGATTGGATGACATTAGTAAACACGTTTGCTCTCACGTCAGAGAAAGGTCCCGTGATGTCTTACACTTTGGGCACGTTTGAGTGGTAAGGCGAAAGCAACCGACTGTAGACTAAAGTTGAGACTAAGGCCAACAACAGCCCTCCCCAGTGTCACCAACAGCCCTCCCCAGTGTCACCAACAGCCCTCCCCAGTGTCACCAACAGCCCTCCCCAGTGTCACCAACAGCCCTCCCCCAGTGTCAGCCAACAGACCTCCCCAGTGTCAGCCAACAGCCCTCCCCCAGTGTCAGCCAACAGCCCTCCCCAGTGTCAGCCAACAGCCATCCCCAGTGTCAGCCAACAGCCCTCCCCAGTGTCAGCCAACAGCCCTCCCCAGTGTCAGCCAAACCTCTTTTGTTTATCCCTACTTCACCCTTGACCTCTTGACCTTCATCCCCCCGCACGGCAACCCCACCCCAAGTTGTCTCCAGTTCCACATCCCAACCCTCAGCTTCCCTCAGCCCATCCCACCTATCTCTGCTGGCCATCCTCTTCAGATTTCAAAGCACCATATATCTTTCATCAATGCTGTGATGTTTAACATACAATTTGAATCTATCTAATCAAATCAAATCTAAAAGATTGCGAGTTAAAGATAAATACTTTTACTAAAATAATTAGTATATTAGTAATCGACTGACCCAGGTCTCTCTAAATCTCCCAACAATGCTATTTCTAGGGTAAATTTTATATTAATGTTATGATTTTTCAGCCATTCCTGAACCTGAGACCAGAAACCTGAGGGCAATACCAGAACAAATGGTCTATTGATTCTGGATCCTCGCAACAAAATCTGCAGAGCTGTGAAGGTTGTATGCCTCAAATATTCAACATTTTGTGGCAAGACCTTTTTTTTTTTTGCTGAAAAGCATGAAATCTTCTCTTAACGAAAAACTGCCTTCTGGCAAACCTATGGCAAACCTGGCAAACGGTAATTTCATATTTTCACATGCAAATTAGTTTTGTGACAAACTGTTGCGGTTCATTTGTTCTGGCAAACAATTCGGAGAAACTTGTGGCTAGGGCTGTGGCGGTCATGAAATTTTGTCAGCTGGTGATTGTCAAGCAAATAACTGCCGGTCTCACGGTAATTGACCATTAACTTCTTAGGGAGCGGCTCCCCCGAGGTGACGGTTTTGGAGAGTCTGGCGGGCCCAAAGTAAAATGCCTCCCACTCAGGCCCAGAAAATAGGATATGCACATAATTAGTACTATTGGATAGGAAACACTCTGAAGTTTATAAAAGTGTTAACATAATGTCTGTGAGTATAACAGAACGGATATAGCAGGCGAAAACCCGAGGAAAATCCATCTGGAATTACATTTTTTTGTGACCTTTGCTCTGTTTGACAGTCTCCCTATTGATTTAAAAGGCAACCAGCTCCGCGATTTCAGTACCTATGGCTTCCACTAGATGTCAACAGTCTCTATACAAAGCCAGGAAACGGTAGCCCTGACCAGAACGGATAGGAAGAGAATATGGTCAAGTGAGCTCAGATGTCAACAACGTTGAGTTATTAATTTATGCTAATGGTTAAATAATGTAGGTGCTATCCTCAAACAATCAAATGTTGTGCTTTCACTGTAAAGCGCCCCACTGCTCCCTAAGTAGTTTTAATTAACATAAACACTTTTAGCATCTCCTGGCTTCCACTCATAGCCAACACGCCACTGATGCAGACCTTTGGAACATCTACATCCAAAGGGTGGTGAGGTCTCCAGAGGGTGGTGCGGCCTCCAGAGGGTGGTGCGGCCTCCAGAGGGTGGTGCGGCCTCCAGAGGGTGGTGCGGCCTCCAGAGGGTGGTGCGGCCTCCAGAGGGTGGTGCGGACTCCAGAGGGTGGTGAGGTCTCAAGAGGGTGGTGCGGTCTCCAGAGGGTGGTGAGGTCTCCATAGGGGGGTGCGGTCTCCAGAGGCTAGTGCGGTCTGCCCAACGCATCACCGGGGGAACACTGCCTGCCCTCCAGGACATCTACAGCACCGGGTGTCACAGGAAGGCCAAGAAGATCCTCAAGGACATCAACCACCTGAGTCACAGCCTGTTCACCCCGCTACCATCCAGAAGGCGAGGTCAGTACAGGTGCATCAAAGCTGGGACCAAGAGACTGAAAAACAGCTTCTATGTCAAGGCCATCATACTGTTAAATAGCCAACACTAGCCAGCCTCCACCCAGTACCCTGCCCTGAACTCAGTCACTATCACTAGCCGGCTACTACCTGGTTACTCAACCCTGCACCATAGAGGCTGCTGCACTATATACAGTACCGTTCAATAGTTTGGGGTCACATCGAAATGTCCTTGTTTTTGAAATAAAAGCACACTTTTTGTCCATTAAAATAACAACAAATTGATCAGAAATACAGTGTAGACATTGCTAATGTTGTAAATTACTATTGTAGCTGGAAACGGCTGATTTTTTTATGGAATATCTACATAGGCGTACAGAGGCCCATTATCAGCAACCATCACTCCTGTGTTCCAATGGCACCTTGTGTTAGCTAATCGAGTTTATAATTTTAAAAGGCTAATTGATCATTAGAAAACCCTTTTGCAATTATGAAAACTGTTGTGCTGATTAAAGAAGCAATTTAAACTGGCCTTCTTAAGACTAGTTGAGTATCTGGAGCATCAGCATTTGTGGGTTCGATTACAGGCTCAAAATGGCCAGAAACAAAGAACTTTCTTCTGAAACTCATCAGTCTATTCTTGTTCTGAGAAATGAAGGCTATTCCATGCAAGAAATTGCCAAGAAACTGAAGATCTGGTACAATGCTGTGTACTACTCCCTTCACAGAACAGCGCAAACCAGAATTGAAAAAGGAGTGGGAGGCCCCGGTGCACAACTGAGCAGGAGGACAAGTATCTTAGTGTCTCTAGTTTGAGAAACAGACGCCACACAAGTCCTCAACTGGCAGCTACATTCAATAGTACCCGCAAAACATCAGTCTCAAAATCAACAGTGAAGAGGCGACTCCGGGATGCTGGCCTTCTAGGCAGAGTTCCTCTGTCCAGTGTCTGTGTTCTTTCGCCCATCTTAATGTTTTATTTGTATTGGCCAGTCTGAGATATGGCCTTGTCTTTGCAACTCTGCCTAGAAGGCCAGCATCCCGGAGTCGCCTCTTCACTGTTGACGTTGAGACTGGTGTTCAGACCCCTTGACTTTTTCCACATTCTGTTACATTACATCCTCATTTTCTTCTTTAAATGTCCTTATCAATCTACACACAGTACCCCGTAATGACAAAACAAAATAGGTTTAAAAAAACAAAAAAACATTTACATCAGTATTCAGACACTTTACTCATTACTTTGTTGAAGCATCTTTGGCGGCAGCGATTACAGCCTTGAGTCTTCTTGGGTATTGCGCTACAAGTTTCTCCCATTCTTCTCTGCAGATCCTCTAAAGCTCTGTCAGGTTGGATGGGGAGCGTCGCTGCACAGCTGTTTTCAGGTCTCTCCAGAGATGTTCAATCGAGTTAAAGTCCGGACTCTGGCTGGGCCACTCAATGACATTCAGAGACTTGTCCCGAAGCCACTCCTACTTTGTCTAGGCTGTGTGCTGAGAGCCGTTGTCGTGTTTGAAGGTGAACCTTCGCCCCGGTCTGAGGTCCTGAGCGCTCTGGAGCAGGTTTTCATCAAGGATCTCTCTGTACTTTGCTCTGTTCATCTTTCCTTCAGTCCTGATTAGTCTCCCAGTCCCTTCCGCTGAAAAACATTCCCACAGAATGATGCTGCCACCACCATGCTTCACCGTAGGGATGGTGCCAAGCATCACTTCCTCCAGAAGTGATGCTTGGCATTCAGGGCATAGAGTTCAATCTTGGTTTCATCAGATCAGAGAATCTTGTTTCTCGTGGTCTAAGAGTCTTTTAGGTGCCTTTTGGATAACTCCAAGCGGGCTGTCATGTGCCTTTTATTGAGGAGTGGCTTCCGGACACTCTACCATAAGCGCCCTTTTGGTGAAGTTCTGCAAAGATGATTGTCCTTCTGGAAGGTTCTCCCATCTCCACAGAGGAATTCTGGAGCTCTGTCAGAGTGACCATCGGGTTCTCGGTGACCTCCCTGACCCAAGCCCTTCTCCCCTGATGGCTCAGTTTGGCCGGGCGTTCAGCTCTAGGAAAAGTCTTGGGGGTTCCAAACTTCTTCCATTTCAGAATGATGGAGGCCACTGTTCTTGGGGACCTTCAATCAATTCAATTTATCACAGATGGACTCCAATCAAGGTTTAATGGGCCAAGAGATGGGCCAGGAAACACTCTTGCTTTTGGACGACTCGACTATAGCCTGAAGTTAAAGAAGAACATAAAAGCCTTACAAGCCTTACAAGCAGTGAGTATTCTGTAAACACCATTATTTTTTTATACACGAGGGGAGATCCTCGGGACACACATGAATACATGGGACTGTGGACACACCAAGCGACACAACAAGCTTGAGTAGGTACATGTTGAAAGATTTGTTGTGTATTTTGAAAACTGATTGTTAAAAGGAATGTATAATTCATTGAATACTTTGTGCTCACAACATAGTCAAATGTGAGAGGGCAGCCCAGATGACCGAGTGGCTGAACAACATCTGGCCGGCAAACCAGGTTACAGAGTACATGAAGGAGACCGTGATCCAGAGGGCTCAGAGGACCAGACCGAATGGGACCAAGACAGTCGAGATAGTCCGAGAGTATCCACGTCTGCTGGATACTCCAGGCAAGGTGGGTTAAATAATTTACAAAAAACAGTTTGCTGTGATTAACTAGGCTGACTCAGCGCAGGGAGAGCTGTGACCACACTAGTCTGGAAAGAGGCTGTTTGTTAATGCAATATTTGCTAATAAATTGCGCAACAGGGTTTGATTGGTTCTCTCAAATGCTTTTTTTTCCTTCTCCAGAGGAAAATCCAACCATTGTAATAGAAAGGTGCGGGGCTCAGGGGCTGTGTGGCTGCGGGTGTTTGACGCAGTGAGCCGACAACATCATACAGCCATTCCAGACTCTGAAATCAGGAGTGATTGACTGCAATGGAAAAAGAGTTTCACAAGCTTTAATGGGGCGGCAGGTAGCCTAGCGGTTAAGAGGTTGGGCCAGTAACCCGAAAGGTTGCTGGTTTGAATCTCTGAGCCGACTAGGTGAACAATCTGCCAATATGCCCTTGAGCAAGGCACTTAACCTAATTGCTCTGTATGACTCAAATGTAAACAACATTGGGTGTGAATATGACGGAAAACGTGGATCTGAGCAAGTGTGATGTCATTAATGTTTCTGGATATGTACGTTAAGTTGTCTGTTGTTTTTGTAAATGTATGCAAAAAAAAAATATATTTGTCTGCTTTTACTACAGATTGCTCAGGGTTTCTCCATTTTTAAACCCGGACTGCTCAGGGAAACTCACTGATAACTGGATGGCGGTCTTCAAGGATAAAACACTTTGCTTTGCCAGCCCAGAGAGAAGCAGGGCCCAAGATCTTCTCTTGGAAGTGCAGGTATAGTTTGAAATGACTCTGCTGGTGCCTCGGATGTTGCCCTAACCCATCTGGACAAGAGGAATACCTACGTAAGAATGCTGTTCATCGACTACAGCTCAGCATTCAACACCATAGTACCCTCCAAACTCGTCATTAAGCTCGAGACCCTAGGTCTCGGCCCCGCCCTGTGAAACTGGGTCCTGGACTTCCTGACGGGCCGGCCCCAGGTGGTGAGGGTAGGAAACAACACCTCCACCCCGCTGATCCTCAACACTGGGGCCCCACAAGGGTGTGTTCTCAGCCCTCTCCTGTACTCCCTGTTCACCCATGACTGCGTGGCCAAGCACGCCTCCAACTCAATCATCAAGTTTGCAGACGACACTACAGTGGTAGGCTTGATTACCAACAACGACGAGACGGCCTACAGGGAGGCGAGGTCGGTACAGGTGCATCAAAGCTGGGACCGAGAGACTGAAAAACAGCTTCTATCTCAAGGCCATCAGACTGTTAAACAGCCACCACTAACATTGAGTGGCTGCTGCTAACATACTGACTTAAATCTCTAGCCACTTTAAACATAGGAATTGGATGTAACAAATGTATCACTAGCCACTTTAATCAATGCTTTATATAATGATTACATATCCTACATTACTCATCTCATATGTATATACTGTACTCTATACCATCTACTGCATCTTGCCTACGCCGGTCAGCCATCGCTCATCCATATATTTATATGTACATACTCGTACTCATTCCTTTACTCTTGTGTGTATAAGGTAGTTGTTGTGAAATTGTTAGATTACTTGTTAGATACTACTGCATGGTCGGAACTAGAAGCACAAGCATTTCGCTACACTGTGTATGTGACAAATAACATTTTGATTTGATTTGACTTATACGATAGAGAGATGTTATACGATGGAGAAATGTTATACGACGGAGAGAGATTTTATATGATGGAGAGATGTTATACGATGGAGAGATGTTATATGATGGAGAGATGTTATACGATGGAGAGATTTTATATGATGGAGACTACAGGGTATATAATAGACTACAGGGTATATAATATACTACATGGTAGACTACAGGGTATATACTAGACTACAGGGTATATAATAGACTACAGGGTATATACTAGACTACAGGGTATATAATAGACTACAGGGTATATAATAGACTACAGGGTATATACTAGACTACAGGGTATATAATAGACTACAGGGTATATAATAGATTACAGGGTATATAATAGACTACAGGGTATATAATAGACTACAGGGTATATACTAGACTACAGGGTATATAATAGACTACAGGGTATATAATAGACTACAGGGTATATACTAGACTACAGGGTATATAATAGACTACAGGGTATATACTAGACTAGATGGTATATAATAGACTACAGGGTATATAATAGACTAGATGGTATATAATAGACTACAGGGTATATAATAGATTACAGGGTATATAATAGATTACAGGGTATATAATAGACTACAGGGTATATAATAGACTAGAGGGTATATAATAGACTAGAGGGTATATAATAGACTACAGGGTATATAATAGACTACAGGGTATATAATAGACTACAGGGTATATAATAGGCAACAGGGTATATAATAGACTACAGGGTATATAATAGACTACAGGGTATATACTAGACTACAGGGTATATAATAGACTACAGGGTATATACTAGACTACAGGGTATATAATAGACTACAGGGTATATAATAGACTACAGGGTATATAATAGACAACAGGGTATATAATAGACTACAGGGTATATAATAGACTACAGGGTATATAATAGACTACAGGGTATATAATAGGCAACAGGGTATATAATAGACTACAGGGTATATAATAGACTACAGGGTATATAATAGACTACAGGGTATATTATAGACAACAGGGTATATAATAGACTACAGGGTATATACTAGACTACAGGGTATATAATAGACTACAGGGTATATACTAGACTACAGGGTATATAATAGACTACAGGGTATATAATAGACTACAGGGTATATAATAGACTAGATGGTATATAATAGACTACTGGGTATATAATAGACTACAGGGTATATAATAGACTACAGGGTATATAATAGACTACAGGGTATATAATAGACTAGATGGTATATAATAGACTACAGGGTATATTATAGACAACAGGGTATATAATAGACTACAGGGTATATACTAGACTACAGGGTATATAATAGACTACAGGGTATATAATAGACTACAGGGTATATAATAGACTACAGCGTTTATAATAGACTACAGGGTATATAATAGACTACTGGGTATATAATAGACTACTGAGTATATAATAGACTACTGAGTATATACTAGTCTACACGGTAGACTACAGGGTATATAGAAGACTGCAGGGTATATAATAGACTACAGGGTATATAATAGACTACAGGGTATATAATAGACTAGATGGTATATAATAGACTACAGGGTATATAATAGACTACAGGGTATATAATAGACTACAGGGTATATACTAGACTACAGGGTATATAATAGACTACAGGGTATATAATAGACTACAGGGTATATAATAGACTACAGGGTATATAATAGGCAACAGGGTATATAATAGACTACAGGGTATATAATAGACTACAGGGTATATAATAGACTACAGGGTATATACTAGACTACAGGGTATATAATAGACTACAGGGTATATACTAGACTACAGGGTATATAATAGACTACAGGGTATATAATAGACTAGATGGTATATAATAGACTACAGGGTATATTATAGACTACAGGGTATATACTAGACTACAGGGTATATAATAGACTACAGCGTTTATAATAGACTACAGGGTATATAATAGACTACTGGGTATATAATAGACTACTGAGTATATAATAGACTACTGAGTATATACTAGTCTACACGGTAGACTACAGGGTATATAGAAGACTGCAGGGTATATAATAGACTACAGAGTATATAATAGACTACAGGGTATATAATAGACTACAGGGTATATAATAGACTACAGGGTATATAATAGACTACAGCGTTTATAATAGACTACAGGGTATATAATAGACTACAGGGTATATAATAGACTACAGGGTATATACTAGACTACAGGGTATATAATAGACTACAGGGTATATAATAGACTACAGGGTATATAATAGACTACAGGGTATATAATAGGCAACAGGGTATATAATAGACTACAGGGTATATAATAGACTACAGGGTATATAATAGACTACAGGGTATATACTAGACTACAGGGTATATAATAGACTACAGGGTATATACTAGACTACAGGGTATATAATAGACTACAGGGTATATAATAGACTAGATGGTATATAATAGACTACAGGGTATATTATAGACTACAGGGTATATACTAGACTACAGGGTATATAATAGACTACAGCGTTTATAATAGACTACAGGGTATATAATAGACTACTGGGTATATAATAGACTACTGAGTATATAATAGACTACTGAGTATATACTAGTCTACACGGTAGACTACAGGGTATATAGAAGACTGCAGGGTATATAATAGACTACAGAGTATATAATAGACTACAGGGTATATAATAGACTACAGGGTATATAATAGACTACAGGGTATATAATAGACTACAGCGTTTATAATAGACTACAGGGTATATAATAGACTACTGGGTATATAATAGACTACAGGGTATATAATAGACTACAGGGTATATAATAGACTACAGAGTATATAATAGACTACAGCGTTTATAATAGACTACAGGGTATATAATAGACTACAGGGTATATACTAGACTACAGCGTTTATAATAGACTACAGGGCATATAATAGACTTCAGGGTATATAATAGACTACAGGGTATAGAATAGACTACAGGTTTAAAGGGCCCTACCAGCGGTTTAAAGGGCCCTACCAGCGGTTTAAAAGGCCCTACCAACGGTTTAAAAGGCCCTACCAGCGGTTTAAAAGGCCCTACCAGCGGTTTAAAGGGCCCTACCAACGGTTTAAAAGGCCCTACCAACGGTTTAAAAGGCCCTACCAGCGGTTTAAAAGGCCCTACCAGCGGTTTAAAAGGCCCTACCAACGGTTTAAAGGGCCCTACCAGCGGTTTAAAAGGCCCTACCAGCGATTTAAAAGGCCCAACCAGCGGTTTAAAAGGCCCTACCAGCGGTTTAAAGGGCCCTACCAGCGGTTTAAAGGGCCCTACCAGCGGTTTAAAAGGCCCTACCAACGGTTTAAAGGCCCTACCAGCGGATTAAAAGGCCCTACCAGAGGTTTAAAAGGCCCTACCAGCGGTTTAAAAGACCCTACCAGCGGTTTAAAAGGCCCTACCAGCGGTTTAAAAGGCCCTACCAGCGGTTTAAAGGGCCCTACCAGCGGTTTAAAGGCCCTACCAGTGGTTTAAAGGGCCCTACCAGCGGTTTAAAAGGCCCTACCAGCGGTTTAAAAGGCCCTACCAGCGGTTTAAAAGGCCCTACCAACGGTTTAAAAGACCATAGCAACGGTTTAAAAGGCCCTAGCAACGGTTTAAAAGGCCCTAGCAACGTTCTAAAAGGCCCTAGCAACGGTTTTAGCTGTGACTGACTGTACTTGAGTGTGTGTCATCCTGCAGCACAGCATTTTGGGGGTAGTTGAGGCCAGGTTCAACATTGGCAATGCACCAAGAGGGAAACGGGTTGGGGATTCCTAGAAATGTTCTAGAGAAATATAATATATACAGTGTAGCAGACGCTTTCATCCAAAGCCACTTACAGTCGTGTGTTCATGTATAGGTGGTCTTTGCCATTGACCCCACTATCCTGGCGATGCAATACCTCTACCTAGATACATGGCGGGGTTATAAATGCTGTGTTAAGCCTCAATTGACTATGATTTATATGACCCTAAAGCGGTGCTTATGACACCCCTTTATAAAACACTTGTTTATGTCTTATTTCACATAGTGGGTTATGTCACATTTGACGTTGGTGGTTATGTCACACAGTTATGCCATATTTATGAACCCTTCATGGAGCGTGACATATGGTTATAGATGATTTGTGACACATTTATGTAGTGATTATAAAGGCTTTATGAAGCCTTTATAACAATTAACCTCATTTAAAGTTGGATCCAATAGCCATACCCAATGCATTGTAAAATGTTTGTCTTCTTAACTTAGTAACATTTCAATTATAGTTATTTGCCCAATCCAGACAAAGATTTAAAATGGAATCTCTTTCTGTGCTTTCACCCTTTTCACTATTGAAGGCAAAGTAAGTTACAATTACTGTCTGTCATAACCACATGAGCTGGTTATAACCACATGAGCTGGATATAACCACATGAGCTGGTTATAACCACATGAGCTGGTTATAACCACATGAGCTGGATATAACCACATGAGCTGGTTATAACCACATGAGCTAGTTATAACCACATGAGCTGGTTATAACCACATGAGCTGGATATAACCACATGAGCTGGTTATAACCACATGAGCTGGATATAACCACATGAGCTGGTTATAACCACATGAGCTGGATATAACCACATGAGCTGGTTATAACCACATGAGCTGGTTATAACCACATGAGCCAGTTATAACCACATGAGCTGGTTATAACCACATGAGCTGGATATAACCACATGAGCTGGTTATAACCACATGAGCCGGTTATAACCACATGAGCTGGTTTCATTTGAGTGTCTTGTCACCAGAGCCGGGTGGTATGGCAAAACAATAATGTCACAATTATTTTTCTTATTTTCTATTTTCTGAATAATATCAAGCTGTAAATGAGTAGTGTATGACCTCTAAGTGGTGTTACTGGACTTTCTCCATTCAGATTCAGACCAAACTAGAACCAAACTGACAGTGAAGGAGACCAATTTGTAGAACTTTTAATTTATTTAGCATTGTATAAAAAAATACCTTTTATAGACAGTATTGTTAAAATTCATTCCGGTATGTGGATCCATACCGGTATACCTTGAAAGACGATATATGGCCCAGTCATACTTGTCACTGTACAGTTCAGTATAGTTCAGTCTTGCTGAAATACACACAGACACTGTACTTTTCATAGAGTTGTTAATCTTTTGGATAGGGCTGTCCGTGGGTTTTGGGGGGGGGAATTAAAAACAATTAAAGACCATCAAGAAGTAATCTGTAAATACTGTACCTACAGTAGTTAGTCATTAGATTAGAGCAGTAGTCATTATATCCTCTTTAAAGATTATACAGAGGATTCAGGCAAACCCTTTCAAAAAGGGTTCAAACCCAACCCAATGTAATCATAGCATTAGTTAGTCGCTGCTCTCTCTCTACAACGTGTAATGACGGCATTAAGAGAGTCCCTTCCTTGAACTCATCAACGTTGGCATTTTTGTCATTTACCAGAGGCTTTTATCCACAATGACATCCAGTCAGACCCTGGTTGTGTCTCAAAAAGCACCTTATCCCCTCAGCTATAAAGTGCACTATACGGAAGCCCATAGGACTCTGGTCTAAAGTAGAGCACTATACGGAAGCCCATAGGACTCTGGTCTAAAGTAGAGCACTATACGGAAGCCCATAGGACTCTGGTCTAAAGTAGAGCACTATACGGAAGCCCATAGGACTCTGGTCTAAAGTAGTGCACTATACGGAAGCCAATAGGACTCTGGTCTAAAGTAGAGCACTATACGGAAGCCCATATGTGGACAACTACAAATACCTAGGTGTCTGGTTAGACTGTAAACTCTCCTTCCAGACTCACATTAATAAGTAATATCTAACAAGTCATATCTAACAATTTCACAACAACACACACAATGCACACAAATCTAAAGAAAAAGAGGAATTAAGAATATATAAATATTTGGAAGAGCAATGTCATAGACTAAGATACAGTAGAATAGAACACAGTATATACATATGAGATGAGTAATGTATAGACTAAGATACAGTAGAATAGTATAGAATACAGTATATACATATGAGATGAGTAATGCATAGACTGAGATACAGTAGAATAGTATAGAATACAGTATATACATATGAGATGAGTAATGTATAGACTGAGATACAGTAGAATAGTATAGAATACAGTATATACATATGAGATGAGTAATGTACAGACTAAGATACAGTAGAATAGAATACAGTATATACATATGAGATGAGTAATGCAAAATATGTAAATATTATTAAAGTGACTAGTGTTCCATCATTAAAGTGGCCAGTGATTTCAAGTCTAGGGCAGCAGCCTCTAATGTGCTAGTGATGGCTATTACATTTCTTTATAAAGCCCTTCTTACATCAGCTGATGTCACAAAGTGCTGTACAGAAACAGTCTGATGGCCTTGAGATAGAAGCAGTTTTTCAGTCTCTCGGTCCCAGCTTTGATGCACCTGTACTGACCTCGCCTTTTGGATGATAGCGGGGTGAACAGGCAGTGGCTCGGGTGGTTGTTGTCCTTGATTAGGGAGGTGACTAACACCTTGATGGTCTCTCTGACAGAGCTCTAGAGTTATTCTGTGGAGATGGGAGAACCTTCCAGAAGGACAACCATCAGCATTCAACCAATCAGGCCTTTTTGGTGGCCAGACGGAAGCCACTCCTCAGTAAAAGGCACATGACAGCCCGCTTGGAGTTTTCCAAAAGGCACCTTAAGACTCTCAGACCATGAGAAACAAGATACTCTGTTCTGATGAAACCAAGATTGGACTGAATGCCAAGCATCATGTCTGAAGGAAGCATGGCACCATCCCTATGGTGAAGCATGGTGGTGGCAGCATCATGCTATGGGGGTGTTTTTCAGCGGCAGGGACTTGGAGACTAGCCAGGATCGAGGCAAACAGAGCAAAGTATAGAGAGATCCTTGATGAAAACTTGCTCCAGAGCGCTCAGGACCTCAGACTGGGGCGAAGGTTCACCTTCCAATAGGACAACAACCCTAAGTACACAGCCAAGACAAAGCAGGAGTGGCTTCGGGACAAGTCTCTGAATGTCCTTGAGTGGCCCAACCAGAGTCCGAGACATCTCTGGAGAGACCTGAAAATAGCTGTGCAGGGACGCTCCCCATCCAACCAGACAGAGCTTTAGAGGATCTGCAGAGAAGAATGGGAGAAACTCCCCAAATGCAGGTGTGCCAAGCTTGTAGCATCATACCCAAGAAGACTTGAGGCTGTAATCGCTGCCAAAGGTGCTTCAACAAAGTACTGAGTAATGGGTCTGAAATGTGACATTTCAACAGACAAAAAAATATATAAATTAGCACAAATTTCTAAAAACCTGTTTTTGCTTCGTCATTATGGGGTATTGTGATGTCATTATGGGGTATTGTGATGTCATTATGGGGTTATGTGTGTAGATTGATGAGGGGAAAAAATAACTATTTAATCTATTTTAGGATAAGGCTGTAATGTAACAAAATGTGGAAAAAGTCCAGGGGTCCGAATACTTTCCTGAAGGCTCTGTATGTACAACAGCTAGTGATACCTATACCACAATGCAATGCATACTTGGCATTCTGTATTATGCTACATCAGACCGACTGAATATGGACGTTGTGCGTTGTGTTGGTTGAATGTTCCAGGTAGATTCCAGAATGTTCTTCAGCTGGTGAACCTCTTCTTGTGTTGGGTAATGGCAGCTGGTTTAAAGCTTCTTCTTTTTAAACACTTTCTTCACCACCCACTGCTCCGACCGCTTGCAGGAGATGTGTTTGTACTGCAAGTCTCCTGGGAAGCACAGGAAGACTGATCATGAGGATGTACAACCATACACCTGTAAGCAAACACGGCTACAGTAGACTGGTATGTGTCTTGTTGCACTCAGAGTCAATCATGGGGTATTGAGATGAGCTGTTAGCAAAAATGTGACACGTTTAGACAGTCCAGACATGTATTGTTCTGTATGAGCACATGCCGCTGTGCTGATGAGTAGACAAGCACTGCCAACAATAGAGTGAATAGTAGACTAACAGCCCTTCTCGCCAAAGAACTGACTGCAAGGGTGTGAAAAACTTGACAAGCACTTGTCTTGTGGACAGTTTAGTGTATAGGTGATTTTGTTTTCTCAAGAGGCTATTGTGCTTGTCTATCCCTCTCCCTCTATCTCTCTACCTCTATCTCTATCCCTCTATCTCTCTACCTCTATCCCTATATCTCTCTATCCCTCTCCCTCTATCTTTCTACCTCTATCTCTATACCTCTATCTCTATCCCTCTCCCTCTATCCCTCTACCTCTATCCCTCTCTCTCTATCCCTCTCCCTCTATCTTTCTACCTCTATCTCTATACCTCTATCTCTATCCCTCTCCCTCTCTACCTCTATCCCTCTATCTCTATACCTCTACCTCTATCCCTCTATCTCTATCTCTCTACCTCTATCTCTATCCCTCTATCTCTATACCTCTACCTCTATCCCTCTATCTCTATTCCTCTCCCTATATCTCTCTACCTCTATCCCTCTCCCTCTATCTCTATACCTCTATCCCTCTATCTCTATACCTCTACCTCTATCCCTCTATCTCTAACCCTCTATCTCTATACCTCTACCTCTATCCCTCTATCTCTAACCCTCTATCTCTATACCTCTACCTCTATCCCTCTATCTCTAACCCTCTATCTCTATACCTCTACCTCTATACCTCTACCTCTATCCCTCTATCTCTATCTCTATACCTCTACCTCTATCTCTATCCCTCTACCTCTATCCCTCTACCTCTATCCCTTTACCTCTATCCCTCTACCTCTATCCCTCTACCTCTATCCCTCTATCTCTATCCCTCTACCTCTATCCCTCTACCTCTATCCCTCTATTTCTATCCCTCTACCTCTATCCCTCTAACTCTATCCCTCTACCTCTATCCCTCTACCTCTATCCCTCTATTTCTATCTCTCTACCTCTATCCCTCTACCTCTATACCTCTAACTCTATCCCTCTATCTCTATCCCTCTATCTCTATCCCTCTATCTCTATACCTCTACCTCTATACCTCTATACCTCTACCTCTATCCCTCTACCTCTATCCCTCTATCTCTAACCCTCTATCTCTATACCTCTATCCCTCTATCTCTATCCCTCTATCTCTATACCTCTACCTCTATCCCTCTATCTCTATACCTCTATCTCTATCCCTCTACCTCTATCCCTCTATCTCTATCCCTCTATCTCTATACCTCTACCTCTATACCTCTACCTCTATACCTCTAACTCTATCTCAATCCCTCTACCTCTATCCCTCTACCTCTATCCCTCTATCTCTATCCCTCTATCTCTATCCCTCTACCTCTATCCCTCTACCCCTCTACCTCTATCCCTCTATCTCTATACCTCTAACTCTATCCCTCTATCTCTATCCCTCTATCTCTCTATACCCCTACCTCTATCCCTCTATCTCTCTACCTCTATCTCTATCCCTCTATTTCTATATCTCTCTACCTCTATCCCTCTACCTCTCTACCTCTATCTCTATACCTCTATCTCTCAACCTCTCCCTCTACCCCTCTACCTCTATCCCTCTATCCCTCTACCTCTATACTTCTACCTCTATCCCTCTACCTCTATCTCTCTACCTCTACCTCTATCCCTCTATCTCTCTACCTATATCTCTATCCCTCTCCCTCAATCCCTCTACCTCTATCCGTCTATCCCTCTACCTCTATCCCTCTGTCCCTCTACCTCTATCCCTCTATACCTCTATCCCTCTACCCCTCTACCTCTATCCCTCTACCTCTATCCCTCTATCCCTCTACCTCTATCCCTCTGTCCCTCTACCTCAATCCGTCTATCCCTCTACCTCTATCCCTCTGTCCCTCTACCTATATCTCTATCCCTCTACCTCTATCCCTTTACCTCTATCCCTCTATCCCTCTGTCCCTCTATCTCTATCCCTCTACCTCTATTCCTCTGCCTCTATCCCTCTACCTCTATCTATCCTACATCACATTTTAAGTAGGAATACAGCCCTGGTACTGTGGCAGGGGTTCACGCGCACACACACACACACACACACACACACACACACACACACACACACACACACACACACACACACACACACACACACACACACACACACACACACACACACACACACACACACACAGGTTGGTTAATATAGCATTGAAACACAATAGGGAGCTGGGGTTGAAGTTCCCTTTGCTTTTAGGAATGTTGTTTATTGATATTTATTTACTGATCATGTACTGCACTATAGAGAAAATGACTCATTTAGCTAAATGTGTCGGTATGGACTGTATGGTCTGGTGTAGTATTGGTATGTGTGGACTGTACGGTCTGGTGTAGTATTGGTATGTGTGGACTGTACGGTCTGGTGTAGTATTGGTATGTGTGGACTGTACGGTCTGGTGTAGTATTGGTATGTGTGGACTGTACGGTCTGGTGTAGTATTGGTATGTGTGGACTGTATGGTCTGGTGTAGTATTGGTATGTGTGGACTGTATGGTCTGGTGTAGTATTGGTATGTGTGGACTGTATGGTCTGGTGTAGTATTGGTATGTGTGGACTGTACGGTCTGGTGTAGTATTGGTATGTGTGGACTGTACGGTCTGGTGTAGTATTGGTATGTGTGGACTGTATGGTCTGGTGTAGTATTGGTATGTGTGGACTGTATGGTCTGGTGTAGTATTGGTATGTGTGGACTGTATGGTCTGGTGTAGTATTGGTATGTGTGGACTGTACGGTCTGGTGTAGTATTGGTATGTGTGGACTGTACGGTCTGGTGTAGTATTGGTATGTGTGGACTGTACGGTCTGGTGTAGTATTGGTATGTGTGGACTGTATGGTCTGGTGTAGTATTGGTATGTGTGGACTGTATGGTCTGGTGTAGTATTGGTATGTGTGGACTGTATGGTCTGGTGTAGTATTGGTATGTGTGGACTGTACGGTCTGGTGTAGTATTGGTATGTGTGGACTGTATGGTCTGGGTGTAGTATTGGTATGTGTGGACTGTATGGTCTGGTGTAGTATTGGTATGTGTGGACTGTATGGTCTGGTGTAGTATTGGTATGTGTGGACTGTATGGTCTGGTGTAGTATTGGTATGTGTGGACTGTATGGTCTGGTGTAGTATTGGTATGTGTGGACTGTATGGTCTGGTGTGGTATTGGTATGTGTGGACTGTATGGTCTGGTGTAGTATTGGTATGTGTGGACTGTATGGTCTGGTGTAGTATTGGTATGTGTGGACTGTATGGTCTGGTGTAGTATTGGTATGTGTGGACTGTATGGTCTGGTGTAGTATTGGTATGTGTGGACTGTATGGTCTGGTGTAGTATTGGTATGTGTGGACTGTATGGTCTGGTGTGGTATTGGTATGTGTGGACTGTATGGTCTGGTGTAGTATTGGTATGTGTGGACTGTATGGTCTGGTGTAGTATTGGTATGTGTGGACTGTATGGTCTGGTGTAGTATTGGTATGTGTGGACTGTATGGTCTGGTGTAGTATTGGTATGTGTGGACTGTACGGTCTGGTGTAGTATTGGTATGTGTGGACTGTATGGTCTGGTGTAGTATTGGTATGTGTGGACTGTATGGTCTGGTGTAGTATTGGTATGTGTGGACTGTATGGTCTGGGTGTAGTATTGGTATGTGTGGACTGTATGGTCTGGTGTAGTATTGGTATGTGTGGACTGTACGGTCTGGTGTAGTATTGGTATGTGTGGACTGTACGGTCTGGTGTAGTATTGGTATGTGTGGACTGAATGGTCTGGTGTAGTATTGGTATGTGTGGACTGTATGGTCTGGTGTAGTATTGGTATGTGTGGACTGTATGGTCTGGTGTAGTATTGGTATGTGTGGACTGTATGGTCTGGTGTAGTATTGGTATGTGTGGACTGTATGGTCTGGTGTAGTATTGGTATGTGTGGACTGTACGGTCTGGTGTAGTATTGGTATGTGTGGACTGTATGGTCTGGTGTAGTATTGGTATGTGTGGACTGTATGGTCTGGTGTAGTATTGGTATGTGTGGACTGTACGGTCTGGTGTAGTATTGGTATGTGTGGACTGTATGGTCTGGTGTAGTATTGGTATGTGTGGACTGTATGGTCTGGTGTAGTATTGGTATGTGTGGACTGTATGGTCTGGTGTAGTATTGGTATGTGTGGACTGTATGGTCTGGTGTAGTATTGGTATGTGTGGACTGTACGGTCTGGTGTAGTATTGGTATGTGTGGACTGTATGGTCTGGTGTAGTATTGGTATGTGTGGACTGTACGGTCTGGTGTAGTATTGGTATGTGTGGACTGTATGGTCTGGTGTAGTATTGGTATGTGTGGACTGTATGGTCTGGTGTAGTATTGGTATGTGTGGACTGTATGGTCTGGTGTAGTATTGGTATGTGTGGACTGTACGGTCTGGTGTAGTATTGGTATGTGTGGACTGTATGGTCTGGTGTAGTATTGGTATGTGTGGACTGTACGGTCTGGTGTAGTATTGGTATGTGTGGACTGTATGGTCTGGTGTAGTATTGGTATGTGTGGACTGTACGGTCTGGTGTAGTATTGGTATGTGTGGACTGTATGGTCTGGTGTAGTATTGGTATGTGTGGACTGTATGGTCTGGTGTAGTATTGGTATGTGTGGACTGTATGGTCTGGTGTAGTATTGGTATGTGTGGACTGTATGGTCTGGTGTAGTATTGGTATGTGTGGACTGTATGGTCTGGTGTAGTATTGGTATGTGTGGACTGTATGGTCTGGTGTAGTATTGGTATGTGTGGACTGTATGGTCTGGTGTAGTATTGGTATGTGTGGACTGTACGGTCTGGTGTAGTATTGGTATGTGTGGACTGTACGGTCTGGTGTAGTATTGGTATGTGTGGACTGTATGGTCTGGTGTAGTATTGGTATGTGTGGACTGTATGGTCTGGTGTAGTATTGGTATGTGTGGACTGTATGGTCTGGTGTAGTATTGGTATGTGTGGACTGTATGGTCTGGTGTAGTATTGGTATGTGTGGACTGTACGGTCTGGTGTAGTATTGGTATGTGTGGACTGTACGGTCTGGTGTAGTATTGGTATGTGTGGACTGTATGGTCTGGTGTAGTATTGGTATGTGTGGACTGTATGGTCTGGTGTAGTATTGGTATGTGTGGACTGTACGGTCTGGTGTAGTATTGGTATGTGTGGACTGTATGGTCTGGTGTAGTATTGGTATGTGTGGACTGTATGGTCTGGTGTAGTATTGGTATGTGTGGACTGTACGGTCTGGTGTAGTATTGGTATGTGTGGACTGTATGGTCTGGTGTAGTATTGGTATGTGTGGACTGAAGGAACCCAGATCAGTAAAAAAAATACATCTTCAAACGGATCAACTTAGTGAGACCAATTGATTGGACAGAGCAAAGCTAGTGATCTGAGGTGTGACCAATCGGACGGTAGAGGTATGTCCAATCTCTCCCGAACCGACCCAAGGCAGACCTTGCTCTCAAGAGAAGACAGTCTATGTGCACATCTCTCTCTCTGTCTCTCTCTCTGCCTGTGTCTTTCTCTCTATGTCTCTCTCTCTCCCTGTCTCTCTCTCTGCCTGTGTCTTTCTCTCTCTATGTCTCTGTCTCTCTCTCTATGTCTCTCTCTCTCTAGGTCTCTGTCTCTCTCTCTCCCTGTGTCTTTCTCTCTCTCTCAATGTCTATGTCTCTCTGTCTCTCTCCCTGTGTCTTTCTCTCTCTCTATGTCTCAGTCTCTCTCTCTCTCTCTCTCTCTCTCTCTCTCTCTCTCTCTCTCTCTCTCTCTCGTCTATCTCTCTCTCCCTGTCCCTCTCTCTATGTCTCTGTCTCTCTCCTATTCTATTCTCTAATCAAAGCTTGTTCAGACTCGAAGTGAGGAAAGTGTCAACCTGTAAATGATGATCTCCTTCTTCACTGAGAGTTGTTATTTCCCTGTGTCCCAAAACGGGACACCTTATTCCCTATGTAGTGCCCTGGTTAAAAGTGGTGCACTATGTAGGGAATAGAGTATCATTGGGATGAAGCTTTACTCTGCATGGTAGATGTATACTTTGGTTGATGCTACACAGTGTGTGTGTACGGGGTGTGTAACAGTAACAGACATGATTCTCTACAGTATAACACATTGACTGTTAGAACTTGTTTCAGTTCATGCCTCATACAGTACTTTTAACAGTGGTCAAATAGGATACCTTTTAACAGTGGTCAAATAGGATACCAAGAGAGAGGCAGACTTATTATTCTAGCAAACACAGTATTTATGTTACTGGAAAAAATACTTTGATTCCCCTCTGATAAAGGGTGGGCTATGAAAATGCTTTGATTTCCCTCTGATAAAGGGTGGACTATGACAATGCTTTGATTCCCCTCTGATAAAGGGTGGACTATGACAATGCTTTGATTCCTCTCTGATAAAGGGTGGACTATGACAATGCTTTGATTCCCCTCTGATAAAGGGTGGACTATGACAATGCTTTGTTACCTAGAATAGTTTATTGTTATGGTGAGGAACTCCCCTCTCTCATAAAGTCATCAGGCCAGTGTTGTGATGACATCCCCCGGTTCCTCACAGGATAACAGTCTATGACCCTGTCACTATCAAAACCCCTGGACACCGGCGCCCTTCGACTTTCTCAACCTCGTCCCTCAATCACAACATTACAACTGGAAACCACGGGCCTGAAGCAACTGGAAACGCCCTTGCAACCACACCAGTTTTCATCAGGTTGTAAAGAGTCCATGTTACAGCTGACAAATGTCCCGCCATTCGGAACGTAAAAATGTGCATATTTTATTTTCATCCTTAACCGTTGGTTATATGGTAATTGTGCCAGCCCTAACCTTACAGCAACCTTTCAAAACTATCAACTCCCAACCTTACAGCAACCTTACAAAACAAACAACTCCTAACCTCATATCAACCTTATAAATCAATTAACTCCCAACCTTACATAGCTATCAACTCCAACATTATAGTATCAACCTTACATAACAATCAACTCCAACATTATAGTATCAACCTTACATAACTATCAACTCCAACATTATAGTATCAACCTTACATAACTATCAACTCCAACATTATAGTATCAACCTTACATAACTATCAACTCCAACATTATAGTATCAACCTTACATAACTATCAACTCCAACATTATAGTATCAACCTTACATAACAATCAACTCCAACATTATAGTATCAACCTTACATAACTATCAACTCCAACATTATAGTATCAACCTTACATAACAATCAACTCCAACATTATAGTATCAACCTTACATAACTATCAACTCCAACATTATAGTATCAACCTTACATAACTATCAACTCCAACATTATAGTAACAACATTACATAACTATCAACTCCAACATTATAGTATCAACATTACATAACTATCAACTCCAACATTATAGTAACAACCTTACATAACTATCAACTCCAACATTATAGTAACAACCTTACATAACTATCAACTCCCAAACTTATATCAACCTTACATAACTATCAACTCCAACATTATAGTATCAACCTTACATAACTATCAACTCCAACATTATAGTAACAACCTTACATAACTATCAACTCCCAAACTTATATCAACCTTACATAACTATCAACTCCAACATTATAGTATCAACCTTACATAACTATCAACTCCAACATTATAGTAACAACCTTACATAACTATCAACTCCAACATTATAGTAACAACCTTACAACAACCTTACAAAAGTCAACCCCCTAACCTTATATAAACCGTAGTTATAAAACCATAAACTCCTGCCCTTTCGGCAACATTACGTAACCGATAACCCACCTTCTACCCAAAGAACATATTCCCTTTGGTTTCTTTGTCTGGTCTCTGAAAATAAATTATGAACACCTCATTACAGATGATAATGGTGATGATGTTTTTAATGCAGACAGTGTCCCGCTCCTCCCTCCCTGTCTGCACACACACGCCGCACCCTGTTCTGAGGAGTCAGCCGTTGCCTCTCTCTGCAGCGCTGTCTGGTTTCTGAGCGCTCGCTCTCTCTCGGCTTACTGAGGACTTCAAACAGATGTTTTTTTTTTTTTTTTCAGATGATTAGCTTTGATATGGAGCAGAGCCTGGGAGGATGGACTGTTGCTGTGTAGAAACCTCCACCCAAACACACTCAGCTTCTTCTACTCTTGCCAGCCAGTCAGCAAGCAGTCAGCCAGCTAGTCAGCAAGCAGTCAGCCAGTCAGTCAGCTGTCAGCCAGTCAGCAAGCAGTCTGCTAGTCAGTCCTACTACTGCTGTTGCAGCAACTCTACCACCCATACCAGGGAGGGAGAGAGTTGGGGGAGAGAAATAGAGAGAAGGGGATTTGGATGGGAGACAATGAGAGTGAGAGAGAGTGGAGTCCTCCTTACACTTCCCCCATCCTCACCCTTCCTCAACAGTACTATCAGGGGACAGCAGCACACCCTTCCACAACAAGACTATCAGGGGACAGCAGCACACCCTTCCTCAACAAGACTATCAGGAGGACAGCAGCTCACCCTTCCTCAACAGAACTATCAGGGGACAGCAGCACACCCTTCCTCAACAGGACTATCAGGGGACAGCAGCACACCCTTCCTCAACAAGACTATCAGGGGGACAGCAGCACACCATTCCTCAACAGGACTATCAGGGGACAGCAGCTCACCCTTCCTCAACAGTACTATCAGGGGGACAGCAGCTCACCCTTCCTCAACAGTACTATCAGGGGGACAGCAGCTCACCCTTCCTCAACAGTACTATCAGGGGGACAGCAGCACACCCTTCCTCAACAGTACTCTCAGGGGACAGCAGCACACCCTTCCTCAACAGAACTATCAGGGGGACAGCAGCACACCCTTCCTCAACAGAACTATCAGGGGGACAGCAGCACACCCTTCCTCAACAGGACTATCAGGGGACAGCAGCACACCCTTCCTCAACAGTACTCTCAGGGGACAGCAGCTCACCCTTCCTCAACAGTACTATCAGGGGACAGCAGCTCACCCTTCCTCAACAGGACTATCAGGGGACAGCAGCACACCCTTCCTCAACAGGACTATCAGGGGACAGCAGCACACCCTTCCTCAACAAGACTATCAGGGGGACAGCAGCACACCCTTCCTCAACAGTAAAGAGGAGCGGAGGTTAATAACTGGGAGCAACATTGTAGCAGATATCTCAGCAACATTGTAACAGATATCTCAGCAACATTGTAACAGATATCTCAGCAACATTGTAGCAGATATCTCAGCAACATTGTAACAGGTAGCTCAGCAACATTGTAACAGATATCTCAGCAACATTGTAACAGATATCTCAGCAACATTGTAACAGATATCTCAGCAACATTGTAACAGATATCTCAGCAACATTGTAACAGATATCACAGCAACATTGTAACAGATATCTCAGCAACATTGTAACAGATATCACAGCAACATTGTAACAGATATCTCAGCAACATTGTAACAGATATCTCAGCAACATTGTAGCAGATATCTCAGCAACATTGTAACAGATATCTCAGCAACATTGTAACAGATATCTCAGCAACATTGTAACAGATGGCTCAGCAACATTGTAGCACATATCTCAGCAACATTGTAACAGATATCTCAGCAACATTGTAGCAGATATCTCAGCAACATTGTAACAGATATCTCAGCAACATTGTAACAGATGGCTCAGCAACATTGTAGCAGATATCTCAGCAACATTGTAACAGATGGCTCAGCAACATTGTAACAGATGGCTCAGCAACATTGTAACAGATATCTCAGCAACATTGTAACAGGTAGCTCAGCAACATTGTAACAGATATCTCAGCAACATTGTAACACATATCTCAGCAACATTGTAGCAGATATCTCAGCAACATTGTAACAGATATCTCAGCAACATTGTAGCAGATATCACAGCAACATTGTAACAGATATCTCAGCAACATTGTAACAGATATCTCAGCAACATTGTAGCAGATATCTCAGCAACATTGTAACAGATATCTCAGCAACATTGTAACAGATATCTCAGCAACATTGTAACAGATATCTCAGCAACATTGTAACAGGTAGCTCAGCAACATTGTAACAGATATCTCAGCAACATTGTAACACATATCTCAGCAACATTGTAGCAGATATCTCAGCAACATTGTAACAGATATCTCAGCAACATTGTAGCAGATATCACAGCAACATTGTAACAGATATCTCAGCAACATTGTAACAGATATCTCAGCAACATTGTAGCAGATATCTCAGCAACATTGTAACAGATATCTCAGCAACATTGTAACAGATATCTCAGCAACATTGTAACAGATATCTCAGCAACATTGTAACAGATATCTCAGCAACATTGTAACAGATATATCAGCAACATTGTAGCACATATCTCAGCAACATTGTAACAGATATCTCAGCAACATTGTAGCAGATATCTCAGCAACATTGTAACAGATATCTCAGCAACATTGTAACAGATATCTCAGCAACATTGTAACAGATGGCTCAGCAACATTGTAGCAGATATCTCAGCAACATTGTAACAGATATCTCAGCAACATTGTAGCAGATATCACAGCAACATTGTAGCAGATATCACAGCAACATTGTAACAGATATCTCAGCAACATTGTAACAGATATCTCAGCAACATTGTAGCAGATATCTCAGCAACATTGTAACAGATATCTCAGCAACATTGTAACAGATATCTCAGCAACATTGTAACAGATATCTCAGCAACATTGTAACAGGTAGCTCAGCAACATTGTAACAGATATCTCAGCAACATTGTAACACATATCTCAGCAACATTGTAGCAGATATCTCAGCAACATTGTAACAGATATCTCAGCAACATTGTAGCAGATATCACAGCAACATTGTAACAGATATCTCAGCAACATTGTAACAGATATCTCAGCAACATTGTAGCAGATATCTCAGCAACATTGTAACAGATATCTCAGCAACATTGTAACAGATATCTCAGCAACATTGTAACAGATATCTCAGCAACATTGTAACAGATATCTCAGCAACATTGTAACAGATATATCAGCAACATTGTAGCACATATCTCAGCAACATTGTAGCAGATATCTCAGCAACATTGTAACAGATATCTCAGCAACATTGTAACAGATATCTCAGCAACATTGTAACAGATATCTCAGCAACATTGTAACAGATATCTCAGCAACATTGTAACAGGTAGCTCAGCAACATTGTAACAGATATCTCAGCAACATTGTAACACATATCTCAGCAACATTGTAGCAGATATCTCAGCAACATTGTAACAGATATCTCAGCAACATTGTAGCAGATATCACAGCAACATTGTAACAGATATCTCAGCAACATTGTAACAGATATCTCAGCAACATTGTAGCAGATATCTCAGCAACATTGTAACAGATATCTCAGCAACATTGTAACAGATATCTCAGCAACATTGTAACAGATATCTCAGCAACATTGTAACAGATATCTCAGCAACATTGTAACAGATATATCAGCAACATTGTAGCACATATCTCAGCAACATTGTAGCAGATATCTCAGCAACATTGTAACAGATATCTCAGCAACATTGTAACAGATATCTCAGCAACATTGTAACAGATGGCTCAGCAACATTGTAGCAGATATCTCAGCAACATTGTAACAGATGGCTCAGCAACATTGTAACAGATGGCTCAGTAACATTGTAACAGATGGCTCAGTAACATTGTAACAGATATCTCAGCAACATTGTAACAGATAGCTCAGCAACATTGTAACAGATAGCTCAGCAACATTGTAACAGATATCTCAGCAACATTGTAACAGATATCTCAGCAACATTGTAACAGATATCTCAGCAACATTGTAACAGATATCTCAGCAACATTGTAACAGATATCTCAGCAACATTGTAACAGATATCACAGCAACATTGTAACAGATGGCTCAGCAACATTGTAACAGATATCTCAGCAACATTGTAACAGATATCTCAGCAACATTGTAACAGATATCTCAGCAACATTGTAACAGATAGCTCAGCAACATTGTAACAGATATCTCAGCAACATTGTAACAGATATCTCAGCAACATTGTAACAGATATCTCAGCAACATTGTAACAGATAGCTCAGCAACATTGTAACAGATATCTCAGCAACATTGTAACAGATATCTCAGCAACATTGTAACAGATATCTCAGCAACATTGTAACAGATATCTCAGCAACATTGTAACAGATATCTCAGCAACATTGTAACAGATATCACAGCAACATTGTAACAGATGGCTCAGCAACATTGTAACAGATATCTCAGCAACATTGTAACAGATATCTCAGCAACATTGTAACAGATATCTCAGCAACATTGTAGCAGATATCTCAGCAACATTGTAACAGATATCTCAGCAACATTGTAACAGATATCTCAGCAACATTGTAACAGATAGCTCAGCAACATTGTAACAGATAGCTCAGCAACATTGTAACAGATATCTCAGCAACATTGTAACAGATATCTCAGCAACATTGTAACAGATATCACAGCAACATTGTAACAGATGGCTCAGCAACATTGTAACAGATATCTCAGCAACATTGTAACAGATATCTCAGCAACATTGTAACAGATATCTCAGCAACATTGTAGCAGATATCTCAGCAACATTGTAACAGATATCTCAGCAACATTGTAACAGATATCTCAGCAACATTGTAACAGATAGCTCAGCAACATTGTAACAGATATCTCAGCAACATTGTAACAGGTAGCTCAGCAACATTGTAACAGATATCTCAGCAACATTGTAGGACACAAATATTTTTTACTATGACTCTCCACAGGAAATACTGAAATACAATACCATATAGATTCAACTTCAAAGACTATTCCTCACATACAATTCTGTACAAGGTTTTGTTTACCTCTGGGACTCTAAAAAGTTGGATACTGTTTAAGTATAGAACCTATGGCGGACCATACCAACCACGACAAGTGGTATAAAACGTCTCCTCGAGAATTTACAAATATACCAAGTGGTGTAAAGTGCTATATTTATAGTGTTCTAATTAGATTACAGATGTAATTCTACTATCAGCGTAATCTTCTCTCTTGAAGATCTGCTGCCCCTCCCGTTTCTAACCCGCCTGCCCCTGCCCTACAAGTCGCTCCGTGCAGTCAGTCTCTCCACCTGAAGCCGAGGCGCTCAGTCTGAACGCACTACAGAACGGACCAGAGAAACGCTCTTGTGGACTTCTAACGACTACTTGGGGGGAGTTTATTTACATACTTTTGTCGTGGCGTGTCGGTTCCGTTGTTACGAGCTCGATTGGACTATATTGTATGAGCGGAGAAGGATTGTTTCGGGTTGGTGCATACCTGGGTTGACATCGATGACTGCTCTGCCCGGCAGCTTTCTCTTTCCAGAGGAAATGCTCTACAGCCGAGTTTAGATAAAGTATCACGGTAAGCAGTAAGTTATTCTTATAGTCTATGGCAAGAAACGTACCTACGGTACTGTATTCTATATAATATGTCATTTATAGTAGAGGTTTGTTGAGGAACATCACATTGTTGAATGTCACCAACAGCAATTCAAGTCACATTTGGAAACCATATCAGAGTTGTTGTTTTTTAACACAGCAACAAAGGCATGTCTTCTGTTGGCCGTAGGTGGACTTGGTTCAGAAGCCCTGTGTACCGGATAAGCAACGTTTTCCCATTTTGATCCATTGCCTACCGGGTAGTTCTGTGGCCAATTCACGGTGTCTTCCTGCAGCTTCCACGACCCCAGGCACAGGAAAATGTCGATACTAGCCTACGTGATATTTCATAACTTTTAAAACTGTGACCAGAGAGAGAATGCCAAAGAATACAGCATAGAGCGGCTGTTTTTATGAGTTCATGTCTACGTTTTTATTCAGCACTGTTACAAAACATAATGCACGTGCCTCTCTACTTCCACTCACGCTAGTGTTGATAGCCCTGCGTGACTAATGCCATGTTCAAAACAACTGGGAACTCAGACATCTCAGACTTCAGTGCTTTCAAAACAACTGGGAACTCAGAAATCTCAGACTTCAGTGCTTTCAAAACAACTGGGAACTCAGACATCTCAAGACTTTAGTGCTTTCAAAACAACTGGGAACTCAGAAATCTCAAGACTTCAGTGCTTTCAAAACAACTGGGAACTCAGAAATCTCAGACATCAGTGCTTTCAAAACAACTGGGAACTCAGAAATCTCAAGACTTCAGTGCTTTCAAAACAACTGGGAACTCAGAAATCTCAGACTTCAGTGCTTTCAAAACAACTGGGAACTCAGAAATCTCAGACTTCAGTGCTTTCAAAACAACTGGGAACTCAGAAATCTCAAGACTTCAGTGCTTTCAAAACAACTGGGAACTCAGAAATCTCAGACTTCAGTGCTTTCAAAACAACTGGGAACTCAGAAATCTCAAAGACTTCAGTGCTTTCAAAACAACTGGGAACTCAGAAATCTCAAGACTTCAGTGCTTTCAAAACAACTGGGAACTCAGAAATCTCAAGACGTCAGTGCTTTCAAAACAACTGGGAACTCAGAAATCTCAAGACGTCAGTGCTTTCAAAACAACTGGGAACTCAGAAATCTCAAGACTTCAGTGCTTTCAAAACAACTGGGAACTCAGAAATCTCAGACTTCAGTGCTTTCAAAACAACTGGGAACTCAGACATCTCAGACTTCAGTGCTTTCAAAACAACTGGGAACTCAGAAATCTCAGACTTCAGTGCTTTCAAAACAACTGGGAACTCAGAAATCTCAGACTTCAGTGCTTTCAAAACAACTGGGAACTCAGAAATCTCAGACTTCAGTGCTTTCAAAACAACTGGGAACTCAGAAATCTCAGACTTCAGTGCTTTCAAAACAACTGGGAACTCAGAAATCTCAAGACTTCAGTGCTTTCAAAACAACTGGGAACTCAGAAATCTCAAGACTTCAGTGCTTTCAAAACAACTGGGAACTCAGAAATCTCAAGACAACTGAGAACTTGTGGGGGGGAGGGGAACAAGATCCGACTGAGGAAAATCACTTAGAACGGGTCATCCAACTCGGAAATTCATCTTTCTAGAGCTCCGACCTGAAGTTCACTGACGTCATGATTTGACCCAAATTTTTTTCAGAGTTCCTAGTTGTCTTGAAAGCACCATGACCATCAGATGCAGGTACCCGCCAGTCCAGTGAAATAGAAAACGGTCATTATTAGCAAATTATTTCAGTTTTATGCTCAGCTGTGCCTCGCAAGTGCTACACCAAAGCTTGAGTTCTGAAATAGATGAAGAACAATATTGGCAGTCCAAGGCATATAGCCAATATGCTGTGATACTGTGTCAGGCGTACTGCACAAACCTCATTCATACACAACAGTTTTTAATCAGGTTAATGTTACATTTTTCATGCTTTAAAAGAAATGGAATCTGACCTATAGATCTCGTTAGTCACACATGATATCTCATAACCCGCCGATCCAATTTTTGATGAAACAAGACACGATGTGTCTTGCCGTAGAGATCCGCAATTTCCCCAAAATTCCACTGATTGGCCCAAGTCGTGCTGCGTCGTTCGTGGGGAACGACATGTTTACTGTTGTTCCCCCTTAAGGGAATAAGGTTCCCTACAGACAAAATCAAATAACTAACCTGCCCCTCTTAGATATATCACATTGTAACGTTCTCTAGCCAGAGCTTTCATTAACCCCCAGCTAAATTCTCGGAAAGTATTCGTACCCTTTCACTTATTCCACATGTGGTTTGCGTTACAGACAGAATAAAAAAATGGATGATATAGATTTAATTGATCACCCGTCTACACTCAATACCCCATAATGACAAAGTGAAAATGTGTTTTTATAAATTTGTGCAAATGTATTGAAAAGGAAATACAGAAATATCTCATTCATATAAGCGTTTGCATCCCTGAGTCAATACTTTGTAGAAGCCCCTTTGGCAGCAATTACAGCTGTGAGTCTTTCTGGGTAATTTCTCTTAAGAGCTTTCCACACCTGGATTGTGCAACATCTGCCCGTTATTCCTTTTAAAATTCTTCAAGTCAAGCTGGTTGTCGATCATTGCTAGACAACCATTTTCAGGTCTTCTCATGTATTTTCAAGTAGATATAAGTCAAAACTGTAACTAGGTTGTTAATAAACCTTGTGTTTTAGGTCATTGTCCTGCTGAAAGGGGAATTTGTGTCTTTTGGAAAGCAGACTGAACCAGGTTTTCCTCAAATATTTAGCCTGTGCTTAGCTCTATTAAAAAAAAAAAAAAAAATTATCCCAAAAACCTACCCAGTCCTATACGATGACAAGCATACCCATAACATGATGCAGCTTTGAGCTGCATCATTCAGGGTGGATGACATGTTTACTGTTGCCTTGTTGGGGATGCAAGGTGATTTGTAGATCAGTGATTCTGTGCAGTATGACTGCAATGTAGTCCATTGTCTTTCTGCATTCTGTCTGTCTGCCTGCCTGCCTGCCTGCCTGTCTGTCTGTCTGTCTGCCTGTCTGTCTCTGTCTGCCTGTCTGTCTGCCTGTCTGCCTGTCTGTCTGTGAATCCCACTCTGCCAGTGTCTTATGATGATCCTCATATCATATGTAATCATCCGTTCTCTCATCCACTCCTCCTCTTTGGCTCCCTCCCTCCATCTCTCTTTGTATTTTAGCTGCTGTCTCTCTGTCTGTCTCTCGCTCTTCTCTCTCTCTCTCTCTCTGTCTGTCTGTCTTTCTCTGTCTCTCTCCCTCTCTCACCCCCCTCTCCTTGTGTTTCTCTGTCTCTCTCCCTCTCTCACCCTCCTCTCTCTGTCTCTCTCATTCTCTCACCCTCCTCTCCTTGTGTCTCTCTGTCTCTCTCACCCCCTCTCTCTGTCTCTCTCCCTCTCTCACCCTCCTCTCCTAGTCTCTCTCCCTCTCTCACCCCCCCTCTCTCTCTCCCTCTCCCACCCCCTCTCCTTGTGTTTCTCTGTCTCTCTCCCTCTCTCACCCCCTCTCTCTCTCTCTCTCTCTCTCTCTCTCACCCCCTCTCTCTCTCCCACCCCCTCTCCTTGTGTCGCTCTGTCTCTCTCCCTCTCTCACCCCCTCTCCCTCTCCCACCCCCTCTCCTTGTGTTTCTCTGTCTCTCTCCCTCTCTCACCCCCTCTATCTCGCTCTCTCCCTCTCTCACCCCCCCTCTCTCTCCCTCTTTCCACCCCCTCTCCTTGTGTCTCTCTGTCTCTCTCCCTCTCTCACCCTCCCTCTCTCTCTCCCTCTCCCACCCCCCTCTCCTTGTGTCTCTCTGTCTCTCTCCCTCTCTCGTCTGTCTCATTGTGGCCCTCTGAGAAACATCAACATAATTTCTAATCACCTTATTCTCCCTACCTCTCCTCCTCTCTCGCTCCCTTCCTCATCTTTCTCCCACTCCCTTCCTCCCTTCATTCATCTTTCTGCCATCCCTTTGTCTTTCCACTCTTTCATCATTCGGAGCTGCCTCTCTCTATCCCTTCATCCCACATCCTCCGCCCTCCACCCATCTTCTGGGCCTTACTATTAATCTCTCTCTCCATCCCTCTATTCAGCTCTCTCTCCATCCCTCTATTCATCTCTCTCTCCATCCCTCTATTCATCTCTCTCTCCATCCCTCTATTCATCTCTCTCTCCATCCCTCTATTCATCTCTCTCTCCATCCCTCTATTCATCCCTCTATTCATCTCTCTCTCCATCCCTCTATTCATCTCTCTCTCCATCCCTCTGTTCATCTCTCTCTCCATCTCTCTATTCATCTCTCCCTCCACTGGAATCTGTTTCCATTTGTGTGTGATAATGTCAATGTCTTGTGTGTTCATGTCGGCTACAGTCACACTGAAAACCAGGTCAGAGACCCACCCTAGGTATAGCGAGGCTATGTACAGTGGTTCCTCCTTTAAAAGAGTTTACACCACGGGACTTAGAGGTCATTTGTGGTTTAGTACGGTACCCTGCGTCACCACTTCATTGCTCCAGACCACCACAAGGGGGAGTTAGAGCAGTGATTATGCTTTTGGGTCCAACTGTGTATCAGAATCCCTTTCTAACAGAAAGGAACTTCAGACCATAGAGATTATATTAATTTACTAGAGGGGCTATGTCACAAACTAGGGCTGGAAATTAGAGGGTCTCTGTCACAAACTAGGGCTGGGAACTAGAGGGCCGTGTCACAAACTAGGGCTGGAAACTAGAAGGTCTATGTCACAAACTAGGGCTGGGAACTAGAGGGGCTATGTCACAAACTAGGGCTGGGAACTAGAGAGTCTCTGTCACAAACTAGGGCTGGGAACTAGAGGGCCATGTCACAAACTAGGGCTGGGAACTAGAGGGCCATGTCACAAACTAGGGCTGGGAACTAGAGGGCCGTGTCACAAACTAGGGCTGGAAACTAGAAGGTCTATGTCACAAACTAGGGCTGGGAACTAGAGGGGCTATGTCACAAACTAGGGCTGGGAACTAGAGAGTCTCTGTCACAAACTAGGGCTGGGAACTAGAGGGCCATGTCACAAACTAGGGCTGGGAACTAGAGGGCCATGTCACAAACTAGGGCTGGGAACTAGAGGGCCATGTCACAAACTAGGGCTGGGAACTAGAGGGCCATGTCACAAACTAGGGCTGGGAACTAGAGGGGCTATGTCACAAACTACAGCTGGGAACTAGAGGGGCTATGTCACAAACTAGGGCTGGAAACTAGAGGGCTATGTCACAAACTAGGGCTGGGAACTAGAGGGGCTATGTCACAAACTAGAGGGGCTATGTCACAAACTAGAGGGGCTATGACCAGAACTAGAGGGGCAATGACACAAACTAGAGGGGCTCTGTCACAAACTAGAGGGGCTATGACACAAACTAGAGGGGCTATGTCACAAACTAGAGGGGCTCTGTCACAAACTAGAGGGGCTATGACCAGAACTAGAGGGGCTCTGTCACAAACTAGAGGGGCTCTGTCACAAACTAGAGGGGCTCTGTCACAAACTAGAGGGGCTCTGACCAGAACTAGAGGGGCTCTGACACAAACTAGAGGGGCTATGACACAAACTAGAGGGGCTATGTCACAAACTAGAGGGGCTATGTCACAAACTAGAGGGCTATGTCACAAACTAGAGGGGCTATGACCAGAACTAGAGGGGCTATGACCAGAACTAGAGGGGCTATGACCAGAACTAGAGGGGCTATGACCAGAACTAGAGGGGCTATGACACAAACTAGAGGGGCTATGTCACAAACTAGAGGGGCTATGACCAGAACCAGAGGGGCTATGTCACAAACTAGAGGGGCTATGTCACAAACAAGAGGGGCTATGTCACAAACAAGAGGGGCTCTGTCACAAACTAGAGGGGCTCTGTCACAAACTAGAGGGGCTCTGTCACAAACTAGAGGGGCTCTGACCAGAACTAGAGGGGCTCTGACCAGAACTAGAGGGGCTCTGACACAAACTAGAGGGGCTCTGTCACAAACTAGAGGGGCTATGTCACAAACTAGAGGGGCTATGACCAGAACTAGAGGGGCTATGACCAGAACTAGAGGGGCTATGACACAAACTAGAGGGGCTATGTCACAAACTAGAGGGGCTATGACCAGAACCAGAGGGGCTATGTCACAAACTAGAGGGGCTATGTCACAAACTAGAGGGGCTATGTCACAAACAAGAGGGGCTATGTCACAAACAAGAGGGGCTATGTCACAAACAAGAGGGGCTATGTCACAAACAAGAGGGGCTCTGTCACAAACTAGAGGGGCTCTGTCACAAACTAGAGGGGCTCTGTCACAAACTAGAGGGGCTCTGGCCAGAACTAGAGGGGCTATGACACAAACTAGAGGGGCTATGTCACAAACTAGAGGGGCTATGACCAGAACTAGAGGGGCTATGACCAGAACTAGAGGGGCTATGACCAGAACTAGAGGGGCTCTGTCACAAACTAGAGGGGCTATGTCACAAACTAGAGGGGCTATGTCACAAACTAGAGGGGCTCTGTCACAAACTAGAGGGGCTATGACCAGAACTAGAGGGGCTCTGACACAAACTAGAGGGGCTCTGACACAAACTAGAGGGGCTATGTCACAAACTAGAGGGGCTATGTCACAAACTAGAGGGGCTATGACCAGAACCAGAGGGGCTATGTCACAAACTAGAGGGGCTATGTCACAAACTAGAGGGGCTATGTCACAAACTAGAGGGGCTCTGTCACAAACTAGAGGGGCTCTGTCACAAACTAGAGGGGCTATGACACAAACTAGAGGGGCTATGTCACAAACTAGAGGGGCTATGTCACAAACTAGAGGGGCTATGACCAGAACTAGAGGGGCTATGTCACAAACTAGAGGGGCTATGACCAGAACTAGAGGGGCTATGTCACAAACTAGAGGGCCTCTGTCACAAACTAGAGGGGCTGTGACCCGAACTAGAGGGGCTATGACCCGAACTAGAGGGGCTATGACCCGAACTAGAGGGGCTATGTCACAAACTAGAGGGGCTATGTCACAAACTAGAGCTGGGAACTAGAGGGGCTATGTCACAAACTAGAGGGGCTATGACCAGAACTAGAGGGGCTATGTCACAAACTAGAGGGCCTATGTCACAAACTAGAGCTGGGAACTAGAGGGCCTCTGTCACAAACTAGAGGGGCTATGACCAGAACTAGAGGGGCTATGACCAGAACTAGAGGGGCTATGTCACAAACTAGAGGGGCTATGTCACAAACTAGAGGGCCTCTGTCACAAACTAGAAGGGGCTATGACCCGAACTAGAGGGGATATGGTTTCTATATTACTGCAGCAGACAGTGATCTGGTTTCTATACTACTGCAGCAGACAGTGAACTTGTTTCTACATTACTGCAGAAGACAGTGAACTTGTTTCTACATTACTGCAGAAGACAGTGATCTGGTTTCTATACTACTGCAGCAGACAGTGATCTGCTTTCTATATTTCTGCAGCAGACAGTGATCTGGTTTCTATATTTCTACAGCAGACAGTGATCTGGTTTCTATATTACTGCAGCAGACATTGATCTGGTTTCTACATTACTGCAGCAGACAGTACAGAGCACCACCTGTGAAGACTGTTGAGTGGCGCCCCCTGCAGGCCTGTATCAGTACTGTTGAATTGCGCCCCCATCAGGCCTGTATCAGTACTGTTGAGTGGCACCCCCTGCAGGCCTGTATCAGTACTACAGCATTGTGCTCAATACCGCCCAGTCAGCAGTTAGTGTAGTGTTGCATCAACAAGCCCAAACCACTGCAGCAGCACACAGGACTACAGCTACAACTGGGAGGTACAACGACCTTGGTCATTTTCACCTCAGATATGCTGTAATGACACTCCATCACAGGGTAAGGGTCCTCAGGGACCTGAGTGTCTGCTGATTCTGTATTCTACCTGGTAGTGATTTCTCACAGAGAGCACACACCTGGTTTCTCACGCCTAAACTAGACACACAGCAGACACACCGCAGCCCAAGGACTGGAGTTGCCCTGGTCCATCACGTTAACATGTTGTGTTATCCCTACTGGAGTTGCCCTGGTCCATCACGTTACCATGTTGTGTTATCCCTACTGGAGTTGCCCTGGTCCATCACGCTAACATGTTGTGTTATCCCTACTGGAGTTGCCCTGGTCCATCACGTTAACATGTTGTGTTATCCCTACTGGAGTTGCCCTGGTCCATCACGCTAACATGTTGTGTTATCCCTACTGGAGTTGCCCTGGTCCATCACGTTAACATGTTGTGTTATCCCTACTGGAGTTGCCCTGGTCCATCACGCTAACATGTTGTGTTATCCCTACTGGAGTTGCCCTGGTCCATCACGCTAACATGTTGTGTTATCCCTACTGGAGTTGCCCTGGTCCATCACGTTAACATGTTGTGTTATCCCTACTGGAGTTGCCCTGGTCCATCACGTTAACATGTTGTGTTATCCCTACTGGAGTTGCCCTGGTCCATCACGCTAACATGTTGTGTTATCCCTACTGGAGTTGCCCTGGTCCATCACGTTAACATGTTGTGTTATCCCTACTGGAGTTGCCCTGGTCCATCACGTTAACATGTTGTGTTATCCCTACTGGAGTTGCCCTGGTCCATCACGCTAACATGTTGTGTTATCCCTACTCCCTCTCTAGGTGATTGATCGGATACACTGAGAGCAGTGGGCCACATTGGGACACGTTATGGAGGTTCAAGTTAATCTCATCTCAGTGTCTGGTGAGGAAATAAAACAGTATTTTATATATATACACCTCATTTAGTGACATTTGATCAGCACTTAATAACATAATTCTTCTTGATGTGTTGTGGAGACCTGCTGTGCGGCAGTCAGGAGGGAGGTGAGCAGCGGGTTGACAGGATGACAGAAGTACAAGAGAGGAGATGCACTCTACAAACTTTACTGAATACCAGACTGGCTGAGCTACGGAGGGTCTGTCTGCAGGAGGCGGTTAGTACACACAACCACACACACACACACACACACACAACCACACACACACACAACCACACACACACACACACACACACACACACACACGCACATCAATTGGTGGTTACCAGGAGAAGCGGGGTAAGGATTGGTGGTTACCAGGAGAAGCGGGGTATGGATTGGTGGTTACCAGGAGAAGCGGGGTAAGGATTGGTGGTTACCAGGAGAAGCGGTAAGGATTGGTGGTTACCAGGAGAAGCGGGTAAGGATTGGTGGTTACCAGGAGAAGCGGGGTATGGATTGGTGGTTACCAGGAGAAGCGGGGTAAGGATTGGTGGTTACCAGGAGAAGCGGGGTAAGGATTGGTGGTTACCAGGAGAAGCGGGGTATGGATTGGTGGTTACCAGGAGAAGCAGGGTAAGGATTGGTGGTTACCAGGAGACGCAGGGTAAGGATTGGTGGTTACCAGGAGAAGCGGGGTATGGATTGGTGGTTACCAGGAGAAGCAGGGTAAGGATTGGTGGTTACCAGGAGAAGCAGGGTAAGGATTGGTGGTTACCAGGAGAAGCAGGGTAAGGATTGGTGGTTACCAGGAGAAGCGGGGTAAGGATTGGTGGTTACCAGGAGAAGCGGGTAAGGATTGGTGGTTACCAGGAGAAGCGGTAAGGATTGGTGGTTACCAGGAGAAGCGGGGTAAGGATTGGTGGTTACCAGGAGAAGCGGGGTAAGGATTGGTGGTTACCAGGAGAAGCGGGGTAAGGATTGGTGGTTACCAGGAGAAGCGGGGTATGGATTGGTGGTTACCAGGAGAAGCGGGGTAAGGATTGGTGGTTACCAGGAGAAGCGGGGTAAGGATTGGTGGTTACCAGGAGAAGCGGGTTAAGGATTGGTGGTTACCAGGAGAAGCGGGGTATGGATTGGTGGTTACCAGGAGAAGCGGGGTATGGATTGGTGGTTACCAGGAGAAGCGGGGTAAGGATTGGTGGTTACCAGGAGAAGCGGGGTAAGGATTGGTGGTTACCAGGAGAAGCGGGGTAAGGATTGGTGGTTACCAGGAGAAGCGGGGTATGGATTGGTGTCCAATGTGCTCTGTTTAACAAACTAGATGTATAAGGGCACAGGGCGAGACCCAGATGCAGACACGGAGGGCAGATGGTTCGAGTCTTTGCTATTTATTATAATCCAAGGGGCAGGCAAGAGATCAAGGCAAGGTTAATCCCGGAGGTGCAGAGTGGCAGGTAGGCTCGAGGTCAGGGCAGGTAGAATGGTCAAGCTGGCAGGTACAGAGTCAAGGCAGGCAAGGGTCAAAACTGGGAGGACTAGCAAAAAACGTAGGATCACAGAGTAACACGGTGGTTGACTTGACAAAACAAGACGAACTGCCACAAACAGACAGAGAACACAGGTATAAATACCCAGATGATAAGTGGGGAAGATGGGCGACACCTGGAGGGGGTGGAGACAAGCACAAGGACAGGTGGAACAGATCAGGGTGTGGCAAGATGTGTCCCTTACAGCAGCTCTACTGACACAGCTCTACTGACACATTGACACAGCTCTACTGACACACTGACACAGCTCTACTGACACAGCTCTACTGACACAGCTCTACTGATACAGCTCTACTGACACAGCTCTACTGACACAGCTCTACTGATACAGCTCTACTGACACACTGACACAGCTCTACTGACACAGCTCTACTGATACAGCTCTACTGATACAGCTCTACTGACACACTGACACAGCTCTACTGACACAGCTCTACTGACACAGCTCTACTGACACACTGACACAGCTCTACTGACACAGCTCTACTGATACAGCTCTACTGATACAGCTCTACTGACACACTGACACAGCTCTACTGACACACTGACACAGCTCTACTGACACAGCTCTACTGACACAGCTCTACTGATACAGCTCTACTGACACACTGACACAGCTCTACTGACACAGCTCTACTGACACAGCTCTACTGATACAGCTCTACTGACACATTGACACAGCTCTACTGACACACTGACACAGCTCTACTGACACAGCTCTACTGACACAGCTCTAATGACACACTGACACAGCTCTACTGACACAGCTCTACTGATACAGCTCTACTGATACAGCTCTACTGACACACTGACACAGCTCTACTGACACAGCTCTACTGATACAGCTCTACTGACACAGCTCTACTGACACAGCTCTACTGACACACTGACACAGCTCTGCTGACACAGCTCTACTGATACAGCTCTACTGACACAGCTCTACTGACACACTGACACAGCTCTACTGACACAGCTCTACTGATACACTGACACAGCCCTACTGACACAGCCCTACTGACACAGCTCTACTGATACAGCTCTACTGACACAGCTCTACTGACACACTGACACAGCTCTACTGACACAGCTCTACTGACACAGCTCTACTGACACACTGACACAGCTCTACTGACACACTGACACAGTTCTACTGACACAGCTCTACTGATACAGCTCTACTGATACAGCTCTACTGACACAGCTCTACTGACACAGCTCTACTGACACACTGACACAGCTCTACTGACACAGCTCTACTGACACAGCTCTACTGACACACTGACACAGTTCTACTGACACAGCTCTACTGATACAGCTCTACTGACACACTGACACAGCTCTACTGACACAGCTCTACTGATATAGCTCTACTGACACACTGACACAGTTCTACTGACACACTGACACAGCTCTACTGACACAGCTCTACTGATACAGCTCTACTGACACAGCTCTACTGACACACTGACACAGCTCTACTGACACAGCTCTACTGACACACTGACACAGCTCTACTGATACAGCTTTACTGACACAGCTCTACTGACACAGCTCTACTGACACAGCTCTGCTGACACAGCTCTACTGACACAGCTCTGCTGACACAGCTCTGCTGACACAGCTCTACTGACACAGCTCTACTGACACAGCTCTACTGACACACTGACACAGCTCTACTGACAAAGTTCTACTGACACAGCTCTACTGACACAGCTCTACTGATACAGCTCTACTGACACAGCTCTACTGACACACTGACACAGCTCTGCTGACACAGCTCTGCTGACACAGCTCTACTGACACACTGACACAGCTCTACTGACACAGCTCTACTGACACACTGACACAGCTCTACTGATACAGCTCTACTGACACAGCTCTGCTGACACAGCTCTACTGACACAGCTCTACTGACACACTGACACAGCTCTACTGACACACTGACACAGCTCTACTGACACAGCTCTACTGACACAGCTCTACTGACACACTGACACAGCTCTACTGACACAGCTCTACTGATACAGCTCTTCTGACACAGCTCTACTGACACACTGACACAGCTCTACTGACACAGCTCTACTGATACAGCTCTACTGACACAGCTCTACTGACACACTGACACAGCTCTACTGATACACTGACACAGCTCTACTGACAAAGTTCTACTGACACAGCTCTACTGACACAGTTCTACTGATACAGCTCTACTGACACAGCTCTACTGACACAGCTCTACTGACACAGCTCTACTGACACAGCTCTACTGACACATCTCTACTGACACAGCTCTACTGATACAGCTCTACTGACACACCTCTACTGACACAGCTCTACTGACACAGCTCTACTGATACAGCTCTATTGACACAGCTGTACTGACACAACTGTACTGACACAGCTCTACTGATACAGCTCTACTGACACAGCTCTACTGACACAGCTCTACTGACACACTGACACAGATCTACTGACACAGCTCTACTGATACAGCTCTACTGACACACTGACACAGCTCTACTGACACAGCTCTACTGATACAGCTCTACTGATACAGCTCTACTGACACAGCTCTACTGACACACTGACACAGCTCTACTGACACAGCTCTACTGATACAGCTCTACTGATACAGCTTTACTGACACACTGACACAGCTCTACTGACACAGCTCTACTGACACACTGACACAGCTCTGCTGACACAGCTCTACTGATACAGCTCTACTGACACAGCTCTACTGACACACTGACACAGCCCTACTGACACAGCTCTACTGATACAGCTCTACTGACACAGCTCTACTGACACAGCTCTACTGACACACTGACACAGCTCTACTGACACAGCTCTACTGACAAAGCTCTACTGACACACTGACACAGCTCTACTGACACACTGACACAGTTCTACTGACACAGCTCTACTGACACAGCTCTACTGACACAGCTCTACTGACACACTGACACAGCTCTACTGACACAGCTCTACTGACACAGCTCTACTGACACACTGACACAGTTCTACTGACACAGCTCTACTGACACAGCTCTACTGACACACTGACACAGCTCTACTGACACAGCTCTACTGACACAGCTCTACTGACACAGCTCTACTGATACAGCTCTACTGACACAGCTCTACTGACACAGCTCTACTGACACACTGACACAGCTCTACTGACACAGCTCTACTGACACACTGACACAGCTCTACTGATACAGCTCTACTGACACAGCTCTACTGACACAGCTCTGCTGACACAGCTCTACTGACACAGCTCTGCTGACACAGCTCTACTGACACAGCTCTACTGACACACTGACACAGTTCTACTGACACAGCTCTACTGATACAGCTCTACTGACACAGCTCTACTGACACAGCTCTACTGACACACTGACACAGTTCTACTGACACAGCTCTACTGACACAGCTCTACTGATACAGCTCTACTGACACAGCTCTACTGACACAGCTCTACTGACACACTGACACAGCTCTGCTGACACAGCTCTACTGACACACTGACACAGCTCTACTGACACAGCTCTACTGACACACTGACACAGCTCTACTGATACAGCTCTACTGACACAGCTCTGCTGACACAGCTCTACTGACACAGCTCTACTGACACACTGACACAGCTCTACTGACACACTGACACAGCTCTACTGACACAGCTCTACTGACACAGCTCTACTGACACACTGACACAGCTCTACTGACACAGCTCTACTGACACAGCTCTACTGATACAGCTCTTCTGACACAGCTCTACTGACACACTGACACGGCTCTACTGACACAACTCTACTGATACAGCTCTACTGACACAGCTCTACTGACACAGCTCTACTGACACACTGACACAGCTCTACTGATACAGCTCTTCTGACACAGCTCTACTGACACAGCTCTACTGACACACTGACACAGCTCTACTGACACAGCTCTACTGACACACTGACACAGCTCTACTGACACAGCTCTACTGACACACTGACACAGCTCTACTGATACAGCTTTACTGACACAGCTCTACTGACACAGCTCTGCTGACACAGCTCTACTGACACAGCTCTACTGACACAGCTCTGCTGACACAGCTCTACTGACACAGCTCTACTGACACACTGACACAGCTCTACTGACACACTGACACAGCTCTACTGACACAGCTCTACTGACAAAGCTCTACTGACACAGCTCTACTGACACACTGACTCAGCTCTACTGACACAGCTCTACTGTTACAGCTCTTCTGACACAGCTCTACTGACACAGCTCTACTGACACAGCTCTACTGACACACTGATACAGCTCTACTGACACAGCTCTACTGACACAGCTCTACTGATACAGCTCTACTGACACAGCTCTACTGACACAGCTCTACTGATACAGCTCTACTGACACAGCTCTACTGACACAGCTCTACTGACACAGCTCTACTGATACAGCTCTACTGACACAGCTCTACTGACACAGCTGCACTGACACAGCTCTACTGATACAGCTCTACTGACACAGCTCTACTGACACACTGACACAGTTCTACTGACACAGCTCTGCTGACACAGCTCTACTGACACAGCTCTACTGATACAGCTCTACTGACACAGCTCTACTGACACAGCTGTACTGATACAGCTCTACTGATACAGCTTTACTGACACAGCTCTACTGACACACTGACACAGTTCTACTGACACATATCTACTGACACAGCTCTACTGACACACTGACACAGCTCTACTGACACAGCTCTGCTGATACAGCTCTGCTGACAGCTCTACTGACACAGCTTTACTGACACATCTCTACTGACACAGCTCTACTGACACACTGACACAGCTCTACTGACACAGCTCTGCTGACACAGCTCTACTGACACAGCTCTGCTGATACAGCTCTGCTGACACAGCTCTATTGACACAGCTCTACTGACACACTGACACAGCTCTACTGACACACTGACACAGCTCTACTGATACAGCTCTACTGATACAGTCTTGTTGACATAGCTCTACTGACACAGCTCTGATGACACACTGACACAGCTCTACTGACACAGTCTTGTTGACACAGCTCTACTAACACAGCTCTGATGACACACTGACACAGCTCTACTGACACAGCTCTACTGACACAGCTCTACTGACACGCTGACACAGCTCTACTGACACACTGACACAGCTCTACTGACACAGCTCTACTGACACAGCTCTACTGACACACTGACACAGCTCTACTGACACAGCTCTACTGACACAGCTCTACTGATACAGCTCTACTGACACACTGACACAGCTCTACTGACACAGCTCTACTGACACAGCTCTACTGACACAGTCTTGTTGACACAGCTCTACTGACACAGCTCTGCTGACACAGCTCTACTGACACAGCTCAGCTCACAGCCTGAAGGTACTTTTCACACGTCCCATAAATTAATAATGCTACAGCATTTGTTAAATTGAGCTGTTTCTTTATATTTTTGTCCCCTACAGGAGCTGACAGGAGAGGTTCCTGGTGATTTCCCCCTGGAGACCGGGGAGAGACGTCCCTACGTACGCCGAAGGGTCAGATCCTACCACCACGGACTCAAGACGATCATAAGAACAGAGGTGAAAGGACTTAATACGTCACTAATTTCAATAAAAAGGGTGAGAGTGGACAACCCTGTTTGGTGTCAATGAGGTAATCATAAAAATAATTGGCAACATCAAATGGTTTCATAATGAATAAGTCATTGAATTGTCTTTCTGCCTATAATTTAATTTAAAGTACTCAAAAGTTTTTTTTACATCATTCTTTATATCATTGATCTTGGCTTTATAATACAGTATCACGTCTACTCCGGCTCCCTCCCTCCGGCGCTCAACATCGCCAGTCTACTAACCACTGGCCCTGGCAACCATCATTACGCACACCTGCTCCTCATCATTACGCACACCTGGATAATCATTACCTTGATTACCTTCCCTTTATTTAGCCCTCAGTAGCCTGTCATAAGACAGTATTGGTTTGTTTTCATGTTCAGTTAACATCCCCTGTTTTGTTCATTTGCCTTGATTCACTGTTATTAAACTCTTCATCTGCACCTGCTTCCTGACTCCCTGCATTCCTGACTCCCTGCAGAGGACAACACCATCTTCCAGAAGATCCAGGTACAGGGTCATCTACTCCACCAACACCACGACCAGCTGGTGCAACTTTGTACGGCCATGGAGGAAGTCGTCCGCTTTTCTCCACCGCCTCGACACCACCAGCGCGGCTCTCTATACCCCTATCAGAGGGCCTCCTACCACGGGTCGTCACAGTGAGCCAGTCCCCCAGCCTACCCAGCCGTCCGCCCAGGTCAGCGATGCCATACTGTCCTTTCCCGAAGAAGTATGACGGTACTCCATCAAACTGCTGTGGCTTCTTACGCCTCGATTTTGCCCATCAGACGGGAGCCCCCCCACTACCGAGAGGTCGAAGATTGCAACGGTCATTTCCTTGCTGAACGGGCGGGTGTTGGAGATAACTACGGCCAACTGGGAGAGAGGAGAGGAGGAGCCGGGTTCCTTTGAGAGGTTCATGGTTCTATTCAGGGCGGTCTACGACCATCCTCCAGAGGGCCGATAGGGAGGTGAGTGACTTCTCCAACTCCAGCAGGGTGCCCAGACCGTTGCGGAGAACGCCCACATCTTTCGAACTGTGGCAGCATCCAGCGGATGGAATGAGCCGGCGCTCCACACTCTCTTCCAGAGAGGACTGCGCAAAGAGGTCCAGACGGAGTTGGCGTGTCAGGATGACAACCTATCCTTGGACGCACTCATCACGATGGCCATCCATCTGGATAACCTTCTTCGGGAGTGCCGGTGCCAACCTTGCCACTCGCCTCCCGCCTTTGGCTGTCCTGAGGCAGACCCTGAACCCATGGAGGTAGGGGCCACACACCTCTCCCAGGCAGAGCGGCATCGCCAGGGACTGCTGGGGCTCTGTCCCTATTGCAGCCAGGAGGGGAACCAGCTTCAGTGGTGTCCAGTGCTTCCCAACCTGGAGTCCACTAGGGCAGAGGAGCGGCCCTGTGATCCTCCGTCTCCCAGGGTAGACATGAGTATTCCATCATCATTGTTTTCCGCCAAACCCTTTCTGGTTCCCATTTCACTGGTTGGCTGTCCCTCAGGTGTTGTCTCTACAGCTCTAGTGGACTCCGGTGCCGCAGGGAATTTCATCGACCAGGCCCTCGCCTCCTCCCCTCTCCTTTTCCGGTCCAACACAAAGTAATCCTCGGCCTCTCGTGGCTCCAACGTCATATCCCCACCATCTCCTGGTCAAGGATGCAAATCACCACCTGGGGACCAGGATACCGGAGGACCTGCTTTCCCGCACCCTTTGGTTCTACAGCCCATCAATCTGTCCTCCCGTACTGTGTTTTGGGATGTAAATGTGGACATCCGCCAGACTCTGGAGAGGGAACCCGCTCTTGCTACCTGCCCTCCAGAACGCATCTATGTCCCCACGGGGGTAAGAGATCGGCTGTTGACCTGGGCACACACACATCCTTCACCGCTGGGACACCTAGGTATCACCCGCACTATCCAATCCCTCCCCGATAAGAACTTGTGCCTTGGCCTAAAATTGAAAAACATAGCCTTAATTACTGATCTCCCCCATCTGATGGTTTCACAACTGTTATTGTTTCTGTGCACATATTCTCAAAATCTGGTCTCCCTACCATTTCAAGGAGCTTTTTCATATGGCAAATATATATACTTTTTACTCCCAACATGAGGCGAAACATGTAAACATTTCATGTTTTGAATGGAGAGCATTCATGGAGAAGCTGGGAGCCACGGCCAGCCTCACATCCGGGTACCGGCCTCAGTTCATCGGGCAGGTGGAGAGGACCAACCAGGAGCTGGGGAGGTTCCTAAGGAGTCACTGCCTGGACCAACTGGGGGAGTGGGCCCGGTTGCTTCTCTGGGCGGGATATGCCCAGAACTCACTTCGTCACTCCTCCACCGGGCGGACTCCCTTCCAGTGGATCCTGGCTCCATAGACTCCGAGCTAGACCGAGGCCCCTGCATTGAACCAGTGGTTCCGGTGCGCAGAGGAGGTGTGGAACGCCGCCCACGTGAGTCTCCAGCGCAGACCACCACAGCAGCATGTTCCATCCTCGTGATCGATGGGACCCCTGCCTATGCCGTCAGATCCCTACTGGACTCCCAACGTTGTGGGGGTCGGCTTCAGTACCTGGTGGACTGGGGGAGTACATCTCCGCCATCCGGACCAGCCCACTCCTCGCCCTCGGGGCCGTCCTCCTGGCCGGCGTCTTCCTGCGGCTGGAGCCGTGCGTCAAGGGGGAGGGGTACTGTCACGTCTACTCCCGCTCCCTCTCTCAAGCGCTTGACGTCGTCAGCCTACTAACCACCGGCCCTGGCAACCATCGTTACACACACGTGCTCCCCATCATTACCTTGATTACCCCTTTATTTAGCCCTCAGTAGCCTCAGTCATCAGACAGTATTGGTTTTCATGTTCAGTTCACATCCCCTGTTTTGTTCATTTTCCGTGCTTTGTTGTTATTAAACTCTCCTTCTGACTCCCTGCTTCCTGACTCCCTGCTTCCTGACTCCCTGCTTCCTGACTCCCTGCTTCCTAGCTCCCTGCTTCCTGGCTCCCTGCTTCCTGGCTCCCTGCTTCCTGACTCCCTGCTTCCTGGCTCCCTGCTTCCTGGCTCCCTGCTTCCTGCCTCCCTGCTTCCTGGCTCCCTGCTTCCTGACTCCCTGCTTCCTGCCTCCCTGCTTCCTGCCTCCCTGCTTCCTGCCTCCCTGCTTCCTGGCTCCCTGCTTCATGCCTCCCTGCTTCCTGGCTCCCTGCTTCCTGACTCCCTGCTTCCTGGCTCCCTGCTTCCTGGCTCCCTGCTTCCTGGCTCCCTGCTTCCTGGCTCATTGCTTCCTGACTCCCTGCTTCCTGACTCCCTGCCTCCCTGCTTCCTGACTCCCTGCTTCCTGGCTCCCTGCTTGGACTTGGACTTGTAACCGGAGGGTTGCAAGTTCGAATCCCCGACCTGATAAGGTAAAAATCTGTCGTTCTGCCCCTGAACAAGGCAGTTAACCCACTGTTCCCCGGGCGCCGAAGACGTGGATGTGGATTAAGGCAGCCCCCCGCACCTCTCTGATTCAGAAAGGTTGGGTTAAATGCGGAAGACACATTTCGGTTGAAGGCATTCGGTTGTACAACTGACTAATAATGGTGACTTTGACTTTGACTTTGCATTCTAATTGGTCAGACATATTGTAGCCTGAGGGACTGAGATAGGAGATGCATTCTAATTGGTCAGACATATTGTAGCCTGAGGGACTGAGATAGGAGATGCATTCTAATTGGTCAGACAAATTGTAGCCTGAGGGACTTGAGATAGGAGATGCATTCTAATTGGTCAGACATATTGTAGCCTGAGGGACTGAGATAGGAGATGCATTCTAATTGGTCAGACATATTGTAGCCTGAGGGACTTGAGATAGGAGATGCATTCTAATTGGTCAGACATATTATAGCCTGAGGGACTTGAGATAGGAGATGCATTCTAATTGGTCAGACATATTATAGCCTGAGGGACTTGAGATAGGAGATGCATTCTAATTGGTCAGACATATTGTAGCCTGAGGGACTGAGATAGGAGATGCATTCTAATTGGTCAGACAAATTGTAGCATGAGGGACTTGAGATAGGAGATGCATTCTAATTGGTCAGACAAATTGTAGCCTGAGGGACTGAGATAGGAGATGCATTTTAATTGGTCAGAATATAGTAGCCTGAGGAACTGAGATAGGAGATGCATTCTAATTGGTCAGACAAATTGTAGCATGAGGGACTTGAGATAGGAGATGCATTCTAATTGGTCAGACATATTGTAGCCTGAGGGACTGAGATAGGAGATGCATTCTAATTGGTCAGACATATTGTAGCCTGAGGGACTTGAGATAGGAGATGCATTCTAATTGGTCAGACATATTGTAGCCTGAGGGACTTGAGATAGGAGATGCATTCTAATTGGTCAGACATATTGTAGCCTGAGGGACTGAGATAGGAGATGCATTCTAATTGGTCAGACATATTGTAGCCTGAGGGACTGAGATAGGAGATGCATTCTAATTGGTCAGACATATTGTAGCCTGAGGGACTTGAGATAGGAGATGCATTCTAATTGGTCAGACATATTGTAGCCTGAGGGACTTGAGATAGGAGATGCATTCTAATTGGTCAGACATATTGTAGCCTGAGGGACTGAGATAGGAGATGCATTCTAATTGGTCAGACGTATTGTACCCTGAAGGACTTGAGATAGGAGATGCATTCTAATTGGTCAGACATATTATAGCCTGAGGGACTGAGATAGGAGATGCATTCTAATTGGTTTATATCCCCCGTTGATGTGCAGGAGGAGGTGTGTCAGAGGAAGCCTAAGAAGACTCTGATCAGCGGTGCCCTGAGACGACATGTTGACTCTGATCAGCACCAAACCCACATCAAAACGACTGTACACAGAGGATGTCACACAGGTAAAATTACACACCTCAGACATGGACGGTCCATACTTGCAAACATTAGAAAACTTTTCTTTCAGTCTCAAAATGCGCATCAGCCAGTTAAAATCGTGAACGTTGGTTTGCACGTGATAAAATGCTACAATGTTAGCTGTTCCCATCAGATAACCTGGCACATTTAGCTCTATGCTAGCAGGACCAGGTGGCAATGATTATTTACTGTTTACAGCCTTTTTAGAAAATAAAGAGACCTAAAGCACCACCCAAACTGATTAATTCAAGACAATGTAAACAGTTAAATATTGATTAATTCAAGACAATTTAAAGAGTTAAATATTGATTAAATCAAGACAATGTAAACATTTAAATATTGATTAAATCAAGACAATGTAAACAGTTAAATATTGATTAAATCAAGACGATGTAAACAGTTAAATATTGATTAATTCAAGACAATGTAAACAGTTAAATATTGATGATTAAATATTGATTATTACATTGATGACTTGATATCCATAATCCCAACAGCCCAAAATGCATGGGATTACTTTCTCACTGAAATCACAAAGCTATGTGATAAACATGCACCTTGGAGAACAGAGAACGTTAAGTGACCTGCCCTGGGTTAGCAGAGAACGTTAATGGACCTGCCCTGGGTTAGCAGAGAAGGTTAAGGGACCTGCCCTGGGTTAGCAGAGAACGTTAAGGGACCTGCCCTTGGTTAGCAGAGAAGGTTAAGGGACCTGCCCTGGGTTAGCAGAGAAGGTTAAGGGACCTGCCCTGGGTTAGCAGAGAACGTTAATGGACCTGCCCTGGGTTAGCAGAGAAGGTTAAGGGACCTGCCCTGGGTTAGCAGAGAACGTTAAGGGACCTGCCCTGGGTTAGCAGAGAACGTTAAGGGACCTGCCCTGGGTTAGCAGAGAACGTTAATGGACCTGCCCTGGGTTAGCAGGGAAGGTTAAGGGACCTGCCCTGGGTTAGCAGAGAACGTTAAGGGACCTGCCCTGGGTTAGCAGCGAAGGTTAAGGGACCTGCCCTGGGTTAGCAGCGAAGGTTAAGGGACCTGCCCTGGGTTAGCAGGGAAGGTTAAGGGACCTGCCCTGGGTTAGCAGAGAACGTTAAGGGACCTGCCCTGGGTTAGCAGAGAACGTTAAGGGACCTGCCCTGGGTTAGCAGCGAAGGTTAAGGGACCTGCCCTGGGTTAGCAGGGAAGGTTAAGGGACCTGCCCTGGGTTAGCAGAGAACGTTAAGGGACCTGCCCTGGGTTAGAGCTGGCTTAATACATCTGTTCAGAGAAAGGGATAAAGACTGGGTTTAAGTACCGTAGAACCAGAGATCCAGCTGATTGGGAATCCTATAGAAAATTAAGAAACGGCAGTAAAACTTAAAGCGGAAATATAAAAAGCCGCCTCATATATGGATAGTCTTACAGATAAATAGACAGCAGTTCTGGAAATAAGACAAATTTACATGTACATATCTACCTCAATTACTCTGTACCCTTACCTATATGTACATATCTACCTCAATTACCCTGTACCCTTACCTATATGTACATATCTACCTCAATTCCCTCATACCGACCTATATGTACATATCTACCTCAATTACTCTGTACCCTTACCTATATGTACATATCTACCTCAATTCCCTCATACCGACCTATATGTACATATCTACCTCAATTACTCTGTACCCCTACCTATATGTACATATCTACCTCAATTACCTCGTACCCTTACCTAAATGTCCATATCTACCTCAATTACCTCATACCCCGACCTATATGTACATATCTACCTCAATTACACCGTACCCTTACCTATATGTACATATCTACCTCAATTACCTCATACCCCGACCTATATGTACATATCTACCTCAATTACCTCATACCCCAACCTATATGTACATATCTACCTCAATTACCTCGTACCCTTACCTATATGTACATATCTACCTCAATTACCTCGTACCCCTACCTATATGTACATATCTACCTCAATTACCTCGTACCCTTACCTATATGTACATATCTACCTCAATTACCTCGTGCCCTTACCTATATGTACATATCTACCTCAATTACCTCGTACCCTTACCTATTTGTACATATCTACCTCAATTACCTCGTACCCCTACCTATATGTACATATCTACCTCAATTACCTCGTACCCCTACCTATATGTACATATCTACTTCAATTACCTCGTACCCCTACCTATATGTACATATTTACCTCAATTACCTCGTACCTCTACCTATATGTACATATCTTCCTCAATTACCTCATACCCCGACCTATATGTACATATCTACCTCAATTACACCGTACCCTTACCTATATGTACATATCTACCTCAATTACCTCATACCCCGACCTATATGTACATATCTACCTCAATTACCCTGTACCCCTTCCTATATGTACATATTTACCTCAATTACCTCGTACCTCTACCTATATGTACATATCTACCTCAATTACCCCGTACCCCTACCTATATGTACATATCTACCTCAAATACCTCATACCCCGACCTATATGTACATATCTACCTCAATTACCCTGTACCCCTACCTATATTTACATATTTACCTCAATTACCTCGTACCTCTACCTATATGTACATATCTACCTCAATTACCCCGTACCCTTACCTACATGTACATATCTACCTCAATTACCTCATACCCGATCTATATGTACATACCTACCTCAATTACCTCGTACCCCTACCTATATGGACATATCTACCTCAATTACCCTGTACCCTTACCTATATGCACTTATCCACCTCAATTACCCTGTACCCTTACCTATATGTACATATCTACCTCAATTACCTCATACCCTTTATATGTACATATCTACCTCAATTACCTCGTACCCCGACCTGTATGTACACATTGTTACAGAGAAGAGAAGGAAGTCAGGACACTGGGCCCTTTCCTTTCATTGTTACTTGGCTTACATACACACACCAGGATGTCCAGGAAAGCACATGACGACATGTTTACAGACAGAGCACAATGCTGCCATTGATGTAACTACCACCTGACTCACTCCACCATAGGCCAAGTCTGAAATAGTACACTATTTCCTATTTAGTGCACTACTTTTGGCCAGGCTGCATTTTAGTGCTTTACTAGGGTGACATTATTTCAGACAGTCCATGTGTGTTTCCATTATTTCAGACAGCCCATGTGTTTTTCCATTATTTCAGACAGCCCATGTGTGTTTCCATTATTTCAGACAGCCCATGTGTTTTTCCATTATTTCAGACAGCCCATGTGTGTTTCCATTATTTCAGACAGCCCATGTGTGTTTCCATTATCTCAGCCAGCCCATGTGTGTTTCCATTATCTCCGACAGCCCATGTGTGTTTCCATTATCTCAGACAGCCCATGTGTGTTTCCATTATCTCAGCCAGCCCATGCGTGTTTCCATTATTTCAGACAGCCCATGTGTGTTTCCATTATTTCAGACAGCCCATGTGTGTTTCCATTATCTCAGCCAGCCCATGTGTGTTTCCATTATCTCCGACAGCCCATGTGTGTTTCCATTATTTCAGACAGCCCATGTGTGTTTCCATTATTACAGCCAGCCCATGTGTGTTTCCATTATCTCAGACAGCCCATGTATGTTTCCATTATCTCAGACAGCCCATGTGTGTTTCCATTATTTCAGACAGCCCATGTGTGTTTCCATTATCTCAGCCAGCCCATGTGTGTTTCCATTATCTCAGCCAGCCCATGTGTGTTTCCATTATCTCAGACAGCCCATGTGTGTTTCCATTATCTCAGACAGCCCATGTGTGTTTCCATTATTTCAGACAGCCCATGTGTGTTTCCATTATCTCAGACAGCCCATGTTTGTTTCCATTATCTCAGACAGCCCAGCCCTCAGACAGCCCATTGTGGTTGTGCGTACACAGTGAGGGCTGAATCCTACCGGACATACGCACGTCCAACTCCAACTTATGTGAATCAAACATTGATTTTTATTGGATATCTGCATGTAAATTTGTCACAAGACACAGATGTGATTGTGTGTGTGTGTGTGTGGGGTGTTCATCAAAGTAACTTTCTTTATGTCCATCCACAGATGACACAGTGAACTCAGAGAGCAGCTCCATGTCTGACTCTACAGGGGACCGTGACAATGGTAAGACTATAGGAGTAGCAGCTCCATTTCTGACTCTACAGGGGACCGTGACAATTGTAAGACTATAGGAGTAGCAGCTCCATGTCTGACTCTACAGGGGACCGTGACAATGGTAAGACTATAGGAGTAGCAGCTCCATGTCTGACTCTACAGTTCAGACAGCAGTTTGTGTAGGAAGCTGTCCCCCTCCCGGGCCAGGCTGGTTCCCTGGTAATGGTAATTACTCCCTCTCTCTCTAGATGAGCTTTCTCCTGTAGAGATCTATTACGCGTTGAGGACCACCACGCCGCACAACTCACTGGCCCACTCTGCCAGGTACTGCTGCTGCTGCTACACCATCCCCTCAATGACCCAATATCAATCACATTTATTTTAAACTTTTTAAAGCCCTTTTTACATCAGCAGTTGTTACAAAGTGCTTTACAAATACAGATGTAGGATCTTAATTTGATCACCGGTTGCAGGAGAAATGTAAAACTTGTAGTGTATTTGAGGTTTAAATGGGCTTATTGTAATGAACACGAGGGGAGACAGAGAGTTGGTTTCACGCGCAGGGCGCAGCAGGTGTTTATTGTAAAGGACCACAGGAAGAGGCAGGTAGCTGGGTCCAGGGGCAGGCAGAAGGTCATGCACAGGAGGTCCAAAAAGGCAACAGTACAGGCAGGGAATAGGCAAAAGGCATCATTAGTGAGGCAGAGGAGGAGTAAATCACAGGGAAAAACTGAGCTCTGAAAGACGTGTCACAAAACAAACAATACCGCACAGTGATGTATAGAAGGGTGCAAAGAACTGAACTAAATAGTGTGTGATAATGACATACAATCGTGGCCAGTTTTGAGAATGACACAAATATTAATTTCCACAAAGTTCGCTGCTTCAGTGTCTTTAGATGTTTTTGTCAGATGTTACTATGGAATACTGAAGTATAATTAAAAGCATTTCATAAGTGTCAAAGGCTTTTATTGACAATTACATGAAGTTGATGCAAAGAGTCAATATTTGCAGTGTTGACCCTTCTCTTTCAAGACCTCTGCAATCCGCCATGGCATGCTGTCAATTAACTTCTGGGCCACATCCTGACTGATGGCAGCCCATTCTTGCATAATCAATGCTTGGAGTTTGTCAGAATTTGTGGGTTTTTGTTTGTCCACCCACCTCTTGAGGATTGACCACAAGTTCTCAATGGGATTAAGGTCTGGGGAGATTCCTGGCCATGGACCCAAAATATCGATGTTTTGTTCCCCGAGCCACTTAGTTATCACTTTTGCCTTATGGCAAGGTGCTCCATCATGCTCCATCGTGCTGGAAAAGGCATTGTTCGTCACCAAACTGTTCCTGGATGGTTGGGAGAAGTTGCTCTCGGAGGATGTGTTGGTACCATTCTTTATTCATGGCTGTGTTCTTAGGCAAAATTGAGAGCGAGCCCACTCCCTTGGCTGAGAAGCAACCCCACACATGAATGGTCTCAGGATGCTTTACTGTTGGCATGACACAGAACTGATGGTAGCGCTCACCTTGTCTTCTCCGGACAAGCTTTTTTCCGGGTGCCCCAAACAATCGGAAAGGGGATTCATCAGAGAAGTCCAATCCCTGTACCTTTTGCAGAATATCAGTCTGTCCCTGATGTTTTTCCTGGAGGGAAGTGGCTTCTTTGCTGCCCTTCTTGACACCAGGCCATCCTCCAACAGTCTTCGCCTCACTGTGCGTGCAGATGCACTCACACCTGCCTGCTGCCATTCCTGAGCAAGCGTTGTACTGGTGGTGCCCCGATCCCACAGCTGAATCAACTTTAGGAGACGGTACTGGCGCTTGCTGGACTTTCTTGGGTGCCCTGAAGCCTTCTTCACAACAATTGAACCGCTCTCCTTGAAATTCTTGATGATCCGATAAATGGTTGATTTAGGTGCAGTCTTACTGGCAGCAATATCCTTGCCTGTGAAGCCCTTTTTGTGCAAAGCAATGATGACGGCACATGTTTCCTTGCAGGTAACCATGTTTGACAGAGGAAGAACAATGATTCCAAGCACCACCCTCCTTTTGAAGCTTCCAGTCTGTTATTCGAACTCAATCAGCATGACAGAGTGATCTCCAGCCTTGTCCTCGTCAACACTCACACCTGTGTTAACGAGGGAATCACTGACATGATGTCAGCTGGTCCTTTTGTGGCAGGGCTGAAATGCAGTGGAAATGTTTTTTTTAGGATTCAGTTCATTTGCATGGCAAATAGGGACTTTTCAATTAATTGCAATTCATCTGATCACTCTCATGGCATTCTGGAGTATATGCACATTTCCATCATACAAACTGAGGCAGCAGACTTTGTGAAAATTAATATTTGTGTCATTCTCAAAACGTTTGGCCACGACTGCACAGGTGTGTGAACAGGTGATCAGAATTCAGTTGATTGAGATCTGGAGAGTGAGCTGCGTTCAGGGCATCTAGGTGTTTGATAGTGTGAGTTGGAAGCAGACGTTACACTTATGAAGTTTCTAATTTCTACTTTGAGTTGATTTTCCCTTACAACAAAATGTATCAACCCCTACAAAAATGTCCATTCATTATAATCCACATAATAATTCACATTTCCTGTTGCCGCAGGATTAAGATCCTGCATCTGTACCCAGCCTAAAACCCCAAAGAGCAAAACAAATGTCATAAAATATAATTGTACAACCTACTAAGCTACATGCATTTACTATACAAACAAATAATACAAACTACCAACAGGTAGCACTTGCCACTATAGTAGTGACCATCTATTCTGTCCACATCTACAGTATAATGGATCTTCTTTCCAATCAAAAGTTCCTGTAAGCCATTGATACACAGGGAGAGCAATGTTGTCTCCTACATAATCTATGGCCCAGTTTTAGTACATTCTACTTGACCTGACCTATTACTAAGGTTATGTCCTGTCTTGACACTGTGGTATGCTGTTGTTGTAGTGCTAATGTTTGTGTGTGTGTTCCTGTCTGGCCCGCGTCGGACTCTTCCAAGAAGTATTTCCAACGTGGAGGGAACGAGTGTACCTGCCACACAACTCCTCGCATGGAACGGACCCACTACTGTGCGCAACCACATCAGGTGAGCTGAAGTCTTCCTCTATACCAGTAACTCTAACTGTCGGGTGTCCAACCACATCAGGTGAGCTGAAGTCTTCCTCTATACCAGTAACTCTAACTGTCAGGTGTCCAACCACATCAGGTGAGCTGAAGTCTTCCTCTATACCAGTAACTCTAACTGTCAGGTGTCCAACCACATCAGGTGAGCTGAAGTCTTCCTCTATACCAGTAACTCTGTCAGGTGTCCAACCACATCAGGTGAGCTGAAGTCTTCCTCTATACCAGTAACTCTAACTGTCGTGTGTCCAACCACATCAGGTGAGCTGAAGTCTTCCTCTATACCAGTAACTCTAACTGTCAGGTGTCCAACCACATCAGGTGAGCTGAAGTCTTCCTCTATACCAGTAACTCTAACTGTCAGGTGTCCAACCACATCAGGTGAGCTGAAGTCTTCCTCTATACCAGTAACTCTAACGGTCAGGTGTCCAACCACATCAGGTGGCGTTTCATAGTGCTGGAGCTAGAAGTCTGAATCTACAGTGTATTCTGAAAGTATTCAGACCCCTTGACTTTTTCCCAAACAATTTACGTTACAACCTTATTCTAAAAGGGATTAAATAAATACAAATCCCCATCAATCTACTCACAATACCCCATAATGACCTCACAATACCCCATAATGACATCACAATACCCCATAATGACCTCACAATACCCCATAATGACCTCACAATACCCCATAATGACATCACAATACCCCATAATGACATCACAATACCCCATAATGACCTCACAATACCCCATAATGACCTCACAATACCCCATAATGACCTCACAATACCCCATAATGACATCACAATACCCCATAATGACATCACAATACCCCATAATGACATCACAATACCCCATAATGACCTCACAATACCCCATAATGACAAAGAGAAAACAGGTTTCTTGAAATGTTGGCTAATTTATTAAAAATAAAAAAAACGAAATACGTTATTTACATACGTAAATATTCAGACCCTTTGCTATGAGACTCGAAATTGAGCTCAGATGCATCCTGTTTCCATTGATCATCCTTGAGATGTTTCTACAACTTTATTGGAGTCCACCTGTGGTAAACTCAATTGACTGGACATGATTTGGAAAGGCACACACCTCCCTATATAAAAAGGTCCCACGGTTGACAGTGCATGTCAGAGCAAAAACCAAGCCATGAGGTTGTCATGATCTCCAAGACAGGATTGTATCGAGGCACAGATCTGGGGAAGGGTACCAAAAAATGTCAGCAGCATTGAGGGGGGCTGCCTTAATCAACATCCACAGCACCCGGGGAATAGTGGGTTAACTGCCTTGTTCAGGGGCAGAACAACAGATTTTTACCTTGTCAGCTCGGGGATTCAAACTTGCAACCCTCCGGTTACAAGTCCAACAAGTCCTCCGGTTACAAGTCCAACGCTCTAACCACTAGGCTACCTGCTGCCCCAAGGTGACCAAGAACCCGATGGTCACTCTGACAGAGTTCTAGAGTTCCTCTGTGGAGATGGGAGAACCTTCCAGAAGGACAACCATCTCTGCAGCACTCCAGCAATCAGGCCTTTATGGTAGAGTGACCAGATGGAAGCCACTCCTCGGACAGCCCGCTTAGAGTTTGCCAAAAGGCACCTAAAGACTCTAAGACCATGAGAAACAAGATTCTCTGGTCTGATGAAACCAAGATTGAACTCTTTAGCCTGAATGCCAAGCATCACGTCTGGAGGAAACCTGGCACCATCCCTATGGTGAAGCATGGTGGTGGCAGCATCATGCTGTGGGGATGTTTTTCAACGGCAGGGACTGGGAGACTAGTCAGGATCAAGGCATAGATGAACAGAGCAAAGTGCAGAGAGATCCTTGATGAAAAACACTCAGGACCTCAGACTGGGGTGAAGGTTCACCTTCCAACAGGACAACGACCTGAACAAAGTCTCTGAATGTCCTTGAGTGGCCCAGCCAGAGCCCAGACTTGAACCCGATCGAACATCTCTGAGAGCAACGCTTCCCATCCAAACTGACAGAACTTGAGAGGATCTGCAGAGAAGAATGGGAGAAACTCCTCAGGTGTGCCAAGCTTATAGTGTCATACCCAAGAAGACTCGATCGCTGCCAAAGGTGCTTCAACAAAGTACTGAGTAAAGGGTTTGAATACTTATGTAAATGTGATATTTCATGTTTTTTTTTGCAAACAATTCTAAAACCTGTTTTTGTTTTGTCATTATGGGGTATTGTGTGTGGATTTTTGTTTTTTATCAATTTTAAAATAAGTCTGTAACCTAACAAAATGTGGAAAAAATCAAGGGGTCTGAATAATTTCTGAAGGCACTGTATCTCAGAGAAACAGGATTCTTCTGCATCTTCCTCTTCCTCCTTCAGTGGTTTAATCCATTTTGTATGTATCTCTATTGCTTCTCAGTTCAGATATATCCAGCGGGACTACTACCAAGCAGTGGTCAACCCCAGTGGTTCTTCAACAGCCTTTGGACGGCGGCCCTTCATCTGGCCCCCTCTCTGGCACTTCCTCTGGCCTCTCCACTGACCCTTCATCTGGTCCCTCCTCTGGTCCTTCCTCTGGCCTCTCCTCTGACCCCTCCTCTGGTTCTGGCCCCTCCTCTGGCCCCCTCTCTGGCCCTTCCTCTGGCCTCTACTCTGACCCCTCCTCTGGTTCTGGCCCCTCCTCTGGCCCCTCCTCTGGTCCTACCTCTGGCCTCTCCTCTGACCCCTCCTCTGGTTCTGACCCCTCCTCTGGTCATTCCTCTGGTCCCTCCTATGACCCCTCCTCTGGCCACTCATCGGGTCCCTCCTCTGGCCCCTCATCTGACCCCTCATCAGGGTCCTACGAGGGAGGAGGAAGCTGCCCCTACAGCAACCAGCAACGTAGCAGCAGCTCAGAAGCACTACTGGACCGGACCACATCCTGCAACGAGGGAGGTCATGGTCAAGTTCAGGGTCAAAGGTCAGAAGGCATGCCCTTCAGAGGGGGACCCCCGTACAAGAGTTCCGAGGCGCTGACGGACGGACATCTGAGGCAGCTGAACGTCCAGAGGTCCAGCCCAGAGAGACAGCTGGTGAACGGACACGGGGTGGAGCACAACAGGCCGGTTGGTCGAGTGTCCGTAGGGGTGGGGGGTCGGGGACGAGGAGACAGAGGAGGTTACGGTGATATCCTGATGGACTATGTGTGGTGGAAGCAGCAGAGGCAGGTTGAACAGGTCCGCGGCAATGGGAAGTTCCCCTCCTCTGTCCCTGCACCTTCTCTTTCTCACTTCAATGGTTACCCCCACCATCACCCCCAGCCACAGGGGCATCTCTCAGGACCCCAGCCCCTGCATCTCTCCGAGGGCCCTCCAGCCTACAGAAGTTCCCTGATGCTCCGGGGGAAGCCTGGCGAGCCACGTCGGGTCAAGGTGACCCGCACCAAGTCCTGTGGTCCCTTCATTGCCCTCCAGCAACACCAGCAGGAGGCTGTTCTTTCCTCCTCCTCCTCCTCCTTTGATCCTCCTCTTCCTTCCTCCTCCTCAACCGGGACCTCCACAGCTGCCCTGTACCCCCACCAGGGATTTGGAGTTGAGTCCCACCAGCACCAGTTGGGGTCTGGATTAGGACCCAGTCCCGATCTCAACCACAACCACCGTCTGAGACCAACCCAGTGCTCTGACTCCGTCACCCTAGACAACCCCATCCGCAGCCTGCACAAGGCCCTGGCTCTGGAGGGCCTGAAGGACTGGTACCTGAGGAACAGCCTGGGGGGGAAGGGGCAGGGGCAGGACAACGGGGGACAACCCAAGATACGTACCACATACTCCCTGCACGAGTCACACCCTCACCAGCTCCCACACCAGCCCCAGACCTACCAGGGAGACTACCATCCTTGCCAACTGCCACAGTCACAGACCTACCAGGGGCATCCACTACATGGCAGGTTGGTATGTACAGTCTGCTATCTCTGAGACGTTGTCATAAGTCTGTGTGTACGCTCTAGTGTTCTGTCTCTCTGTTGTTGTCCTCCGTTTGCTGCCAGAGACACTTTATTACATAGTAAGACATAAATATAAATTTTCTCTCTCTCTCTCTCTCTCTCTCTCTCTCTCAGGTCTGAAGAGTTGTCTCTGTACCAGGACTCGTTCCAATCCCAGATGCAGGAGCTGACCCTGAAAGAACCCAGCACTGCCAGAGGTGATCTGCCCACCCCGGGTACACTGGTCTGACATCAACAACCAGAGGTGATCTGCCCACCCCGGGTACACTGGTCTGACATCAACAACCAGAGGTGAACTGCCCACCCCGGGTACACTGGTCTGACATCAACAACAACCAGAGGTGACCTGCCCACCCCGGGTACACTGGTCTGACAACAACAACAAACAAACATGTTAAGACATTTATTTACACAGTATTTTCTTTTGTCTTTTTTCTGCTTTTGGGAGACAATAACCAGGTTTCCATCCAACCTTTTTATGTGAGTAAAGTACATGTCGGATAAAAAAAAATGTAAAGACAGACCCGATGGAAACAGCACATTTTAAACTTTCCCGAATGTTGACAAAACAGAATACGCTAGACAAGGTGGGATCTGTAAAATGTTACATCATATTGAAGTAAACATGGCGTCTGGATGCTCTTTTCCAATAAATATTGTTCCAATAGATCTTGTTCCTCTCCATAATAATCGTATCATGTAGCCAGCCTCCTCACCCTGTATCTGCCAGCTGTTGGCTAGAGAGGTGCCAAGACCATGTAGCCAGCCTACTCACACTGTATCTGCCAGCTGTTGGCTTGAAAGCGCCTGTGCCAAGACCATGTAGCCAGCCTACTCACACTGTATCTGCCAGCTGTTGGCTAGAGATGTGCCAAGACCATGTAGCCAGCCTACTCACACTGTATCTGCCAGCTGTTGGCTAGAGAGGTGCCAAGACCATGTAGCCAGCCTACTCACACTGTATCTGCCAGCTGTTGGCTAGAGATGTGCCAAGACCATGTAGCCAGCCTACTCACACTGTATCTGCCAGCTGTTTGCTAGAGATGTGCCAAGACCATGTAGCCAGCCTACTCACACTGTATCTGCCAGCTGTTTGCTAGAGATGTGCCAAGACCATGTAGCCAGCCTACTCACACTGTATCTGCCAGCTGTTGGCTAGAGCGTGGCCGAGAGTGGACACCTTGGCCCTGTGAATCCTGGCCGTGGAGAGTGGACACCTTGGCCCTGTGGATCCTTGAATTGGAGATTGGACACCTAACATAAAGGTCCCCTGTGGAGCAGAACTAACATAAAGGTCCCTTGTGGAGCAAAACTAACATAAAGCGCCCCTATGGAGCAGAACTAACATAAAGGTCCCCTATGGAGCAGAACTAACATAAAGGTCCCCTGTGGAGCAGAACTAACATAAAGGTCCCCTGTGGAGCAAAACTAACATAAAGCGCCCCTGTGGAGCAGAACTAACATAAAGCGCCCCTGTGGAGCAGAACTAACATAAAGCGCCCCTATGGAGCAGAACTAACATAAAGCGCCCCTGTGGAGCAGAACTAACATAAAGGTCCCCTATGGAGCAGAACTAACATAAAGGTCCCCTATGGAGCAGAACTAACATAAAGCGCCCCTGTGGAGCAGAACTAACATAAAGGTCCCCTATGGAGCAGAACTAACATAAAGCGCCCCTATGGAGCAGAACTAACATAAAGGTCCCCTATGGAGCAGAACTAACATAAAGCGCCCCTGTGGAGCAGAACTAACATAATGCGCCCCTGTGGAGCAGAACTAACATAAAGGTCCCCTGTGGAGCAGAACTTAACACATTAAGGTCCTGTCACCTCCAGGCCTGAGTTCAGGCTGGCGTGTTTAGTTTCGTTTTTGGTTTAGGAGGGTTTTGAGTTCTAGGTTGTTTATTTCTATGTTGGGTTAATGGTTCCCAATTAGAGGCAGCTGAGTGTCGTTACCTCTAATTGGGAACCATATACAGTGGGGAAAAAAAGTATTTAGTCAGCCACCAATTGTGCAAGTTCTCTCACTTAAAAAGATGAGAGAGGCCTGTAATTTTCATCATAGGTACACTTCAACTATGACAGACAAATGACGAAAAAAAATCCAGAAAATCACATTGTAGGATTTTTTATGAATTTATTTGCAAATTATGGTGGAAAATAAGTATTTGGTCACATACAAACAAGCAAGATTTCTGGCTCTCACAGACCTGTAACTTCTTCTTTAAGAGGCTCCTCTGTCCTCCACTCATTACCTGTATTAATGGCACCTGTTTGAACTTGTTATCAGTATAAAAGACACCTGTCCACAACCTCAAACAGTCACACTCCAAACTCCACTATGGCCAAGACCAAAGAGCTGTCAAAGGACACCAGAAACAAAATTGTATACCTGCTCCATATTGGGAAGACTGAATCTGCAATAGGTAAGCAGCTTGGTTTGAAGAAATCAACTGTGGGAGCAATTATTAGGAAATGGAAGACATACAAGACCACTGATAATCTTTCTTGATCTGGGGCTCCACGCAAGATCTCACCCCGTGGGGTCAAAATGATCACAAGAACGGTGAGCAAAAATCCCAGAACCACACGGGGGGACCTAGTGAATGACCTGCAGAGAGCTGGGACCAAAGTAACAAAGCCTACCATCAATAACACACTACGCCGCCAGGGACTCAAATCCTGCAGTGCCAGACGTGTCCCCCTGCTTAAGCCAGTACATGTTCAGGCAAGTCTAAAGTTTGCTAGAGAGCATTTGGATGATCCAGATGAGGATTGGGAGAATGTCAGATGAAACCAAAATATAACTTTTGGTAAAAACTCAACTCGTTGTGTTTGGAGGACAAAGAATGCTGAGTTGCATCCAAAGAACACCATACCTACTGTGAAGCATGGGGTGGAAACATCATGCTTTGGGGCTGTTTTTCTGCAAAGGGACCAGGACGACTGATCCGTGTAAAGGAAAGAATGAATGGGGCCATGTATCGTGAGAGTTTGAGTGAAAACCTCCTTCCATCAGCAAGGGCATTGAAGATGAAACGTGGCTGGGTCTTTCAGCATGACAATGATCCCAAACACACCGCCTGGGCAACGAAGGAGTGGCTTCGTAAGAAGCATTTCAAGGTCCTGGAGTGGCCTAGCCAGTCTCCAGATCTCAACCCCATAGAAAATCTTTGGAGGAGTTGAAAGTCCGTGTTGCCCAGCAACAGCCCCAAAACATCACTGCTCTAGAGGAGATCTGCATGGAGGAATGGGCCAAAATACCAGCAACAGTGTGTGAAAACCTTGTGAAGACTTACAGAAAACGTTTGACCTCTGTCATTGCCAACAAAGGGTATATAACAAAGTATTGAGATAAACTTTTGTTATTGACCAAATACTTATTTTCCACCATAATTTGCAAATAAATAAATTAAAAATCCTACAATGTGATTTTCTGGATTTCTTTTTCTCATTTCGTCTGTCATAGTTGAAGTGTACCTATGATGAAAATTACAGGCGTCTCTCATCTTTTTAAGTTGGAGAACTTGCACAATTGGTGGCTGACTAAATACTTTTTTGCCCCACTGTACAGTAGTCTGAACTTCTCCACAGCAGTACAGTAGTCTGGACCTCTCCATGGCGGTACAGTAGTCTGGACCTTTCCACGGCGGTACAGTAGTCTGGACCTCTCCACGGCGGTACAGTAGTCTGGACCTCTCCTCGGCGGTACAATATACTCTAGGAACAATATACTCTAGAAGTACATCCTGTTTCCGGAGTGGGCTCTCTGCTAATTCTGAAGGTGTGATGCATTTTGTGAGCACCACCAGCACATGGAATGGTAAATGGATTCAAAGGGAACTCCCTCCTCTGGTGATTTGTTAAATGTGCAATCCTCAAGGAGGGTTGTGGTTGGTAAATGACATACAGTGCATTTGGAAAGTATTGACCCCTTGACTCTTTCCCCCCAAAAATTACATTACAGCCTTATTTTAAAATGGGTTAAAAAATATATATAATTCTCATCAATCCCATAATGACAAAGTGAAAAAAGGGTTTTAGAAATGTTTGCAAATTTATTAAAAATAAAAAACTGAAATACCTTATTTACATAAGGTGCATCCTGTTTCCATTGATTATTCTTGAGATGTTTCTACAACTTGACTGGTGTCCACCTGTGGTAAATAAAATTTAAAAATTAACTAGGCAAGTCAGTTAAGAACAAATTCGTATTTCCAAGTCCAACGCTCTAACCACTAGGCTACCTGTCGCCCCAATTGATTGGACATGATTTGGAAAGGCACACACCTGTCTACATAAGGTCCCACAGTTGACAGTTGACAGATCTGGGGAAGGGTACCAAAACATTTCTGCAACATTGAAGGTCCCCAAGAACACAGTGGCCTCCATAATTCTTAAGTTGAAGAAGTTTGGAACTACCAAGACTCTTCCTAGAGCTGACCGCCCGACCAAACTGAGCAATCGGGGGAGAAGGGCTTTGGTCAGGGAGGTGACCACCTGATAGTCACTCTAACAGAGCTCCAGAGTTCCTCTGTGGAGATGGAAGAACCTTCCAGAAGGACAACCATCTCTGCAGCACTCCACCAATCAGGCCTTTATAGTAGAGTGGCCAGACGGAAGCCACTCCTCAGTAAAAGGCACATGACAGCCCGCTTGGAGTTTGGCAAAAGGCACCTAAAGGACTCTCAGATCATGAGAAACAAGATTGAATGTCTGGAGGTAACCTGGCACCATCCCTATGGTGGGGATTGTGTGCGGCTGTTTTTCAGAGGAAGTGACTGGGAGACTAGTCAGGGTCTAGGGAAAGATGAACGGAGCAAAGTACAGAGAGATCCTTGATGAAAACCTGCTCCAGAGGGCTCAGGACCTCAGGACCTTCACCTTCCAACAGAACAACAACCCTAAGCACACAGCCAAGACAACGCAGGAGTGCCTTTTGGACAAGTCTCTGAATGTCCTTGAGTGGCCCAGCCAGAGCCCGGACTTGAACCCGATCGAACATCTCTGGAGAGACCTAGCTGGCTGGATCATTACATGGTTAGTTAGATAGCTGGCTGGATCATTACATGGTTAGTTAGATAGCTGGCTGGATCATTACATGGTTAGTTAGCTAGCTGGCTGGATCATTACATGGTTAGTTAGATAGTTAGCTAGCTGGATCATTACATGGTTAGTTAGATAGCTGGCTGGATCATTACATGGTTAGTAATGAAACCTAAATCAAAGTCAAAAGTCACCATTATTATTAGTCAGTTGTACAACTGAATGCCTTCAACTGAAATGTGTCTTCCGCATTTAACCCAACCCCTCTGAATCAGAGAAGTGCGGGGGGCTGCCTTAATCAACATCCACGTCTTCAGCGCCCGGGGAACAGTGGGTTAACTGCCTTGTTCAGGGGCAGAACGACAGATTTTTACCTTGTCAGCTCGGGATTCGAACTTGCAACCCTCCGGTTACAAGTCCAACGCTCTAACCACAGCCTATCGGGCTGTATCACAGCCTGGTACAGCAACTGCACCTCCCGCAAACGCAGGGCTCTCCAGAGGTTAGTGAGGACTGCACAACGCATCACCGGGGGTAAACTACCTGCCCTTCAGGACACCTACACCACCCGATGTCACAGGAAGGCCAAAAAGATCATCAAGGACAACAACCACCCGAGCCACTGCCTGTTCACCCCGCTATCATCCAGAAGGCGAGGTCAGTACAGGTGCATCAAAGCTGGGACAGAGAGACTGAAAAACAGCTTCTATCTCAAGGCCATCAGACAGTTAAACAGCCATCACTAGCCAGCTACCACCCAGTTACTCAACCCTGCACCTTGGAGGCTGCTGCCCTATGTATATATGGAATCACTGGTCACTTTAAATGAAACGCTAGTCACTTTACATTATGTTTACATACTGTTTTACTCATTTCATATGTATTCTACTGTGTTTTAGTCAATGCCACTCAGAAATTGCTGGTCCTAATATGTCTATATTTCTTAATTCCATTCTTTTACTTTTAGATTTTGTCTACATTTGGTGTGTTATTTTACTGCAAGAAATGCTTAGTTCTTGAGGTGTTAATATTAAGGCCATGTGAGAGGTTATAGACAGTGTCCTGATGTCAGTTTCCATTTAACCCATCTGAACAGTAGGCTACAGTTCCCTTGACCTGACATACAGTGAGGGAAAAAAGTATTTGATCCTCTGCTGATTTTGTACGTTTGCCCACTGACAAAGAAATGATCAGTCTATAATTTTAATGGTAGGTTTATTTGAACAGTGAGAGACAGAATAACAACAAAAAATCAAGAAAAACGCATGTGAAAAATGTTATAAATTGATTTGCATTTTAATGAGGGAAATAAGTATTTGACCCCTCTGCAAAACATGACTTAGTACTTGGTGGCAAAACCCTTGTTGGCAATCACAGAGGTCAGACGTTTCTTGTAGTTGGCCTCCAGGTTTGCACACATCTCAGGAGGGATTTTGTCCCACTCCTCTTTGCAGATCTTCTCCAAGTCATTAAGGTTTCGAGGCTGACGTTTGGCAACTCGAACCTTCAGCTCCCTCCACATATTGTCTATGGGATTAAGGTCTGGAGACTGGCTAGGCCACTCCAGGACCTTAATGTGCTTCTTCTTGAGCCACTCCTTTGTGTTTTGGGTCAAATTTGTCCTTGTGGGTATGTGAGAAATGTCACCATGAAGGAGTATTTTCAATGTTTTACTCTCCTTGTGGGGACTTTGGGGGATTTCCAGTACCCAGGAGGATAGTAATATAAGGCCCCCCCACACACACACCCACACAACCAAACAGAGATGTGGTGCTCTCCAGCCTCAACATTAAGGTAACACACACAGAAACAAAGAAACAAACCAATCAAACCAAGCAATCCCAAAATGAGGGAGTTTCAAGCAGAGACCAGGGTGAAACACATACCGACTACTTCAGCTGCGCCTGGTACAGAAGCACCAATGGAATAAGCGCCTCAAGTATTGGAAAGTATTTGACATCATGTAGCCGATTTGTTCCAGGTCTGGGGCACTGTCTGTGCTCTCACTCATGTTTAGGCCCCAAGTAGATATTTTCGGGCAAAAAAAAATGCTAGATTTTGCATTGTCAATATGTGATGATTTTGTCAAGTTTGTCGCACAAAAAAATGTGCTGACGAAGGAACAAGTTTGTTGCCGTGAGGCTTGATTGAACCATATAATGCGGTAAATGTGCACTGATTGGTTGAAGTCTCAAGCCCTCTTTTTGTACTGCAATGATTGGTCTGTTTTATGCGATAATATTGCAATGATTTGACTTTTCTATGCAGAAATAGTGCACCGATTGGTCAAATTTGCAAGCCCTCACATAATATGCAGGGAATTGTTGATTTTACCCGCACAAAAAGTGAAGGAATCCTGGAGTTTCCTTGTGGAGAACATCACAAGGGAGAGAGCACTTTGTAGATAGCTGTCTAGCTGCAGGTACTGTTCAGTAAGCTGACGCCTCAGATAGAAACATTACAAACATCAAACAGTTAATTACAGCTTAATTAGCACTGAGTGCACAACAACATCCTGAAGTATGCAGATCACTTCCAGGTCAACAACACAAACAGAATGTAGCGAGAAGTGAGCAGGCAGGAACACTCAACACCACACAGAGATGCGTGGGACAACGTACTACAAACAAAGCTCAACTCTTTACATAATAGTACTACTACTAATAAAACTAATACTAATACTACTAATAAAACTAATACTAATAATACTACTACTAATAAAACTACTACTAATACTACTAATAAAACTAATACTAATAATACTACTACTAATACAACTAATACTAATAATACTACTACTAATAAAACAAATACTAATAATACTACTACTAATAAAACTAATACTAATAATAATAATAATACTACTAATAATACAAAATAATAATAATACTAATAATACTAATAATACTAATAATACAAACAACAATACTAATAATACTAATACTACTAATACTAATACTAGTAATACAAATACTAATAATAATACTACTACTACTAATAATAATAATACTGATAATAATACTACTAATAATACTACTAATAATACTAATAATACCAACAACAATACTAATACTGCTAATACTAATAACACTACTAATAATAATACTACTAATAATACTAACAACAATACTAATAATACTAATACTACTACTAATAATACTACTACTACTAATACTACTACTAATACTACTAATAATAATACTAATAATACTAATAATAATACTAATAATACTACTAATACTACTAATACTACTAATAATAATACTACTACTAATACTACCAATACTAATAATACTAATACTAATAATGCTAATAATAATACTAATAATACTACCAATAATAATACTAATAATGCTAATACTACTAATAATACTACTAATACTACTAATAATACTACTAATACTAATAATACTAATAATAATACTACTACTAATACTAATAATACTATTAATACTAATAATACCGCTACTAATAATACTAACACTAATAATACTAATAATACTACTAATCATAATACTAATAATAATACTACTAATAATAATACTAATACTAATAATACTATTAATACTAATAATACTACTACTAATAATACTAATAATACTACTTGTATCCAATAGGCATACATTTTCAGTATGTGTATGTGATCCCTGCGAGAATTGAACTCACGAGCTTGGTGTTGATAATGCCACACTCTTAACATTGGAGCCACTAATGGTTGAAACCAGCCATTAAATTTAAATAAAGGTTAAATTAAACAATATTTATTTAATTATTATAATGTTTTATTTTTTTTATAATATTCCGGAACTGAAAAGCACTTTCAATTGAGATTTATCTTTTAAACTAAAGATGCTTTCTAGTCCAGCTAGTAGCAGAGCAGGCTTACACCATGGTTACACCAGCTAGTAGCAAAGCAGGCTCACATCATGGTTACACCAGCTAGTAGCAGAGCAGAATTACACCATGGTTACACCAGCTAGTAGCAGAGCAGGTTCACACCATGGTTACACCAGCTAGTAGCAGAGCAGGCTTACACCATGGTTACACCAGCTAGTAGCAGAGCAGGCTTACACCATGGTTACACCAGCTAGTAGCAGAGCAGGCTTACACCATGGTTACACCAGCTAGTAGCAGAGCAGGCTTACACCATGGTTACACCAGCTAGTAGCAGAGCAGGCTTACACCATGGTTACACCAGCTAGTAGCAGAGCTGGCTTACACCATGGTTACACAAGCTAGTAGCAGAGCAGGCTCACACCATGGTTACACCAGCTAGTAGCAGAGCAGGCTCACACCATGGTTACACAAGCTAGTAGCAGAGCTGGCTTACACCATGGTTACACCAGCTAGCAGCAGAGCAGGCTTACACCATGGTTACACCAGCTAGTAGCAGAGCAGGCTTACACCATGGTTACACCAGCTAGTAGCAGAGCAGGCTTACACCATGGTTACACAAGCTAGTAGCAGAGTAGGCTTACACCATGGTTACACCAGCTAGTAGCAGAGCAGGCTTACACCATGGTTACACAAGCTAGTAGCAGAGTAGGCTTACACCATGATGTAGGAGGAGTGTTGTGGCTACACCAGCGAGTGTGTGCGCCCCATCGGGCCAATGTTGATTCTGTCTACCAGATCCATTCATGACACGCAGGTTAACATACCAAAACCAACACGTCAACCTTCTAGGCCTACATACATTTGGGAACATGTCAAAACACACATGAAATATTCATGGGCATTAAAAGCTAAATACCTGTTGCTAGCAGTTTACATACACCTTAGGCAAATACATTTAAACTCAGTTTTTCACAATTCCTGACATTTAATCCTAGTAAAAATTTCCTGTCTTAGGTCAGTTAGGATCACCACATTCTGAAATGTCAGAATAACAGTAGAGAGAACTATTTATTTCAGTTTTTATTTCTTTCATTCCCAGTGGGTCAGAATATTACATACACTCAATTAGTATTTGGTAGCATTGCCTTTAAATTGTTTAACTTGGGTCAAACGTTTTGGGTAGCCTTCCACAAGCTTCCCACAATAATTTGGGTGAATTGTGGCCCATTCCTCCTGACAGAGCTGTTGTAACTGAATCAGGTTTGTAGGCCTCTTTGCTCGCACATGCTTTTTCAGTTCTGCCCAGACATTTTCTATGAGATTGAGGTCAGGGCTTTGTGATGGCCACTCCAATACCTTGACTTTGTTGTCCTTAAGCCATTTTGCCGCAACTTTTGAAGTAGGCTTGGGGTCATTGTTCATTTGGAAGACCCATTCGCGACCAAGCTTTAACTTCCTGACTGATGTCTTGAGATGTTGCTTCAATATATCCACATAATTTTCCTGCCTCATGATGCCATCTATTTTGTGAAGTGCACCAGTCCCTCCTGCAGCAAAGCACCCCCACAACATGATGCTGCCACTCCCGTGCTTCACGGTTAGGATGATGTTCTTCGGCTTGCAAGCCTCCCCCTTTTTCCTCCAAACATAACGATGGTCATTATGGCCAAACAGTTCTATTTTTGTTTAATCAGATCAGAGGACATTTCTCCAAAAAGTACGATCTTTGTCCCCATGTGCAGTTGCAAAACGTAGTCTGGCTTTGTAATGGCGGTTTTGGGGCAGTGGCTTATGTCGATATAGGACTTGTTTTACTGTGGATATAGATACTTTTGTACCTGTTTCCTCCAGCATCTTCACAAGGTCCTTTGCTGTTGTTCTGGGATTGATTTGCACTTTTCGCACCAAAGTACGTTCATCTCTAGGAGACAGAACGCGTCTCCTTCCTGAGCGGTATGACGGCTGCGTGGTCCCATGGTGTTTATACTTGCATACTATTGTTTGTACAGATGAACGTGGTGCCTTCAGGCATTTGAAAATTGCTCCCAAGGATGAACCAGACTTGTGGAGGTCTACAATTATTTTTCTGAGGTCTTGGCTGATTTCTTTTGATTTTCCCATGATGTCAAGCAAAGAGGCACTGGGTTTGAAGGTAGGCCTTGAAATATATCCACAGGTACACCTCCAATTTACTCAATTTATGTCAATTAACCTATCAGAAGCTTCTAAAGCCATGATTTTCTGGAATTTTCCAATCTGTTTAAAGGCATAGTCAACTTAGTGTATGTAAACTTCTGACCCACTGGAATTGTGATACAGTGAATTATAAGTTAAATAATCTGTCTGTAAACAATTGTTGGAAAAATTACTTGTGTCATTGTTGTAGATATTTTAATATCATTATGTTGCATTTTCTCATTTCTGAACAGAATGCATAGCACACCTTTTAAGTAGAAACCTATGTCAAGGGTTGCCTCAACTGAAAAACCGCACATACTGCACGTAGGCCTCGTACCACACGTTCCACTTTTAAGTGAAAACACATGTCTGAGGCTGCCTATAGGAATACTATAAAGGCTGTGCTCTGAGACACAGAGTCAGTTGTGATCCGGGTCACGGCTCAACCTTTGATTGTGCTGAATTAAAGGTATTATTGAATTCACAAGTTTCTTGTATGAATGTCATAATTTTAAGATAATTTTTTCCACGACATCATGCACAAAGTAGATGTCTTAACCGACTTGCCAAAACTATAGTTTGTTGACAAGAAATGTGTGGAGTGGTTGAAAAACAAGTTTTAATGACTCCAACCTAAGTGTATGTAAACTTCCGACTTCAACATTTTTTTATTTTTTATTTTACCCCCTTTTTCAATCTCGTCCTCCGAAACATGACATGCCAAACCTCGCTTCTTAACATCGGCCCGCTTAACCCGGAAGCCAGCTGCCCAAATGTGTCGGAGGAAACACCATTCAACTGACCACCGAAGTCAGCCTGCAGGCTCCCGGCCCGCCACAAGGTGTTGCTAGAGCGCGATGATTCAAGTAAAGCCCCCCTGCTCACATATGCAACGTGGCTGGTTTACAACAGATCCTTGTGAGAACAACAGTGCTGTAGATGAGTAGTTTGATGTAGCCTTCAGTAGGGGGCAGTGTTGATCTGAAGATTTCTGTTGTGTCTTATGGAGTAGAGGGCCCAGGCCAGGCAGGAACCACCCCTAGTCACTTCATACTGTGAGCATACACTGCACTGACCAACTGTCTTCACTGACATTTTCAACCTCTCCCTGACTGAGGGAGATACCAACATGTTTTAAGCAGACCACCATAGTCCCTGTGCCAAAGAACACTAAGGTAACCTGCCTAAATGACTACCGACCCGTAGCACTCACATCTGTAGCCATGAAGTGCTTTGAAAGGCTGGTCATTGCTCACACAAACACCATTATCCCAGAAACCCTACTCCAACTTGCATACCGCCCCAACAGATCCACAGATGAGGAAATCTTTTTTGCACTCCCCACTGCCCTTTCCCACCTGGACACCTATGTGACAGTGCTGTTCATTGAATACAGCTCAGCGTTCAACGCCATAGTGCACATCAACCTCATCACCAAGCTAAGGACCCTGGGACTGAACACCTCCCTCTGCAACTGGATCCTGGACTTCCTGACGAGCTGCCCCCAGGTGGTAAGGGTAGGTAACAACACGTCTGCCACGCTGATCCTCAACACGGGGCCCCTCAGGGGTGCGTGCTCAGTCCCCTGAAATGTGTCTTCCTCATTTAACCCAACCCCTCTGAATCAGAGAGGTGCGGGGGGCTGCCTTAATCGACATCCACGTCTTCGGTGCCCAGGGAACAGTGGGTTAACTGCCTTTATCAGGGGAACAGTGGGTTAACTGCCTTGATCAGGGGAACAGTGGGTTAACTGCCTTGATCAGGGGAACAGTGGGTTAACTGCCTTGCTCAAAGGCAGAATGACAGATTTTTACCCTGTCAGCTCAGGGATTCGACCCAGCAACTGATGTTGCTATTCAAGTCAACATTATCTGATGTGTGCTACCATTTTAATGTTGAAATGTAAATTTTATTCCCATTTTATCAACCAAAACATGACAACCATCCTGTATTCAAGAGGATGCCGTGTCTCAACCGATGGCAGGCACAACACCTCAGATATGTTGTAGCTTTTATATATTTTCTATTATTGTACCTTTATTTTACTAGGCAAGTCTGTTAAGAACAAATTCTTATTTTCAATGACGGCCTAGGAACAGTGGGTTAACTGCCTTGTTCAGGGGCAGAATCGACAGATTTTTACCTTGTCAGCTCGGGGATTCGATCTTGCAACCTTTCGGTTATTGACCCAACGCTTTAACCACTAGGCTACCTGTCGTGAAAATTGAACAAATTAAAGTTTACGCATTTTTAGGTAATTGACGTTATAGGTAAAAATAAAATAAAAAAGTCACTTTTTATTAAGCATTTATTTTTCAAGTAATTCGGAAATAGTTTGACAATTCTTTTTGTAAGCTATTAAATGATATCACATGTCAATTTTGAGCACATTTTGCTATTAATGTCCAAAAAGTGACTTTCTGACCTCTTCCGCCATGGGCAAATACAGTAAGTACAGCGCCTTCAGTAAGTATTCATACCCGCTTGACTTAGTGCACATACTGTATTACAGCCTGAATTCACAATGGATTAAATACATTTATTTTCTCAGCCATCTACACAATACCCCGTAATGACTTTAGAAAATTGTAGTACATTTTTTGGAAAATTAAATACAGAAACACCCCTGAGTGAATGCATGTTAGAATCTATATACAGTAGCCGTGGAAGCCGAAGACAGTGGCCTGAATGCATCTCCATCTCCATCTTGTCGTTTGTCATTATCCGACTGGCCCTGTGTTGCCCAGAGTTCGTTCGCCATGGGAGCCATCTGATAGTGGAGTCGAAAGAGTACAGCAAGAGGATCATGGCAATCAATGATGGTCACATGTCACGAGCCGTGAGAGCCGAAGACAGCGGTCTCCCGCGAAGCAGTCTAGACTCCCAACGAGAGGTCCGGACCGGATACATCCCTGGGGGTACCTGTGTCTGCGGTCGCTGTGCTTAACCCTACTCCTTCCCCTATGATTTCTAAGTCGACGTCGGCAACTTTCCGTCCCTGCTCTGGATCGAGCTGGGCTTCTTCATGTGTCGGAGGCTTGCACCATCCTGTGAAGCGTGGGAGTGGGTGGATTTCCTCGTCTTTCTCACCAGCCATGATGTTGGGCAGCTCCACAATTGACTGTTTTTGCGCCAGGAACGATGTCCTATCCCGGAGCTCGAGTAAATGACATTACTAAGCTGCTCCTGAATGTACTATGTCAGGACATGGAAGTCGAGTCTATCGTAGTCCGTGTGTGTTTTAATGACACCATGAATGACCAGCTCTGAACAGTTGAAACTGCATTTTAAAGAGCTGATTGACACTACTAAAAGCCCCATCATATCTGGCCCTGTGTCCTCTCCGAATCGTGGCATTGAACAGTTTAGCTGGATTCTTTCTCTTCACAACTGGATTATTGCAGCTCAATGGGTGTCATTTTTGACAATTTCGATACATTTTGGAAACAAAAAAAACACGGTTTATAAGGAGGATGGGATCGACCCAAATAATTTGGGTTCCTGGATCCTTTCACAGCATTATAAGGCTGCATTGAGATAATGTCTTATCAATGCTCCAAGCCCAGCTCAGTTAATCCCTACCATTGTGTCACTGAGTCATCATAATGCTTCAGCAAATGTACATTATACCAGGGGCGTTGGTAGACACAATGTAAGTAACCTAATTTATGTCCCTCTTACTGCCCTGAAGGCTTCTGTTGATCCTACAGCTATTGTATGCAGTAATCATGTGCCTATGAACTAGATTTATACTGTTAGCACTGAGGCAGTGTGCCCTAGGAGGAAGTCCACTGTGTGCAACTCGCCCTGCACTAACATAAATAACATGAGCATATCTACTTCTGCTAAGCTTCCCAGTAAAGCAAAGAAAACAAGCAAGCATCCCAGGAAAGTGCTCAAAATAGCCCACATTAATTAACATACGTTGCTTAAGAAACAAGGTTCATGAAATTAATAACTTCCTAGTAACAGATTACATTCATATTCTGACTATCTCTGAAAGTTAGACAATACCTTTCATGATAGAGGTAGCAATACAAGGTTATAACATTAACGGAAAAGACAGAAATTCCAGTGGTGGTGTTGCTGGTTTATATTCAGAACCACATTCCTGTACAGATTATAGAGGATCTCATGTTAAAAACTAAAGTTAAATGGCTACAGGTTCATCTGCCTCACCTAAAGCCCATTCTGGTGGGAAGTTGCTATATCCTACCAAGTGCTATCAGTCAGTATCTGGATAACATATGTGAAATGCTTGATAATATATGTGATATCAATAGAGGTATATTTTCTGGGTGATTTTTAAATATTGACTGGCTTTCATCAAGCTGCCCACTCAAAAAAAAAAGCTTAAAACTGTAACCAGTGCCTGCAACTTGGTTCAGGTTATCAGTCATCCTACCAGGGTAGTTACAAACAGCACAGGAATGAAATCATCAACATGTATTGATCACATATTTACTAATGATGCAGAAATGTGCTTGAAATCAGTATCCAGATCCATCGTATGTAGTGAGAATATAGTAGCAATATCTAGGAAAACCAACTTTTCAAAGGCTGGGCGTAATATAGTGTATAAGAGGTCATTTTTGTAGTAATTCCTATGTTGTTGATGTAAAGAATTTTTGTTTGTCCGTGGTGTGTAATGAGGAGCAAATAGACACGGCACTTGACACATTTATGAAATTGCTTCTCCCAGTTACTAATAAGCATGCACCCGTTAAGAAAAAGACTGTAAAAACTGTTACACCTTTGTATATTGAGCCTCCCGAGTGGTGCAGTGGTCTAAGGCACTGGGGCGGCGCACACATGGGGCGGCGCACAAGTGGCCCAGCAATAAAAGTAGTTTATTGCAGTACGTTTGTCAATCGGTTGTGCAGCCGGACTTATTTGCCGTTCATCCCTCTCAACCATACAATTTTTCAATTCCTCATCAATCCACAGGTACTTGTTATTTTTACCCCTTTTTTCCATGGTATCCAATGGGTAGTTAGTCTTGTTCCATCGCTGCAACTCTCCGTTCAGTCTTGAAGGAGGCGAAGGTTGAGAGCCTCTCCCGAGTCCGTACGGGAGTTGCAGCGATGGACAAGACTGTAACTACCAATTTGGATACCATGGAAAAAAGGGGTAAAAATAACAAGTACCTGTGGATTGATGAGGAATTGAAAAATTGTATGGTTGAGAGGGATGAACGGCAAATAAGTCCGGCTGCACAACCGATTGGCAAACGTACTGCAAATTGAGAAATCATGAACTAAACTGGATTAAAAGAAGAAACTATGAAACAACCAACCAAATGAAAAATGAATGATATTGAAGGTGCTCCTAAGCTTCATTGATTGAATCAGACGGCTCATTCATTACAAAACCGATTGATACTGCCAACTACTTTAATGATTTTTTTAATTGTCAAGATTAGCAAACTTTTGCATAACATGCCAGCAACAAACGCTTTCACTACACATCCAAGTATAGCTGACCAAATTATGAAAGACAAGAATTGTCATTTTGAATTCCGTGAAATGAGCATTTAAGAGGTGAAAACATTATTGTTGTCATTCAACAATGACAAGCCACCGGGATCTGACTACTTGGATGGACAATTACTGTGGACAATAGCGGACGACATTGCCATTCCTATTTGCCATATCTTTAATTTAAGCCTACTAGAAACTGCGTGCCCTCAAGCCTGGAGGGAAGCAAAAGTAATTCCGCTACCTATGAACAGTAAAGCCCCCTTTACTGGCTCTAATAGCCAACCAATCAGCCTATTACCAACCCTTAGTAAAGTTTTTGGAAAAAATAGTGTTTGACCAGATACAATGCTATTTTGCAGTAAACAAATTGACAACAGACTTTCAGCACTGTTATAGGGAAGGATAATCAACAAGCACAGCACTTACACAAATGACTTATGACTGGCTGAGCAAGATTGATAAAAGATTGGGGGCTGTTAGACTTTGCGGCTTTTGACATTATCGATCATAGTCTGCTATAATGTGGATAAAGAGTTACCTGTCTAACAGAACACAGAGGGTGTAGTTTAATGGAAACCTCACCAACGTAATCCAGGTAGAATCAGGAGATACCCCAGGGCAGCTGTCAAGGCCCCTTACTATTTTCAATCTTTACTAATGACATGCCACTGGCTTTGAGTAAAGCCAGTGTGTCTATGGATGCGGATGACTCAACACTATACATGTCAGCTACTACAGCGACTGAAATGACTGCAACACTTAACAAAGAGCTGCACTTAGTTTCAGAATGGGTGGAAAGGAATTTAGTCCTAAATATTAAAAAAACTAAAAGCATTGTATTTGGGATAAATCATTCACTAAACCCTAAAGCTCAACTAAATATTAAAATGAATAATGTGGAAATTGAGCAAGTTGAGGTGACTAAACTGCATGGAATAACCCTGGATTGTAAACTGTCATGGTCAAAACATGTTGATACAACAGTGGCTAAGATGGGGAGAAGTCTGTCCATAATAAAGCACTGCTCTACCTTCTTAACAGCACTAATAACAAGGCAGGTCCTACAGGCCTCTAGTTTTGTCGCACCTGGACTACTGTTCAGTCGTGTGGTCAGGTGCCACAGAGGGACTTAGCAAAATTGCATTTGGCTCAGAACAGCGCAGCACGGCTGGCCCTTGGATGTACACAGAGAGCAAAAATTAATCATTTGCATGTCAATCTCTCTTTGCTCAAAGTGGAGGAGAGATTGACTTCATCACCACTTGTATTTATGAGAGGTATTGACATGTTGAATGCACCGAGCTGTCTGTCTAAACTACTGGCACACAGCTCGGACACCCATGCATACCCCACAAGACATGCCACCAGAGGTCTCTTCACAGTCCCCAAGTCCAGAACAGTCTATGGGAGGCACACAGTACTACATAGAGCCATGACTACATGGAACTCTATTCCACATTAGGTAACTGTTGCAAGCAGTAGAATCAGATTTAAAAAAACAGATAAAAATACACTTTATGGAACTGCGGGGACTGTGAAGCATCACAAACATAGGGACAGACACATGCATACAAACACACGATAACATACGTACTATTCGTACACGTAGAAATGTGGTAGTAGAGTAGGGGCCTGAAGGCACACTCTTAGTGTGTTGTGAATTCTGTTGTGAATGTCTTGTAATGTTTTGAAAATTGTTTAACTGCCTTAATTTTGCCGGACCCCAGGAAGAGTAGCTTCTGCCTTGGAAGGAACTAATTGGGATCCATAGTAAACCCGAGGAAGAGTAGCTGCTGCCATGGCAGGAACTAATGGGGATCCATAATAAACCCCAGGAAGAGTAGCTGCTGCCTTGGCAGGAACTAATGGGGATCCATAATAAATACAAATAGGTGCTCTTCTTTGCGAGGCACTGGAAAACCGCCTAGGTCTTTGTTGTTGAATCTATGTTTCAAATTCACTGCTCAACTGAGAGACCTTACAATTATCTGTATGTGTGGGGTACAGAGATGAGGTAGTCATTCAAAGATCATGTTAAACACTATTGCATGTCACATTTTTGTCATTTAGCAGATGTTCTTATCCAGAGTGACATACGGGAGCAATTAGGCTTAAGTGCCTTGCTCAAGGGCACATCGACAGATTTTTCACATAGTCGGCTCAGGGATTTGAACTAGCGACCTCTAACTGCAAGGCTACCAGATTTTTCACCAATTCAGTTGACACAACGCTCTTAATAACCGCCACTTTGCGGCATAGTGGTTCATTATTGCACACAGCAACTTATTACATTATGTGACTTGTTTAAACAAATGTTTTGTCCTGAACGTATTTTGTTATTTCCATAACAAAGGAGTTGAAGAGTTATTGACTCAAGACATTTCTTTGTAAAATAAAAATAAATATATATAATACATTCTAAAACACATTCCGCTTTGACATTATAGGGTTTTGTGTGTAGGCCAGTGACACAATGTCACGCCCTGACCTGTATGACCTGTTTATGTCTCATTTTGGTTTGGTCAGGGTGTGAGTTGGGGTGGGCATTCTATGTTCCTATTTGTATTTCTTTGTTTTGGCTGGTTTTTCTCAACCCGGCACGCTGCACCTTGGTCCGTCTCTGAAGATCGTGACAGAACTTCCCACCACCAAGAGACCAAGCAGCGTAGCTATCTGGAGTCCTGGACATGGGAGGAGATCCTGGACGGTAAGCGACCCTGGAGGCAGGCTGGGGAATACCGCCGTCCCAAGGAGGAGCTGGAGGCAGCAAAGACGGAGTGGCGCTTTTATGAGCAGAAGTATGCGGGAACACGGCTGGCATTTAAGCCCGAGAGGCAGCCCCAAACATTTTTCGGATGGGGGCACACGGGGAGTTTGACTGGGCCAGGTTGGAGACCTGGGCCAGCTCCCCATGCTTACCAGAGGGAAGCATGGGGAGCTGTGTCACCAGTGCGGTGTCACCAGTGCGTGTTCACAGCCCGGTGCGTGACATGCCAGCTTCCCGCATCTGTCGGGCTAAAGGGAGTGTTCAGCCAGGACGGGTTGTGCAGGCTGTACGCTCAAGACCTCCAGTGCGCCTCCACGGCCCAGTGTATCCTGTTCCCGCTCCACGCATCAGGTCCCCTGTGCGTCTTCAGAGCCCGGCACGGCCTGTCCCTGCTCCACACACCAGGTTCCCTGTGCACCTTCAGAGCCCGGCACGTCCTGTCCCTGCTCCACGCATCAGATCCCCTGTGCGCCTTCAGAGCCCGGCACGGCCTGTTCCCGCTCCACGCATCAGGTCCCCTGTGCGCATCGAGAGCCCGGCACGGCCTGTCCCTGCTCCACACACCAGGTTCCCTGTGCGCCTTCAGAGCCCGGTACGTCCTGTCCCTGCTCCACACATCAGGTTCCCTGTGCGCCTTCAGAGCCCGGCGTGGCCTGTCCCTGCACCAGGTTCCCAGTCCGGAGCCTCCAGAGGCGGTCCCCAGTCCGGAGCCCGCAACGAGGGTGCCCAGTCCGGGGCCCGCAACGAGGGTGCCCAGTCCAGGGTTGGCGGCGAGGGCCCCCACCCCAGAGGTGCCACCAAAGCGGAGGGAGCCAGAGGTGGAGCGGGGTCTACGTCACGCACCAGAGCCGTCACCGCGGATAGATGCCCACCCAGACCCTCCCCAATAGGTTCAGGTTTTGCGTCCGGAGTCCGCACCTTTGGCGGTGGGGGGGTACTGTCACGCCCTGACCTGTATGAGCCTGTTTATGTCTCATTTTGGTTTGGTCAGGGTGTGAGGTGGGCATTCTATGTTCCTATTTGTATTTCTTTGTTTTGGCTAAGTATGACTCTCAATCAGGGACAGCTGTCTATCGTTGTCTCTGATTGGGAACCATACTTAAGCAGCCCTTTTTCCCTCCTGTCTTTGTGGGAAGTTGACTCTGTTAGTGTGTATGTGCTGTTGGTGCTACACCATATGATCTTCGTTCATTGTGTTTTTGTTTTCGGTGAGTTTAACGAATAAACATGTTTTTCTCAACCCGGCACGCTGCACCTTGGTCCGTCTCTGAAGATCGTGACACACAAAATATTTTTTTGGGGGGGGGTTCTGTAAACACAACAAAATGATTCAAAGGTCAAGGGGTGTGAATACTTTTCTTAAGGCGCCGTAAAGAAAATATTGTTCAAATCAGAAAGGGTACAGTCGAAACGTGTTTTGAAATCAAATGGAATGACTCTGAATCAAGTCATTTTAGCCTTGTGTAACCTTCTTGAGGGATTTTAAGGGGCTAATTTGGTTTTATTATCACCCATTACATTAAAAACAGATCAAAGATATTTTTTTGCTTGCTTCAACACAATCTGTTAAACCATCTTTCGCTACCGCTGTGTTTGAATACTCATAGTGACTGTAATTGGTGACGTAAATTGAGTATGTAGTATGCTTATTGGTCCTAGTATCGATATCGGTATCGCTGAAAGTTCCCGGATGTCGTACTACATTCGCCAAAAATATGAAGTATACACGCAGTGGAGACTATTTCTGTGCTTTTAAGGCCCATAATGCAATTCTTCAGAAGATTTTCAGATTTGAAGAAAATGGCGGAAAATATGCTGCTTTGACTGATTATGACAAATGTTAAATGTTCAGCAATGTAACGACTTTTCAAATAAGTTACATTGCGTTATGTTAGCTGACAATCTGTTAGCTACGCTGTTGTTACGAACCACATAGCATATCATAACAGCAGTTGCTTCTATGTACCGGTATGTTAGCTAGCTACCTAGTGTTAGTTGGCTACTAATGCATCAAACTGGCCAGTTTACTAACTACGTTATCTAACTACCCAACGTTTTGACTTGATTATTCACGTCATTTTTAGCTTAGCTAAAAATGGTATAGTCGTTGTGCCTTCTCAATGGACATGGTTAAGGAAGTCGTAAAATGTCTAGCTGGTAATTAGTAAGCTATGCTAGCAAGAGGTTGCATAGCAACATCAACTTCCGATAGACGGGTGAAGCACTACTACACTCAACTGAATAGACACCGTTCGTTTACAGTATACTAAAGTGAACTAATAGTAGGTACTCATTAAGTATGTAGTATACAGTATGTTAGTATAGGTATCGAAGACAGCTAATATGATTTCAGTCTTCATTTACGTTGTCTAGGCTACGTGTGTTAGCACTGTTATAAAACACATCAAACACCTTGAAATGATGAAGATCGCAAAGCTGAAACAGGTTACCAGGGATTGTTGCCAGGAAATGAGTTTCAGAATCTGTCCGTCTGTCTGGCAGCGTCTCTTTTCTCTCTTTACATTGTCTTGAAGTGTTCTAGTGTTCTAAGAATTGCTAGCTGCAGAGCTCTGGAACTGTTCATGAAGTTTAGACCTTACCGTGAAATTCTTACATTACAAGCCTTTAACCAACAGTGCAGTTCAAGAAGAGTTAAGAAAATATTTACCAAATAAACTAAAGTAAATAATAATAATTAAAAGTAACACAATAACGAGGCTATATACAGGGGGTACCGAGTCAGTGTTCTGGGGTACAGGTTAGTTGTGAGAGAGTAGGGGTGTGCTGATCTAGGATCAGGTCCTCTCTGTCCATATAATATTATTAATCATAATCTAAAAGGCTAAACTGATCCTAGATCAGCTCTCCTACACTGAGATGCTTCATGAATACTGGCCCTGATAACACCTACATCTCCAAACCCCTATGAAACGGTGTGTGGAGGTGTTTGTGGTTTTCTAGAAATCCTTTCATTTCCAATTAAGTGATTGTTCAAAGGAAGCAGACGTTCCCTGGTGGTCCTGTTAGCTGGTAGCCAACCCTGGTGGTCCTGTTAGGAGCTGGTAGCTAACCCTAACGGTCCTGGTTAGCTAACCCTAACGGTCCTGGTTAGCTAACCCTAACGGTCCTGGTTAGCTAACCCTAACGGTCCTGGTTAGCTAACCCTAACGGTCCTGGTTAGATGTTACGTACGCCTCTAGGAGGAGGGAACGCAACTCCCTGCTGCTCTAAATTCCCCGCGGAGTGAAAGAGGTATGGGACTGTAGGTGTGAGTAAGGATGACAAAAGCAGTAAGCGGTACCGTTAACAAGGAATTTATTCCGTCACACGGTAATTTTGGGGAAAAGGGGCTGAACGGAACCAAAGCAAAGAAAGTAAAAGTCAAAGCCCCCTCTCCTATTTTACCTGCCTACCCACAACTTACCTAACTTAGCACCACCTGGTGCACTAACCAGAATACAGGGGGTGGTCCGTCCAGGTCTTACCTAGTGTGCATAGACAGTAAAATACTACGGGTTATGTATGCCCGCAGGCCTCTTGCCTAAGCACTCCCTAGGTGCCTTCCCCTTCCCCCCTGGGAACAAACACAGAAAAATACAATCAATACGGACCTTTTGATAGACACCAGCAGGACCAGTTACAATATACTACAAAAGGAGCAACAACTATCAACACTCGGGTATAACCAAACAAACACTTAATCTTTAGCCATAAACCTCAATCAGTCTCCTTCTCTCTCCTTTGTCTTCTCCCTCTGAGCAACAGAACACTGGCTTATATAGCTGGAGAAGGTGTCTAATGGGATACAGCTGTATCCTGACGAGGGGCCGGGGTCAGCTCCAATTAGTAAATGGGGAGAATTTCAGGAAGCCATCCTGAAACACACACATACAAGCAAAAACACAACACAAACTGGGGAACGTAACATTAGATAACCCTAACGGTCCTGGTGGTATTGTTAGCTGGTAGCTAACCCTAACCCTGGCAGTCCTGTTAGCTGGTAGCTAACTCTCATGGTCCTGTTAGGAGCTGGTAGCTAACCCTGGTTGTCCTGTTAGCTGGTAGCTAGCTCTCATGGTCTTGTTAGAAGCTGGTAGCTAACCCTAACCCTGGTGGTCCTGTTAGCTGGTAGCTATCTCTCATGGTCTTGTTAGAAGCTGGTAGCTAACCCTAACCCTGGTTGTCCTGTTAGCTGGTAGCTATCTCTCATGGTCTTGTTAGGAGCTGGTAACTAACCCTAACCCTGGTGGTCCTGTTAGCTGGTAGCTAACCCTAACCCTGGTGGTATTGTTAGCTGGTAGCTAACCCTAACACTGGTGGTATTGTTAGCTGGTAGCTAACCCTAACCCTGGTGGTCCTGTTAGCTGGCATCGAACCCTAACGGTCCTGGTGGTATTGTTAGCTGGTAGCTAACCCTAATCCTGGTGGTCCTGTTAGCTGGTAGCTAACCCTAACCCTGATGGTCCTGTTAGCTGGTAGCTAACCCTGGTGGTCCTGTTAGCTGGTAGCTAACCCTAACCCTGGTGGTCCTGTTAGCTGGTAGCTATCTCTCATGGTCTTGTTAGGAGCTGGTAGCTAACCCTAACCCTGGTGGTCCTGTTAGCTGGTAGCTAACCCTAACCCTGGTGGTATTGTTAGCTGGTAGCTAACCCTAACACTGGTGGTATTGTTAGCTGGTAGCTAACCCTAACACTGGTGGTATTGTTAGCTGGTAGCTAACCCTAACCCTGGTGGTCCTGTTAGCTGGCATCGAACCCTAACCCTGGTGGTATTGTTAGCTGGTAGCTAACCCTAACCCTGGTGGTATTGTTAGCTGGTAGCTAACCCTAACCCTGGTGGTATTGTTAGCTGGTAGCTAACCCTAACCCTGGTGGTATTGTTAGCTGGTAGCTAACCCTAACCCTGGTGGTATTGTTAGCTGGTAGCTAAGTCAAAGTCAAAGTCACCATTATTAGTCAGTTGTACAACCAAATGCCTTCAACCGAAATGTGTCTTCCGCATTTAACCCAACCCCTCTGAATCAGAGAGGTGCAGGGGGCTGCCTTAATCGACTTCCACGTCTTGGCGCCCGGGAACAGTGGGTTAACTGCCTTGTTCAAGGGCAGAACGACAGATTTTTTTCCCTTGTCAGCTCGGGGATTAGAACTTGCAACCCTCCGGTTACAAGTCCAACGCTCTAACCACTAGGCTACCTGCCGCCCCCTCTAGGCTACCTGCCGCCCCCTGGTTAGCTAACCCTAACCCTGGTGGTATTGTTAGCTGGTAGCTAACCCTAATCCTGGTGGTCCTGTTAGCTGGTAGCTAACCCTAACCCTGATGGTCCTGTTAGCTGGTAGCTAACCCTGGTGGTCCTGTTAGCTGGTAGCTAACCCTAACCCTGGTGGTCCTGTTAGCTGGTAGCTAACCCTAACCCTGGTGGTCCTGTTAGCTGGTAGCTAACACTGGTGGTCCTGTTAGCTGGTAGCTAACCCTAACCCTGGTGGTCCTGTTAGCTGGTAGCTAACCCTGGTGGTATTGTCAGCTGGTAGCTAACCCTGGTGGTCCTGTTAGCTGGTAGCTAACCCTGGTGGTCCTGTTAGCTGGTAGCTAAGCCTGGTGGTCCTGTTAGCTGGTAGCTAACCCTAACCCTGGTGGTATTGTTAGCTGGTAGCTATCCCTAACACTGGTGGTATTGTTAGCTGGTAGCTAACCCTAACCCTGGTGGTCCTGTTAGCTGGCATCGAACCCTAACGGTCCTGGTGGTATTGTTAGCTGGTAGCTAACCCTAACCCTGGTGGTATTGTTAGCTGGTAGCTAACCCTAATCCTGGTGGTCCTGTTAGCTGGTAGCTAACCCTAACCCTGATGGTCCTGTTAGCTGGTAGCTAATCCTGGTGGTCCTGTTAGCTGGTAGCTAACCCTAACCCTGGTGGTCCTGTTAGCTGGTAGCTATCTCTCATGGTCTTGTTAGGAGCTGGTAGCTAACAATAACCCTGGTGGTCCTGTTAGCTGGTAGCTAACCCTAACCCTGGTGGTATTGTTAGCTGGTAGCTAACCCTAACACTGGTGGTATTGTTAGCTGGTAGCTAACCCTAACCCTGGTGGTCCTGTTAGCTGGCATCGAACCCTAACCCTGGTGGTATTGTTAGCTGGTAGCTAACCCTAACCCTGGTGGTATTGTTAGCTGGTAGCTAACCCTAACCCTGGTGGTATTGTTAGCTGGTAGCTAACCCTAACCCTGGTGGTATTGTTAGCTGGTAGCTAACCCTAATCCTGGTGGTCCTGTTAGCTGGTAGCTAACCCTAACCCTGATGGTCCTGTTAGCTGGTAGCTAACCCTGGTGGTCCTGTTAGCTGGTAGCTAACCCTAACCCTGGTGGTCCTGTTAGCTGGTAGCTAACCCTAACCCTGGTGGTCCTGTTAGCTGGTAGCTAACACTGGTGGTCCTGTTAGCTGGTAGCTAACCCTGGTGGTATTGTCAGCTGGTAGCTAACCCTGGTGGTCCTGTTAGCTGGTAGCTAACCCTAACCCTGGTGGTCCTGTTAGCTGGTAGCTAACCCTGGTGGTATTGTCAGCTGGTAGCTAACCCTGGTGGTCCTGTTAGCTGGTAGCTAACCCTGGTGGTCCTGTTAGCTGGTAGCTAAGCCTGGTGGTCCTGTTAGCTGGTAGCTAACCCTGGTGGTCCTGTTAGCTGGTAGCTAACCCTGGTGGTCCTGTTAGCTGGTAGCTAACCCTGGTTGTCCTGTTAGCTGGTAGCTAACCCTGGTGGTCCTGTTAGCTGGTAGCTAACCCTAACCCTGGTGGTCCTGTTAGCTGGTAGCTAACCCTGGTGGTATTGTCAGCTGGTAGCTAACCCTGGTGGTCCTGTTAGCTGGTAGCTAACCCTGGTGGTCCTGTTAGCTGGTAGCTAAGCCTGGTGGTCCTGTTAGCTGGTAGCTAACCCTGGTGGTCCTGTTAGCTGGTAGCTAACCCTGGTGGTCCTGTTAGCTGGTAGCTAACCCTGGTGGTATAGTTAGCTGGTAGCTAAGCCTGGTGGTCCTGTTAGCTGGTAGCTAACCCTGGTGGTCCTGTTAGCTGGTAGCTGACCCTAACCCTGGTGGTATTGTTAGCTGGTAGCTAACCCTAACCCTGGTGGTCCTGTTAGCTGGTAGCTAACCCTAACCCTGGTGGTCCTGTTAGCTGGTAGCTAACCCTGGTGGTATTGTTAGCTGGTAGCTAACCCTTGTGGTCCTGTTAGCTGGTAGCTAACCCTGGTGGTCCTGTTAGCTGGTAGCTAACCCTGGTGGTCCTGTTAGCTGGTAGCTAACCCTGGTGGTATTGTTAGCTGGTAGCTAACCCTGGTGGTCCTGTTAGCTGGTAGCTAACCCTGGTGGTCCTGTTAGCTGGTAGCTAACCCTAACGTTAGAATGGGCAAAACGAGTGACCTAAGTGACTTTGAGCGTGGTATGATTGTTGGTGCCAGGTGACGATTACTACCAGTTGTAAGTGTAGTGTTATTTTGGATCTGAAGTAGGTTGCAGTGCATCCCTCATTTCTCTGAGCCAAAAAAGACAGTACACGGTAATATAGGCTATATGCTTTTCCTTTGTTGTGCTAACATTACATCAAAACATCATTGTCTGTTTCTGTCCGTGTAAATTGTGCTGACGCTGTGTGTGAGGAGAGAGAGAGCGAAGCCCTTGATCATGCCAACTGCTGGGCCCCCTCTCCATCACTTGTCAGATTCACCCTACCCTGTCCCACACAAAGATAGGGTGGGGGGGGGGACTTCAGTGTTGATGTGCTCAAGGTGTCATTAAATATGCATGGGGTCTTTTAATGTATGATGCACAGTTCCCCCTCAGGAGCTCTGCAGGGCTCATCTCTCTGTCGTCTGTCTCCATCTCACTCTGTCTGGCTAGGGAGGACACTTTCATTTTTGGCTGTGGCTGTGAATACGGAGTTTGACCCCGCCCGCCACTATGAATATTCTTTCTCAAAGCTATTGATCCAAAATTCTAACGTAGCTGCTGCTCACACCACCTCCTGTCACGTTTCTCTCTTTGCTCACCCTCTTCTGAACCATGATGACGTAGCCAACGTCTCTGCCTCGTATTTCTGAACCACTGAAATAAAAACCCAGTAGTAGTTTGAAGGAACTTTCAAGGCCTTTATGAAGGATACAACTTTCTGCCTGTTGTAACTGTTGGACAGGGCTTCTGAATCAAATGCACCTACCGCGGAAGCCTTTGCCGTTATCGTTGGCTTTTCTACAGAAATGTTTGGTGATCGACTAGGAATGCCTTGAAGATCGACCGGTTGGTGACCTCTGTTGTAGCGCAAGAACGTGCAGGAGTGAATCCCTGATTTGTTTGCAGAGAACCACAGGGTGTTGTCCAGGGTCACGCCAAGGTTCTATGCACTCTGGGATAGGGACAATGGAGTTGTCAAACATGATGGAGAGGCCTTCCCCGGGAGGAAGAGCAGCTCTGTTTTGTTGAGCTTGGGGTGCTGGGCCGACATCCAAGCTGTGATATCTGCCAGGCACGCAGAGATGTGTGTCTCCACCTGGGTGTCTGAAGGGGGGAGGGAGATAAGTAGGTGTGCCATCCACATAACATTGATTGGAGAGACCATGTGATGATATGACGGAGCTTAGTGACTTGGTGTATAGAGAGAAGAGGGGAGGGCCTAGAACCAAACCCTGGGGGACACCAGTAGTGAGTATGTGGTGCAGACACAGATCCTCTCCACATCACCAGGTAGGGGCGGACTGCCAGGTAGGAAGCAATCCAAGAGTGTTCAGTGCCTGAGATGCCCAGCCCTGAGAGGTGCCTGAGATGCCCAGCCACTCCCGACACTACCCGGTGAAATGTGAGGCGCCAAATTCAAAATACAAAAGTTGAATTATTAAACATTCATAAATATACAATTGTTGCATAGTCATCAAAAGCTCTGATTCTTGGCAAAATCACAGCGTTGTCAGATTTCAAAAAGGCTTTACGGCGAAAGCACAACATTTGATTGTTTGAGGGTAGCACCTCAAATATTTACGCATTAGCATAAATCCATAACCCAACACGGGTCTCACAAAACTCATAAAATCGCTAATATAAAATCGCTTACCTTTGATGAACTTCTGCTGAGGGCTTCCCAAGTGTCCCACGAAGACAATCCATGCTTCTTTGGTTAGAAAAACTAACCATTATATCCATAAATCTCCGTTTGGTTGGCGCGCGTTATGATCATAAAATCCACCGTTGAGTCGCCCAGTGAACTGTGAAGAGAACACGTTCAGATTATACCTATACACTTTCTTCAAACAAATCAAACATCATTTTTAATGTATCCTTAGGTATCCTTTTGGGTATATTTGCTGTAATATTTCAACCGGACGATAACGTGAACGATAGGAAAGAAAAATAAAGTGGTGCGCGTTCACAATCTCGCGCGCGTCAAACCTTGTTTACAATAGTGGTCGCCTGACAATTTCCTGTCCCCATCCGTTCTGGTCACTGCTAGAATTCCCAGTCTTTGACTGTTGACTGTTGACATCTAGTGGAAGCCATAGGTACTGCAGTCTCAGTCCTACATAAAGTTGTATGCAATAGGCACAATGGAGAAGATTCTCATTTACAAAAACAACTGCAAATCCGGATGGATTTTCCTCGGGTTTGCACCTGCTATATCACTTCTGTTATACTCACATACATTATTTTAACACTCTTAGAAACTTCAGAGTGTTTCCTATCCAATAGTACTAATTATGTGCATATCCTATTTTCTGGGCCTGAGTGGCATGCATTTTACTTTGGGCACGCCAGACTCTCCAAAACCGTCACCTCGGGAGCCGCTCCCTAAGAAGTTAAGTCGCCAAGAACAAAGAGCGGTGAGCCATCGTCAGGAAATGAGCTCATCAAGGTGTCAAGCCCATTGAGTAACTCTAGGGACACCTGGTGGGCGATAGATGACGACAATGTTACGCTTGAGTGGACAAGTGACAGTGACAGCATGGAATTCCAATGAGGAGATGGACAGGTGAGAGGGAGAATAGACAAACTCCACTTAGGAGAAATGAGTAGACCTGTGCCACCACCACGATGACCAGATGCTCTCGGACTATGAGAGAAAACGTAGTCAGATGAAGAGAGAGCAGCTGGAGTAGCAGTGTTCTCTGGGGTGGTCCATATCTCCGTCAGGGCCAAAAAAGTCAAGAGACCGAAGGGCAGCAAAGGCTGAGATGTGAACTCTTTGATCCTGGACCGCAGATCGGCAGTTCCAAACGCTGTCAGAGACAAGGAATTCCACATGGTTTGTACACTCTCAAGCCTACAGGGAGAGAACAGGTATATAAAACACACACACGGTTGTCAAAGCTACAAAAGAGCAAAATGAGATCTGAAAATGGCTAGGTAGGAAACTGAAGTGGCGTGGAGCTTTCCTATCTTTCCTTCCGCGAAGAACTCTGCAGAACACTCTTTGTTTTGGCGAATGTCTTAGTTTTGCGATAAAGGCGTGATTGGTGGAGTGCTGCAAAGATGGTTGTCCTTCTGGAAGGTTCTCCCATCTCCACAGAGAAACTCTGGAGCTCTGTCAGAGTGACCATCGGGTTCTTGGTCACCTCCCTGAGCAAGGCCCTTCTCCCCCGATTCCTCAGTTTGGCCGTGCGGCCAGCTCTAGGAAGTCTTGGTTGTTCCAAACTTAAGAATGATGGAGGCCACTGTGTTCTTCTGTACCTGCAATACTGCAGAAATGTTTTGGTACCCTTCCCCAGATCTGTGCCTCGACCAAATCCTGTCTCGGAGCTCTACGGACAATTCCTTCGACCTCATGGTTTGGTTTTTGCTCTGACATGCGCTGTCAACTGTGGGACCTTTATATTGACAGGTGTGTGCATTTCCAAATCATGTCCAATCAATTCAATTTACAACAGGTGGACTCCCAAGTTGTAGAAACAATGGATCAATGGAAAAAGAATGCACCTAACTTATAAAAAATACCTAATACTTTCCCGACTGCACTGTAGCTACCCTACCATAAACAACACAGCAGCAGACCAATCAGCCAGGTTTGTTCTTGTCAGGGAAAACAATACCCAACATTCTGTGCAGGAGCTGAATTCTACTCTCTGAAAAGGCCGTTTCCTTTTTTTAATGCAACACCTTATTTTAATTGTCTGATAGTTGTTACTGGGGCGTTTTATGTCTGTAAACGGTGTTAGAGAGGGTGTTTCTCTCTTTTCTTTCTTTTCCTAACCCTCCTACCCCCCGTCTGCTGGTGTTGTCACTACTCCCCTTACTTCCTTCCTTCCTCTGTTTCTCCCTCCCTCCTCCATCTCTCTCCCTTCCAGTGTATGTCTGTGAAGATTATAGGCTGTTTGTTATTCTGAGAGAGAGAGGTGTTTTTAGGGGGTGTAATAATGTGTGTGTGAGAGAGAGAGAGAGACAGAGAGAGAGAGAGAGAGAGAAACAGAGAGGGGTGTGGCAGTGTAATTGGTGCCTGTGCTACACAGCTGTCTCAAAGACAGCAGCATCTGTTTCAATGTGTTTCCCTATATAGGCCTACACACCACTAGAGCACGCTCACACAGACACACACACACAGGCACACGCTCACACACACACACACCGTCATTTAGCTTGTTGTATTCCACTGGTTTGTAAACCGTTCTCTTGCAAAGGCCTCTATTAACCAAACATCAGCCTGTGTGTGTTTTGGACGGTTGTGGTTCAGACTAGCTGTACTGTGAGTCGAGTCCAGTCACTCTCTCTTGGTTCAGACTAGCTGTACTGTGAGTCGAGTCCAGTCACTCTCTCTTGGTTCAGACTAGCTGTACTGTGAGTCGAGTCCAGTCACTCTCTCTTGGTTCAGACTAGCTGTACTGTAATGACGAGTCCAGTCACTCTCTCTTGGTTCAGACTAGCTGTACTGTGAGTCGAGTCCAGTCACTCTCTCTTGGTTCAGACTAGCTGTACTGTAATGACGAGTCCAGTCACTCTCTCTTGGTTCAGACTAGCTGTACTGTAATGACGAGTCCAGTCACTCTCTCTTGGTTCAGACTAGCTGTACTGTGAGTCGAGTCCAGTCACTCTCTCTCGGTTCAGACTAGCTGTACTGTAATGACGAGTCCAGTCACTCTCTCTTGGTTCAGACTAGCTGTACTGTGAATCGAGTCCAGTCACTCTCTCTTGGTTCAGACTAGCTGTACTGTAATGACGAGTCCAGTCACTCTCTCTTGGTTCAGACTAGCTGTACTGTAATGACGAGTCCAGTCACTCTCTCTTGGTTCTGGTTTCTTATCTTACGTCCCAAATGGCACCAAATTTCCTACATAGTGCTCTACTGTTGACCAGGGTAGTGCTCTACTGTTGACCAGGGTAGTGCTCAACTGTTGACCAGGGTAGTGCTCAACTGTTGACCAGGGCAGTGCTCTACTGTTGACCAGGGTAGTGCTCTACTGTTGACCAGGGTAGTGCTCTACTGTTGACCAGGGTAGTGCTCTACCGTTGACCAGGGTAGTGCTCTACTGTTGACCAGGGTAGTGCTCTACTCTTGACCAGGGTAGTGCTCTACTGTTGACCAGGGTAGTGCTCAACTGTTGACCAGGGCAGTGCTCTACTGTTGACCAGGGTAGTGCTCTACTGTTGACCAGGATAGTGCTCTACTGTTGACCAGGGTAGTGCTCTACTGTTGACCAGCGTAGTGCTCTACTGTTGACCAGGGCAGTGCTCTACTGTTGACCAGGGTAGTGCTCTACTGTTGACCAGGGTAGTGCTCTACCGTTGACCAGGGTAGTGCTCTACTTTTGACCAGGGTAGTGCTCTACTCTTGACCAGGGTAGTGCTCTACTGTTGACCAGGGTAGTGTTGACCAGGGTAGTGCACTGGTGTTGTCCAGAGTAGTATTCTAGTGTTGTCCAGACTAGTGTTGTCCAGAGTAGTATTCTAGTGTTGTCCAGACTAGTGTTGTCCAGAGTAATGCACTGGTGGTGTTGTCCGGAGTAGTGTTGTCCAGACTAGTGTTGTCCAGACTAGTGTTGTCCGGAGTAGTGTTGTCCAGACTAGTGTTGTCCGGAGTAGTGTTGTCCAGACTAGTGTTGTCCAGACTAGTGTTGTCCAGACTAGTGTTGTCCAGACTAGTGTTGTCCGGAGTAGCACTCTACTGTTGTCCAGACTAGTGTTGTCCAGAGTAGCACTCTACTGTTGTCCAGACTAGAGTTGTGCAGACTAGTGTTGTCCAGACTAGTGTTGTCCAGACTAGTGTTGTCCAGACTAGTGTTGTCCGGAGTAGTGTTGTCCAGACTAGTGTTGTCCGGAGTAGTGTTGTCCAGACTAGTGTTGTCCGGAGTAGTGTTGTCCAGACTACTGTTGTCCAGACTAGTGTTGTCCGGAGTACTGTTGTCCAGACTAGTGTTGTCCGGACTAGTGTTGTCCAGACTAGTGTTGTCCAGACTAGTGTTGTCCAGACTAGTGTTGTCCAGACTAGTGTTGTCCAGAGTAGCACTCTACTGTTGTCCAGACTAGTGTTGTGCAGACTAGTGTTGTCCGGAGTAGTGTTGTCCAGACTAGTGTTGTCCAGACTAGTGTTGTCCAGACTAGTGTTGTCCAGAGTAGTGTTGTCCAGACTAGTGTTGTCCGGAGTAGTGTTGTCCGGAGTAGTGTTGTCCAGACTAGTGTTGTCCAGACTAGTGTTGTCCGGAGTAGTGTTGTCCAGACTAGTGTTGTCCAGACTAGTGTTGTCCGGAGTAGTGTTGTCCAGACTAGTGTTGTCCAGAGTAGTGTTGTCCAGAGTAGCACTCTACTGTTGTCCAGACTAGTGTTGTGCAGACTAGTGTTGTCCGGAGTAGTGTTTTCCAGACTAGTGTTGTCCAGACTAGTGTTGTCCGGAGTAATGTTGTCCAGACTAGTGTTGTCCAGACTAGTGTTGTCCGGAGTAGTGTTGTCCAGTCTAGTGTTGTCCGGAGTAGTGTTGTCCAGACTAGTGTTGTCCAGACTAGTGTTGTCCAAACTAGTGTTGTCCGGAGTAGTGTTGTCCAGACTAGTATTGTCCAGACTAGTGTTGTCTGGAGTAGTGTTGTCCAGACTAGTGTTGTCCAGACTAGTGTTGTCCAGACTAGTGTTGTCCAGAGTAGTGTTGTCCGGAGTAGTGTTGTCCAGACTAGTGTTGTCCAGACTAGTGTTGTCCAGACTAGTGTTGTCCAGAGTAGAGCTCTACTGTTGTTCAGACTAGTGTTGTTCAGACTAGTGTTGTCCAGACAAGTGTTGTCCAGACTAGTTTTGTCCAGAGTAATTTACTGGTGTCGTCCACAGGGGTGGCGGCGCACTGGTGGTGTTGTCCGAAGTAGTGTTGTCCAGACTTTTTTTGTCCAGACTAGTGTTGTCCAGACTAGTGTTGTCCGGAGTAGTGTTGTCCAGACTAGTGTTGTCCGGAGTAGTGTTGTCCAGACTAGTGTTGTCCAGACTAGTGTTGTCCAGACTAGTGTTGTCCAGACTAGTGTTGTCCGGAGTAGCACTCTACTGTTGTCCAGACTAGTGTTGTCCAGACTAGTGTTGTCCAGACTAGTGTTGTCCAGAGTAGTGTTGTCCAGAGTAGCACTCTACTGTTGTCCATACTAGTGTTGTGCAGACTAGTGTTGTCCGGAGTAGTGTTGTCCAGACTAGTGTTGTCCAGACTAGTGTTGTCCGGAGTAGTGTTGTCCAGACTAGTGTTGTCCAGACTAGTGTTGTCCAGACTAGTGTTGTCCGGAGTAGTGTTGTCCGGAGTATTGTTGTCCAGACTAGTGTTGTCCAGACTAGTGTTGTCCGGAGTAGTGTTGTCCAGACTAGTGTTGTCCGGAGTAGTGTTGTCCAGACTAGTGTTGTCCAGACAAGTGTTGTCCAGAGTAGTGTAGTCCGGAGTAGTGTTGGCCAGAGTAGTGTAGTCCGGAGTAGTGTTGTCCGGAGTAGTGTTGTCCGGAGTAGTGTTGTCCGGAGTAGTGTAGTCCGGAGTAGTGTTGTCCAGACTAGTGTTGTCTAGACTAGTGTTGTCCAGACTAGTGTTGTCCAGAGTAGCGCTCTACTGTTGTTCAGACTAGTGTTGTTCAGACTAGTGTTGTCCAGACAAGTGTTGTCCAGACTAGTTTTGTCCAGAGTAATGCACTGGTGTCGTCCACAGGGGTTTCGGCGCACTGGTGGTGTTGTCCGGAGTAGTGTTGTCCAGAGTAGTGTTGTCCGGAGTGGTGTTGTCCGGAGTAGTGTAGTCCGGAGTAGTGTTGTCCAGACTAGTGTTGTCCAGACTAGTGTTGTCCAGACTAGTGTTGTCCAGAGTAGCGCTCTACTGTTGTTCAGACTAGTGTTGTTCAGACTAGTGTTGTCCAGACAAGTGTTGTCCAGACTAGTTTTGTCCAGAGTAATGCACTGGTGTCGTCCACAGGGGTTTCGACGCACTGGTGGTGTTGTCCGGAGTAGTGTTGTCCAGACTAGTTTTGTCCAGACTAGTGTTGTCCAGACGAGTGTTGTCCAGACTAGTGTTGTCCGGAGTAGTGTTGTCCAGACTAGTGTTGTCCAAACTAGTGTTGTCTGGAGTAGTGTTGTCCAGACTAGTGTTCTCCGGAGTAGTGTTGTCCAGACTAGTGTTGTCCAGACTAGTGTTGTCCAGACTAGTGTTGTCCGGAGTAGCACTCTACTGTTGTCCAGACTAGTGTTGTCCAGACTAGTGTTGTCCAGACCAGTGTTGTCCAGAGTAGTGTTGTCCAGAGTAGCACTCTACTGTTGTCCAGACTAGTGTTGTGCGGAGTAGTGTTGTCCAGACTAGTGTTGTCCAGAGTAGTGTTGTCCAGAGTAGCACTCTACTGTTGTCCAGACTAGTGTTGTCCAGACTAGTGTTGTCCAGACTAGTGTTGTGCAGACTAGTGTTGTCCGGAGTAATGTTTTCCAGACTAGTGTTGTCCAGACTAGTGTTGTCCGGAGTAGTGTTGTCCAGACTAGTGTTGTCCAGACTAGTGTTGTCCAGACTAGTGTTGTCCGGAGTAGTGTTGTCCAGACTAGTGTTGTCCGGAGTAGTGTTGTCCAGACTAGTGTTGTCCAGACTAGTGTTGTGCAGACTAGTGTTGTCCGGAGTAGTGTTGTCCAGACTAGTGTTGTCCAGACTAGTGTTGTCCGGAGTAGTGTTGTCCAGACTAGTGTTGTCCAGACAAGTGTTGTCCAGAGTAGTGTAGTCCGGAGTACTGTTGTCCAGAGTAGTGTTGTCCGGAGTAGTGTTGTCCAGAGTAGTGTAGTCCGGAGTAGTGTTGTTCAGACTAGTGTTGTCCAGACTAATGTTGTCCAGACTAGTGTTGTCCAGAGTAGCGCTCTACTGTTGTTCAGACTAGTGTTGTTCAGACTAGTGTTGTCCAGACAAGTGTTGTCCAGACTAGTTTTGTCCAGAGTAATGCACTGGTGTCGTCCACAGGGGTTGCGGCGCACTGGTGGTGTTGTCCGGAGTAGTGTTGTCCAGACTAGTTTTGTCCAGACTAGTGTTGTCCGGAGTAGTGTTGTGCAGAGTAGCGCTCTACTGTTGTCCGGAGTAGTGTTGTCCAGACTAGTGTTGTCCAGAGTAGCGCTCTACTGTTGTCCAGACTAGTGTTGTGCAGACTAGTGTTGTCCAGACTAGTGTTGTCCAGACTAGTGTTGTCCGGAGTAGTGTTGTCCGGACTAGTGTTGTCCAGGCTAGTGTTGTCCGGACTAGTGTTGTCCGGAGTAGTGTTGTCCGGAGTAGTGTTGTCCGGACTAGTGTTGTCCAGACTAGTGTTGTCCGGAGTAGTGTTGTCCAGACTAGTGTTTTCCAGACTAGTGTTGTCCAGACTAGTGTTGTCCAGACTAGTGTTGTCCGGAGTAGTGTTGTCCAGACTAGTGTTGTCCAGACTAGTGTTGTCCAGACTAGTGTTGTGCCGGACTAGTGTTGTCCAGAGTAGTTTTGTCCAGACTAGTGTTGTGCCGGACTAGTGTTGTCCGGAGTAGTGTTGTCCGGACTAGTGTTGTCCAGGCTAGTGTTGTCCGGACTAGTGTTGTCCGGAGTAGTGTTGTCCGGAGTAGTGTTGTCCGGACTAGTGTTGTCCAGACTAGTGTTGTCCGGAGTAGTGTTGTCCAGACTAGTGTTTTCCAGACTAGTGTTGTCCAGACTAGTGTTGTCCAGACTAGTGTTGTGCCGGACTAGTGTTGTCCAGAGTAGTTTTGTCCAGACTAGTGTTGTGCCGGACTAGTGTTGACCAGAGTAGTTTTTTCCAGACTTGTGTTGTCCAGACTAGTGTTGTCCAGACTAGTGTTGTGCCGGACTAGTGTTGTGCCGGACTAGTGTTGTCCAGACTAGTGTTGTGCCGGACTAGTGTTGACCAGAGTAGTGTTGTGCAGACTAGTGTTGTCCAGACTACTGTTGTCCAGACTAGTGTTGTCCAGACTAGTGTTGTCCGGAGTAGTGTTGTCCGGACTAGTGTTGTCCGGCCTAGTGTTGTCCAGACTAGTGTTGTCCGGAGTAGTGTTGTCCGGACTAGTGTTGTCCAGACTAGTGTTGTCCAGACTAGTGTTGTCCGGAGTAGTGTTGTCCAGACTAGTGTTTTCCAGACTAGTGTTGTCCAGACTAGTGTTGTCCAGACTAGTGTTGTCCGGAGTAGTGTTGTCCAGACTAGTGTTGTCCAGACTAGTGTTGTCCAGACTAGTGTTGTGCCGGACTAGTGTTGTCCAGAGTAGTTTTGTCCTGACTAGTGTTGTGCCGGGCTAGTGTTGACCAGAGTAGTTTTTTCCAGACTAGTGTTGTCCAGACTAGTGTTGTCCAGACTAGTGTTGTGCCGGACTAGTGTTGTGCCGGACCTGTGTTGTCCAGACTAGTGTTGTGCCGGACTAGTGTTGACCAGAGTAGTGTTGTGCAGACTAGTGTTGTCCGGACTACTGTTGTCCGGACTAGTGTTGTCCGGACTAGTGTTGTCCGGACTAGTGTTGTCCGGAGTAGTGTTGTCCAGACTAGTGTTGTGCCGGACTAGTGTTGACCAGAGTAGTGGTCTATATAGAGAATATGGTTGCATGTCTCTTTTTTCCTGGTCCATGTCCTAGTCTCTTGGTTCCTGTTAGATAGTTTTCTGCTGAGGTCACAGTACCTTCCCATAATTGTGCGTACTGGTGTACCATGTGTGTTGTAACATGTTTTTCCACATTCATCACTCCCACTAGCTCCACGATACTAAAGTACTACTTCAAACAACAGTTTGTTTCACCAGGTGCTGAAGTTTCTAAATACTCCACTGTACAGATACCAACAAAACAAGATAAGGTTATCGAGGTAGAAAGTTTAACTAAACAAAGCGTATTAGTTTCACCAAAAATGGTCCAAACACAACGAGCACAGTCGTGACCAGTCATCTTCGAAGTTCTACAGCTGTACCATTTGAGAGGATCTTGACTGGCTGCTTCACTGCCTGGTATGGTAACAGGACCGCCCTCGATTGCATGGCGCTACAGAGGGTGGTGAGGACAGCCCAGTACATCACTGCTTGGTATACATATCTACCTCCATCACTCCAGTATCCCTGCACATTGTTAATATGGTACTGGAACTGACCCTGGATATAGTCACCGTATCCCTGTACATATCTACCTCCATCACTCCAGTATCCCTGCACATTGTTAATATGGAACTGACCCTGTATATAGTCACCTTACCCCTATACATATCTGCTTCCATCACTCCAGTATCCCTGTACAATTCTAACATGGTACTGGAACTGACCCTGTATATAGTCACCTTACCCCTATACATATCTACCTACATCACTCCAGTATCCCTGCACATTGTTAATATGGTACTGGAACTGACCGTGTATATAGTCACCTTACCCCTATACATATCTACCTCCATCACTCCAGTATCCCTGCACATTGTTAATATGGTACTGGAATTGACACTGTATATAGGGGAGACAGGTAGCCTAGTGGTTAGAGCGTTGGGCAATGTAACCGAAAGGTTGCTGGATCGAATCCCTGAGCTGACAAGGTAAAAATCTGTCATTCTGCACCTGAACAAGGCACTGTTCCTCTGTAGGCTGTCATTGTAGATAATAATTTATTCTTAACTGACTTGCCTAGTTAAATAAAAATATGGTATGAACTGACCCTGTATATAGTATGGTATTAACTGACCCTGTATATAGTATGGTATTAACTGACCCTGTATATAGTATGGTATTAACTGACCCAGTATATAGTATTGTATTAACTGACCCTGTATATAGTATGGTATTAACTGACCCTGTTTATACTATGGTATTAACTGACCCTGTATATAGTATGGTATTACCTGACCCTGTTTATAGTATGGTATTATCTGACCCTGTATATAGTATGGTATTAACTGACCCAGTATATAGTATGGTATTGAACTGACCCTGTATATATAGTATGGTATTATCTGACCCTGTATATAGTATGGTATTAACTGACCCAGTATATAGTATGGTATTGAACTGACCCAGTATATAGCATGGTATTAACTGACCCTGTCTTTAGTGTGGTATTAACTGACCCTGTATATAGTATGGTATTGGAACTGACCCTGTATATAGTATGGTATTGAACTGACCCTGTATATAGCATGGTATTAACTGAACCTGTATATAGTATGGTATTAACTGACCCTGTATATAGTATGGTATTGACTGACCCTGTATATAGTATGGTATTAACTGACCCTGTATATAGTATGGTATTAACTGACCCTGTATATAGTATGGTATTGAACTCACCCTTTATATAGTATGGTATTGAACTGACCCTGTACATAGTATGGTATTGAACTGACCCAGTATATAGTATGGTATTAACTGACCCTGTATATAGTATGGTATTATCTGATCCTGTATATAGTATGGTATTAACTGACCCAGTATATAGTATGGTATTGAACTGACCCAGTATATAGTATGGTATTATCTGACCCTGTTTATACTATGGTATTAACTGACCCTGTATATAGTATGGTATTATCTGACCCTGTTTATACTATGGTATTAACTGACCCTGTATATAGTATGGTATTAACTGACCCTGTATATAGTATGGAATTGAACTGACCATGTTTATAGTATGGTATTAACTGACCCTGTATATAGTATGGTATTGAACTGACCCTGTATATAGTATGGTATTGAACTGACCCTGTATATAGTATGGTATTATCTGACCATGTTTATAGTATGGTATTATCTGACCCTGTTTATACTATGGTATTAACTGACCCTGTATATAGTATGGTATTAACTGACCCTGTATATAGTATGGTATTAACTGACCCTGTATATAGTATGGTATTAACTGACCCTGTATATAGTATGGTATTGAACTGACCGTGTATACAGTATGGTATTGAACTGACCCAGTATATAGCATGGTATTAACTGACCCTGTCTTTAGTGTGGTATTAACTGACCCTGTATATAGTATGGTATTGACTGACCCTGTATATAGTATGGTATTAACTGACCCTGTATATAGTATGGTATTAACTGACCCTGTATATAGTATGGTATTAACTGACCCTGTATATAGTATGGCATTGAACTGACCCTGTATATAGTATGGTATTATCTGACCCTGTTTATACTATGGTATTAACTGACCCTGTATATAGTATGGTATTAACTGACCCTGTATATAGTATGGTATTGAACTGACCATGTTTATAGTATGGTATTAACTGACCCTGTATATAGTATGGTATTAACTGACCCTGTATATAGTATGATATTGAACTGACCCTGTATATAGTATGGTATTGAACTGACCTTGTATATAGTATGGTATTGAACTGACCCTGTATATAGTATGGTATTAACTGACCCTGTATATAGTATGGTATTAACTGACCCTGTATATAGTATGGTATTGAACTGACCCTGTATATAGTATGGTATTGAACTGACCCTGTATATAGCATGGTATTAACTGACCCTGTATATAGTATGGTATTAACTGACCCTGTATATAGTATGGTATTAACTGACCCTGTATATAGTATGGTATTAACTGACCCTGTATATAGTATGGTATTGAACTGACCCTGTATATAGTATGGTATTATCTGACCCTGTTTATACTATGGCATTAACTGACCCTGTATATAGTATGGTATTGAACTGACCCTTTATATAGTATGGTATTAACTGACCCTGTATATAGTATGGTATTAACTGACCCTGTATATAGTATGGTATTGAACTGACCATGTTTATAGTATGGTATTAACTGACCCTGTATATAGTATGGTATTAACTGACCCTGTATATAGTATGATATTGAACTGACCCTGTATATAGTATGGTATTGAACTGACCCTGTATATAGTATGGTATTGAACTGACCCTGTATATAGTATGGTATTAACTGACCCTGTATATAGTATGGTATTAACTGACCCTGTATATAGTATGGTATTGAACTGACCCTGTATATAGTATGGTATTGAACTGACCCTGTATATAGCATGGTATTAACTGACCCTGTATATAGTATGGTATTAACTGACCCTGTATATAGTATGGTATTGGAACTGACCCTGTATATAGTATGTTATTGAACTGACCCTGTATATAGTATGGTATTAACTGACCCTGTATATAGTATGGTATTGAACTCACCCTGTATATAGTATGGTATTGAACTGACCCTGTATATAGTATGGTATTGAACTGACCCTGTATATAGCATGATATTAACCAGAGGTGGGACCAAGTTATTGTTTTATAAGTCACAAGTAAGTTTCAAGTCTTAGCACTCAAGTCCCAAGTCAACTCCCAAGTCAAGACATGCAAGTCCAAGTCAAGTCTCAAGTCCTAAACTTTGAGTTTCGAGTCCTAAACAAGTCATAATGTGCTCTTCACCAAATGTAATACCATTTCATATTTTTAACAAGAGTAATAGTTAGTATATTACATTGCTTTTAAAATGATCTATATATTTATTACTTTCCAAATATAAACATTACATTTCCATGGAAATACATGGGTAGCCATGAGAAACATGGCATTTACAACATGGCAATTCACATAGAAATACATCACCTACAACAGCCAAGATCCTTTGCCGTGTGGAATAGAGATTCGGGTACATATCTATATACTGCATTTCTATCTGGAAAACTGTATCTGATTTCCTCTGCCTCAGATTAAATAAGCCGCAGTTCTTCATTTATTATCAATGGAGAAAGCTCAAAACTGCGGAAGACAGCAGAGAGAGGGATTGTGGGATTTGTGTGAAGCATGAACAAAATCAGAAGTTCAAGCACTCGCCGTAATGAGCAGGTTAGGAAGAGTACACAACCATTCTTGGAGGCACTCTGCCACAAATGTGCTCATTTGATCATTTCCAGCTCCAAACAGCGTGGTGGCGAGTAAATCTGCAAGTCTAATCTAGGCAAGCAGTGAGGAGCGCACAGAAATAGTACAGGATCCATAACATCACAAGCCAGCAAAAAGAAACCCATGAAACAAACAAGTTACACACACTCATAAACACACGACCTCGTGTGATGGATAGCTGTCGGCTATATTAGTCACGACTTACCGTTCTTTGTGCAGCTTCAAATGTCAAACAAAGTTGGAAATTGTTGCGCCTCCGTCTTCCGGCATGTTTTGCAAGTTGCAAGACCCTGTATGTAGTATGGGATTGGAACTGACCCTGCATGTAGTATGGGATTGGAACTGACCCTGCATGTAGTATGGGATTGGAACTGACCATGTATGTAGTATGGGATTGGAACTGACCCTACATGTAGTATGGGATTGGAACTGACCCTGCATGTAGTATGGGATTGGAACTGACCCTGCATGTAGTATGGGATTGGAACTGACCATGTATGTAGTATGGGATTGGAACTGACCCTACATGTAGTATGGGATTGGAACTGACCCTACATGTAGTATGGGATTGGAACTGACCCTGCATGTAGTATGGGATTGGAACTGACCCTGCATGTAGTATGGGATTGGAACTGACCCTACATGTAGTATGGGATTGGACCTGACCCTGCATGTAGTATGGAATTGGAACTGACCCTGCATGTAGTATGGGATTGGAACTGACCCTGCATGTAGTATGGGATTGGAACTGACCCTACATGTAGTATGGGATTGGAACTGACCCTGCATGTAGTATGGGATTGGAACTGACCCTGCATGTAGTATGGGATTGGAACTGACCCTGCATGTAGTATGGGATTGGAACTGACCATGTATGTAGTATGGGATTGGAACTGACCCTGCATGTAGTATGGGATTGGAACTGACCCTGCATGTAGTATGGGATTGGAACTGACCCTGAATGTAGTATGGGATTGGAACTGACCATGTATGTAGTATGGGATTGGAACTGACCCTGCATGTAGTATGGGATTGGAACTGACCCTGCATGTAGTATGGGATTGGAACTGACCCTGCATGTAGTATGGAATTGGAACTGACCCTGCATGTAGTATGGGATTGGAACTGACCATGCATGTAGTATGGGATTGGAACTGACCCTACATGTAGTATGGGATTGGAACTGACCCTGCATGTAGTATGGGATTGGAACTGACCCTGCATGTAGTATGGGATTGGAACTGACCCTACATGTAGTATGGGATTGGAACTGACCCTACATGTAGTATGGGATTGGAACTGACCATGTATGTAGTATGGGATTGGAACTGACCCTACATGTAGTATGGGATTGGAACTGACCCTGCATGTAGTATGGGATTGGAACTGACCCTGCATGTAGTATGGGATTGGAACTGACCCTACATGTTGTATGGGATTGGAACTGACCCTGCATGTAGTATGGGATTGGAACTGACCCTACATGTAGTATGGGATTGGAACTGACCCTACATGTAGTATGGGATTGGAACTGACCCTGCATGTAGAATGGAATTGGAATTGACCCTGCATGTAGTATGGGATTGGAACTGACCCTGCATGTAGTATGGGATTGGAACTGACCCTACATGTAGTATCGGATTGGAACTGACCCTACATGTAGTATGGGATTGGGAACTGACCCTACATGTAGTATGGGATTGGAACTGACCCTGTATGTAGTATGGGATTGGAACTGACCCTGCATGTAGTATGGGATTGGAACTGACCATGTATGTAGTATGGCATTGGAACTGACCCTACATGTAGTATGGGATTGGAACCGACCCTGCATGTAGTATGGGATTGGGAACTGACCCTACATGTAGTATGGGATTTGAACTGACCCTGTATGTAGTATGGGATTGGAACTGACCCTGTATGTAGTATGGGATTGAAACTGACCCTGCATGTAGTATGGGATTGGAACTGACCCTGAATGTAGTATGGGATTGGAACTGACCCTGAATGTAGTATGGGATTGGAACTGACCCTGCATATAAACTCAGCAAAAAGGAAAAAAAGGACTTCTCGTCTCCGTGCTGGCTGTTCTCTGTGTGTGTGTGTGTGTCTGTGTGTGAGCATTTGTGCGTCCGCCGGTCTGTCTGTGTCCCGTGTGTGTGTGTCCGCCTGTGTGTGTGTTTGTGTGTCCGCCCGTGTGTGTGTCCACCCGTCTGTGTGTGTGTCTGCCCGTGTGTGTCCGCCGTAGATCATCTCAACTACAGTAAATATTTGTACAGATGCTTCAACTGAAGTTACTTTTGGTCATGTAGTGTATGTGGACAGCTGCTCGTCGAACATCTCAGTCCAAAATCACGGGCATTAATATGGAGTTGTTTCCCCCTTTGCTGCTATAACAGCTTCTACTCCTCTGGGAAGGCTTTCCACTAGATGTTGGAACATTGCTGCGGGGACTTGCTTCCATTCAGCCACAAGAGCATTAGTGAGGCCGGGCACTCATGTTGGGCGATTAGGCCTGGCTCGCAGTCGGCGTTCCAATTCATCTCAAAGGTTTTCGATGGGGTTGAGGTCATAGCTCTGTGCAGGCCAGTCAAGTTCTTCCACACTGATCTTGACAAACCATTTCTGTATGGACCTCACTTTGTGCACGGGGACATTATCATGCTAAAACAGGAAATGGCCTTCCCCAAACTGTTGCCACAAAGTTGGAAGGACAGAATCGCCTAGAATCTCATATGCTGTAGCCTTCCGATTTATCTTCACTGGAACTAAGGGGCCTAGCCCAAACCATGAAAAACAGCCCCAGACCATAATTCCTTCTCCACCAAACTTTACAGTTGGCACTATGCATTCGGGCAGGTAGCGTTCTCCTGGCATCCTCCAAACCCAGATTTGTCCGTCGGACTGCCAGATGGTGAAGCGTGAATCATCACTCCAGAGAACGCGTTTCCACTGATCCAGAGTCCAATGGCGGCGATCTTTAAACCACTCCAGCCGACGCTTGGAGTAGCGCATGGTGATCTTAGGCTTGTGAGCGGCTGCTCGGCCATTGAAACCCATTTCATGATGCTCCAGACTAACAGTTATTGTGCTGACATTTCTTCCAGAGGCAGTTTGGAACTCGGTAGTGAGTGTTGCTACCAAGGACAGACAATTCTTGCGCTCTTCGCGCTTCAGCACTCACCGGTCCCGTTCTGTGAGCTTGTGCGGCCTACCACTTCGAGGCTGAGCCGTTGTTGCTCCTAGACAGACTCTCTCCCTATCCACCAGTCTGTTGTCGCCACTTGCTTCAAGATGTCGTGCTTTGAGAGGCTAGGTAAGGATCATATCACCCCCACCTTACCCAAAATCCTACAGCCACTGCAGTTTGTACACCGCCTCAATAGATCCACGGATGCCGCAATCACCATCACACTGCCCTATCCCATCTATACAAGGAATACTTACAGTACCAGTCAAATGCTTGGACACCTACTCATTCCAGGGTTTTTGTTTATTTTTACTATTTTCTACATTGTAGAATAATAGTGAAGACATCAACTATGAAATAACACATATGGAATCAGGTAGTAACCAAAAAAAGTGTTAAGCAAATCAAAATATACTTTATTTGAGATTCTTCAAATTAGCCACCCTTTGCCTTGATGACAGCATTGCACACTCTTGGCATTCTCTCAACCAGCTTCATGAGGTAGTCACCTGGAATGCATTTCAATTAACAGGTGTATCTTGTTAAAAGTTAATTTGTGGAATTTCTTTCTGCGTTTGAGCCAATCAGTTGTGTTCTGACAGTGGTCTCTCAGTTTTACAGTGCAGTGTGTATTCCTGCTGGTCATACAGTGGGCTCTCTCAGTTTTACAGTGCAGTGTGTATTCCTGCTGGTCATACAGTGGTCTCTCTCAGTTTTACAGTGCAGTGTGTATTCCTGCTGGTCATACAGAGGGCTCTCTCAGTTTTACAGTGCAGTGTGTATTACTGCTGGTCATACAGTGTGCTCTCTCAGTTTTACAGTGCAGTGTGTATTCCTGCTGGTCATACAGTGGGATCCCTCAGTTTTACAGTGTGTATTCCTGCTGGTCATACAGTGGGCTCTCTCAGTTTTACAGTGCAGTGTATATTCCTGCTGGTCATACAGTGGTCTCTCTCAGTTTTACAGTACAGTGTGTATTCCTGCTGGTCATACAGTGGTCTCTCTCAGTTTTACAGTGCAGTGTGTATTCCTGCTGGTGATACAGTGGTCTCTCTCAGTTTTACAGTGCAGTGTGTATTCCTGCTCGTCATACAGTGGTCTCTCTCAGTTTTATAGTGCAGTGTGTATTCTTGCTGGTCATACAGTGGTCTCTCTCAGTTTTACAGTGCAGTGTGTATTCCTGCTGGTGATACAGTGGGCTCTCTCAGTTTTACAATGCAGTGTGTATTCCTGCTCGTCATACAGTGGTCTCTCTCAGTTTTACAGTGCAGTGTGTATTCCTGCTGGTCATACAGTGGGCTCTCTCAGTTTTACAGTGCAGTGTTTTGATTTTGATTTGTATGTATTTTTATTTTATTTCACCTTTATTTAACCAGGTAGGCAAGTTGAGAACAAGTTCTCATTTACAACTGCCAAGATAAAGCAAAGCAGTTCAACACATACAACAACACAGAGTTACACATTGGAGTAAACAAACACACAGTCAATAATACAGTAGGAAAAAAAGATAGGAATCTCTCAGTTTTAGTGTGTATTCCTGCTGGTCATAGGCTCACATGGTGGTTGATCTTGTCAGTCCTTACACCTTAGAGATCATTACGTGATATATTCCACACATACAGAAATGTACGCATGATAAATCTCTTTGGATGAAAGCTATTGTTCAGAGAGACATTTGTGTTTTGGTGGTCAGCTGGTGAAATAGAAAGACAACAAGCTAAGATCTGTGTCTTAAGTAGTTCTTAGCAGGGATCTATGATAATAGTGTTCAATGGTTGTCGGTTCCAGTGTGGTTCTCCTTAGCAGGGATCTATGATAATAGTGTTTAATGGTTGTCGGTTCCAGTGAGGTTCTTGACAGGCTGTCAATCTGGAGCCATGATCAGTCTGCTTGATACGCCTTCTGCAACAAAGGAACCAGCATGCCTTCAGTGTGTGTGTGTGTGTTTTTTTATGTGCTTCAATGCTTGAAAATTGGTGTCTGCCTCTCAGATCTCTGTATTGAGTGGATTGAGGGTCTAGCTAGATTGTAGCTGGATCATCCATCCTCAGCTATGAGGGTCTAGCTAGATTGTAGCTAGATCATCCATCCTCAGCAATGAGGGTCTAGCTAGATTGTAGCTGGATCATCCATCCTCAGCTATGAGGGTCTAGCTAGATTGTAGCTGAGTCATCCATCATCAGCTATGAGAGTCTAGCTAGATTGTATTTGGGTAATCCATCCTCAGCTATGAGAGTCTAGCTAGATTGTAGCTGGGTCATCCATCCTCAGCTATGAGGGTCTAGCTAGATTGTAGCTGGATCATCCATCCTCAGCTATGAGGGTCTAGCTAGATTGTAGCTGGATCATCCATCCTCAGCAATGAGAGTCTAGCTAGATTGTAGCCTCTCAGATCTCTGTATTGAGTGGAATGAGGGTCTAGCTAGATTGTAGCTGGATCATCCATCCTCAGCTATGAGGGTCTAGCTAGATTGTAGCTGGATCATCCATCCTCAGCTATGAGGGTCTAGCTAGATTGTAGCTGAGTCATCCATCATCAGCTATGAGAGTCTAGCTAGATTGTATTTGGGTAATCCATCCTCAGCTATGAGAGTCTAGCTAGATTGTAGCTGGGTCATCCATCCTCAGCTATGAGGGTCTAGCTAGATTGTAGCTGGATCATCCATCCTCAGCTATGAGGGTCTAGCTAGATTGTAGCTGGATCATCCATCCTCAGCAATGAGAGTCTAGCTAGAATGTAGCCTCTCAGATCTCTGTATTGAGTGGATTGAGGGTCTAGCTAGATTGTAGCTGGATCATCCATCCTCAGCTATGAGGGTCTAGCTAGATTGTAGCTGGGTCATCCATCCTCAGCTATGAGGGTCTAGCTAGATTGTAGCTGAGTCATTCATCCTCAGCTATGAGAGTCTAGTTAGGGTCTAGCTAGATTGTAGCTGGATCATCCATTATCAGCTATGAGGGTCTAGCTAGATTGTAGCTGGATCATCCATCCTCAGCTATGAGGGTCTAGCTAGATTGTAGCTAGGTCATCCATCCTCAGCTATGAGGGTCTAGCTAGATTGTAGCTGAGTCATCCATCCTCAGCTATTAGGGTCTAGTTAGGGTCTAGCTAGATTGTAGCTGGGTCATCCATCCTCAGCTATGAGGGTCTAGCTAGATTGTAGCAGGATCATCCATCCTCAGCTATGAGGGTCTAGCTAGATTGTAGCTGGGTCATCCATCCTCAGCTATGAGGGTCTAGCTAGATTGTCGCTGGATCATCCATCCTCAGCAATGAGGGTCTAGCTAGATTGTAGCTGGATCATCCATCCTCAGCAATGAGGGTCTAGCTAGATTGTAGGTGAGTCATCCATCCTCAGCTATGAGAGTCTAGCTAGATTGTAGCTGGGTCATCCATCATCAGCTATGAGAGTCTAGCTAGATTGTAGTTGGGTCATCCATCCTCAGCTATGAGAGTCTAGCTAGATTGTAGCTGGGTCATTCATCCTCAGCTATGAGAGTCTAGCTAGATTGTAGCTGGGTCATCCATCCTCAGCATTGAGGGTCTAGCAATATTGTAGCTGGGTCATCCATCCTCAGCTATGAGGGTCTAGCTAGATTGTAGTTGGGTCATCCATCCTCAGCTATGAGGGTCTAGCTAGATTGTAGCTGGGTCAACCATCCTCAGCTATGAGGGTCTAGCTAGATTGTAGCTGGCTCATCCATCCTCAGCAATGAGGGTCTAGCTAGATTGTAGGTGAGTCATCCATCCTCAGCTATGAGAGTCTAGCTAGATTGTAGCTGGGTCATCCATCATCAGCTATGAGAGTCTAGCTAGATTGTAGTTGGGTCATCCATCCTCAGCTATGAGAGTCTAGCTAGATTGTAGCTGGGTCATTCATCCTCAGCTATGAGAGTCTAGCTAGATTGTAGCTGGGTCATCCATCCTCAGCATTGAGGGTCTAGCTAGATTGTAGCTGGGTCATCCATCCTCAGCTATGAGGGTCTAGCTAGATTGTAGCTGAGTCATTCATCCTCAGCTATGAGAGTCTAGTTAGGGTCTAGCTAGATTGTAGCTGGATCATCCATTATCAGCTATGAGGGTCTAGCTAGATTGTAGCTGGATCATCCATCCTCAGCTATGAGGGTCTAGCTAGATTGTAGCTAGGTCATCCATCCTCAGCTATGAGGGTCTAGCTAGATTGTAGCTGAGTCATCCATCCTCAGCTATTAGGGTCTAGTTAGGGTCTAGCTAGATTGTAGCTGGGTCATCCATCCTCAGCTATGAGGGTCTAGCTAGATTGTAGCAGGATCATCCATCCTCAGCTATGAGGGTCTAGCTAGATTGTAGCTGGGTCATCCATCCTCAGCTATGAGGGTCTAGCTAGATTGTCGCTGGATCATCCATCCTCAGCAATGAGGGTCTAGCTAGATTGTAGCTGGATCATCCATCCTCAGCAATGAGGGTCTAGCTAGATTGTAGGTGAGTCATCCATCCTCAGCTATGAGAGTCTAGCTAGATTGTAGCTGGGTCATCCATCATCAGCTATGAGAGTCTAGCTAGATTGTAGTTGGGTCATCCATCCTCAGCTATGAGAGTCTAGCTAGATTGTAGCTGGGTCATTCATCCTCAGCTATGAGAGTCTAGCTAGATTGTAGCTGGGTCATCCATCCTCAGCATTGAGGGTCTAGCAATATTGTAGCTGGGTCATCCATCCTCAGCTATGAGGGTCTAGCTAGATTGTAGTTGGGTCATCCATCCTCAGCTATGAGGGTCTAGCTAGATTGTAGCTGGGTCAACCATCCTCAGCTATGAGGGTCTAGCTAGATTGTAGCTGGCTCATCCATCCTCAGCAATGAGGGTCTAGCTAGATTGTAGGTGAGTCATCCATCCTCAGCTATGAGAGTCTAGCTAGATTGTAGCTGGGTCATCCATCATCAGCTATGAGAGTCTAGCTAGATTGTAGTTGGGTCATCCATCCTCAGCTATGAGAGTCTAGCTAGATTGTAGCTGGGTCATTCATCCTCAGCTATGAGAGTCTAGCTAGATTGTAGCTGGGTCATCCATCCTCAGCATTGAGGGTCTAGCAATATTGTAGCTGGGTCATCCATCCTCAGCTATGAGGGTCTAGCTAGATTGTAGTTGGGTCATCCATCCTCAGCTATGAGGGTCTAGCTAGATTGTAGCTGGGTCAACCATCCTCAGCTATGAGGGTCTAGCTAGATTGTAGCTGGCTCATCCATCCTCAGCTATGAGGGTCTAGCTAGATTGTAGCTGAGTCATCCATCCTCAGCTATTAGGGTCTAGTTAGGGTCTAGCTAGATTGTAGCTGGGTCATCCATCCTCAGCTATGAGGGTCTAGCTAGATTGTAGCAGGATCATCCATCCTCAGCTATGAGGGTCTAGCTAGATTGTAGCTGGGTCATCCATCCTCAGCTATGAGGGTCTAGCTAGATTGTAGCTGGATCATCCATCCTCAGCAATGAGGGTCTAGCTAGATTGTAGCTGGATCATCCATCCTCAGCTATGAGGGTCTAGCTAGATTATAGCTGAGTCATCCATCCTCAGCTATGAGGGTCTAGTTAGGGTCTAGCTAGATTGTAGCTGGATCATCCATCCTCAGCTATGAGGGTCTAGCTAGATTGTAGTTGGGTCATCCATCCTCAGCAATGAGGGTCTAGCTAGATTGTAGCTGGGTCATCCATCCTCAGCAATGAGGGTCTAGCTAGATTGTAGCTGGGTCATCCATCCTCAGCTATGAGGGTCTAGCTAGATTGTAGCTGGGTCATCCATCATCAGCTATGAGAGTCTAGCTAGATTGTATTTGGGTCATCCATCCTCAGCTATGAGAGTCTAGCTAGATTGTAGCTGGGTCATCCATCCTCAGCTATGAGAGTCTAGCTAGATTGTAGTTGGGTCATCCATCCTCAGCTATGAGAGTCTAGCTAGATTGTAGCTGGGTCATCCATCCTCAGCTATGAGAGTCTAGCTAGATTGTAGCTGGGTCATCCATCCTCAGCATTGAGGGTCTAGCAATATTGTAGCTGGGTCATCCATCCTCAGCTATGAGAGTCTAGCTAGATTGTAGTTGGGTCATCCATCCACAGCAATGAGAGTCTAGCTAGATTGTAGTTGGGTCATCCATGCTCAGCTATGAGGGTCTAGCTAGATTGTAGTTGGGTCATCCATCCTCAGCTATGAGGGTCTAGCTAGATTGTAGCTGGGTCAACCATCCTCAGCTATGAGGGTCTAGCTAGATTGTAGCTGGGTCATCCATCCTCAGCTATGAGGGTCTAGCTAGATTGTAGCTGAGTCATCCATCCTCAGCTATTAGGGTCTAGTTAGGGTCTAGCTAGATTGTAGCTGGGTCATCGATCCTCAGCTATGAGGGTCTAGCTAGATTGTAGCTGGGTCATCCGTCCTCAGCAATGAGGGTCTAGCTAGATTGTAGCTGAGTCATCCATCTTCAGCTATGAGGGTCTTGCTAGATTGTAGATGGGTCATCCATCCTCAGCAATGAGGGTCTAGCTAGATTGTAGCTGGGTCATCCATCCTCAGCTATGAGGGTCTTGCTAGATTGTAGCTGGGTCATCCATCCTCAGCAATGAGGGTCTTGCTAGATTGTAGCTGGGTCATCCATCCTCAGCTATGAGGGTCTAGCTAGATTGTAGCCTCTTTTAGATATCTGTATTGAGTGGATTGAGGGTCTAGCTAGATTGTAGCTGGGTCATCCATCCTCAGCAATTAGGGTCTAGCTAGATTGTAGTTGGGTCATGCATCCTCAGCTATGAGAGTCTAGCTAGATTGTAGTTGGGTCATCCATCCACAGCTATGAGAGTCTAGCTAGATTGTAGTTGGGTCATCCATGCTCAGCTATGAGGGTCTAGCTAGACTGTAGCTGGGTCATCCATCATCAGCTATGAGAGTCTTGCTAGATTGTAGCTGGGTCATCCATCCTCAGCTATGAGAGTCTAGCTAGATTGTAGCTGGGTCATCCATCCTCAGCATTGAGGGTCTAGCTAGATTGTAGCTGGGTCATCCATCCTCAGCTATGAGGGTCTAGCTAGATTGTAGCCTCTCAGATATCTGTATTGAGTGGATTGAGGGTCTAGCTAGATTGTAGCTGGATCATCCATCCTCAGCAATGAGGGTCTACCTAGATTGTAGTTGGGTCATGCATCCTCAGCTATGAGAGTCTAGCTAGATTGTAGCTGGGTCATCCATCCTCAGCATTTAGGGTCTAGCAATATTGTAGCTGGGTCATCCATCCTCAGCTATGAGAGTCTAGCTAGATTGTAGTTGGGTCATCCATCCACAGCTATGAGAGTCTAGCTAGATTGTAGTTGGGTCATCCATGCTCAGCTATGATGGTCTAGCTAGATTGTAGTTGGGTCATCCATCCTCAGCTATGAGGGTCTAGCTAGATTGTAGCTGGGTCAACCATCCTCAGCTATGAGGGTCTAGCTAGATTGTAGCTGGGTCATCCATCCTCAGCTATGAGGGTCTAGCTAGATTGTAGCTGAGTCATCCATCCTCAGCTATTAGGGTCTAGTTAGGGTCTAGCTAGATTGTAGCTGGGTCATCGATCCTCAGCTATGAGGGTCTAGCTAGATTGTAGCTGGGTCATCCGTCCTCAGCAATGAGGGTCTAGCTAGATTGTAGCTGAGTCATCCATCCTCAGCTATGAGGGTCTTGCTAGATTGTAGCTGGGTCATCCATCCTCAGCAATGAGGGTCTAGCTAGATTGTAGCTGAGTCATCCATCCTCAGCTATTAGGGTCTAGTTAGGGTCTAGCTAGATTGTAGCTGGGTCATCCATCCTCAGCTATGAGGGTCTAGCTAGATTGTAGCAGGATCATCCATCCTCAGCTATGAGGGTCTAGCTAGATTGTAGCTGGGTCATCCATCCTCAGCTATGAGGGTCTAGCTAGATTGTAGCTGGATCATCCATCCTCAGCAATGAGGGTCTAGCTAGATTGTAGCTGGATCATCCATCCTCAGCTATGAGGGTCTAGCTAGATTGTAGCTGAGTCATCCATCCTCAGCTATGAGGGTCTAGTTAGGGTCTAGCTAGATTGTAGCTGGATCATCCATCCTCAGCTATGAGGGTCTAGCTAGATTGTAGTTGGGTCATCCATCCTCAGCAATGAGGGTCTAGCTAGATTGTAGCTGGGTCATCCATCCTCAGCAATGAGGGTCTAGCTAGATTGTAGCTGGGTCATCCATCCTCATCTATGAGGGTCTAGCTAGATTGTAGCTGGGTCATCCATCATCAGCTATGAGAGTCTAGCTAGATTGTATTTGGGTCATCCATCCTCAGCTATGAGAGTCTAGCTAGATTGTAGCTGGGTCATCCATCCTCAGCTATGAGAGTCTAGCTAGATTGTAGTTGGGTCATCCATCCTCAGCTATGAGAGTCTAGCTAGATTGTAGCTGGGTCATCCATCCTCAGCTATGAGAGTCTAGCTAGATTGTAGCTGGGTCATCCATCCTCAGCATTGAGGGTCTAGCAATATTGTAGCTGGGTCATCCATCCTCAGCTATGAGAGTCTAGCTAGATTGTAGTTGGGTCATCCATCCACAGCAATGAGAGTCTAGCTAGATTGTAGTTGGGTCATCCATGCTCAGCTATGAGGGTCTAGCTAGATTGTAGTTGGGTCATCCATCCTCAGCTATGAGGGTCTAGCTAGATTGTAGCTGTGTCAACCATCCTCAGCTATGAGGGTCTAGCTAGATTGTAGCTGGGTCATCCATCCTCAGCTATGAGGGTCTAGCTAGATTGTAGCTGAGTCATCCATCCTCAGCTATTAGGGTCTAGTTAGGGTCTAGCTAGATTGTAGCTGGGTCATCGATCCTCAGCTATGAGGGTCTAGCTAGATTGTAGCTGGGTCATCCGTCCTCAGCAATGAGGGTCTAGCTAGATTGTAGCTGAGTCATCCATCTTCAGCTATGAGGGTCTTGCTAGATTGTAGCTGGGTCATCCATCCTCAGCAATGAGGGTCTAGCTAGATTGTAGCTGGGTCATCCATCCTCAGCTATGAGGGTCTAGCTAGATTGTAGCCTCTTTTTAGATATCTGTATTGAGTGGATTGAGGGTCTAGCTAGATTGTAGCTGGATCATCCATCCTCAGCTATGAGGGTCTAGCTAGATTGTAGCTGGGTCATCCATCCTCAGCTATGAGGGTCTAGCTAGATTGTAGCTGGGTCATCCATCCTCAGCAATGAGGGTCTACCTAGATTGTAGTTGGGTCATCCATCCTCAGCTATGAGGGTCTAGCTAGATTGTAGCTGGGTCATCCATCCTCAGCAATTAGGGTCTAGCTAGATTGTAGTTGGGTCATGCATCCTCAGCTATGAGAGTCTAGCTAGATTGTAGTTGGGTCATCCATCCACAGCTATGAGAGTCTAGCTAGATTGTAGTTGGGTCATCCATGCTCAGCTATGAGGGTCTAGCTAGACTGTAGCTGGGTCATCCATCATCAGCTATGAGAGTCTTGCTAGATTGTAGCTGGGTCATCCATCCTCAGCTATGAGAGTCTAGCTAGATTGTAGCTGGGTCATCCATCCTCAGCATTGAGGGTCTAGCTAGATTGTAGCTGGGTCATCCATCCTCAGCTATGAGGGTCTAGCTAGATTGTAGCCTCTCAGATATCTGTATTGAGTGGATTGAGGGTCTAGCTAGATTGTAGCTGGATCATCCATCCTCAGCTATGAGGGTCTAGCTAGATTGTAGCTGGGTCATCCATCCTCAGCTATGAGGGTCTAGCTAGATTGTAGCTGGGTCATCCATCCTCAGCAATGAGGGTCTACCTAGATTGTAGTTGGGTCATGCATCCTCAGCTATGAGAGTCTAGCTAGATTGTAGCTGGGTCATCCATCCTCAGCATTTAGGGTCTAGCAATATTGTAGCTGGGTCATCCATCCTCAGCTATGAGAGTCTAGCTAGATTGTAGTTGGGTCATCCATCCACAGCTATGAGAGTCTAGCTAGATTGTAGTTGGGTCATCCATGCTCAGCTATGATGGTCTAGCTAGATTGTAGTTGGGTCATCCATCCTCAGCTATGAGGGTCTAGCTAGATTGTAGCTGGGTCAACCATCCTCAGCTATGAGGGTCTAGCTAGATTGTAGCTGGGTCATCCATCCTCAGCTATGAGGGTCTAGCTAGATTGTAGCTGAGTCATCCATCCTCAGCTATGAGGGTCTAGTTAGGGTCTAGCTAGATTGTAGCTGGATCATCCATCCTCAGCTATGAGGGTCTAGCTAGATTGTAGTTGGGTCATCCATCCTCAGCAATGAGGGTCTAGCTAGATTGTAGCTGGGTCATCCATCCTCAGCAATGAGGGTCTAGATAGATTGTAGCTGGGTCATCCATCCTCAGCTATGAGGGTCTAGCTAGATTGTAGCTGGGTCATCCATCATCAGCTATGAGAGTCTAGCTAGATTGTATTTGGGTCATCCATCCTCAGCTATGAGAGTCTAGCTAGATTGTAGCTGGGTCATCCATCCTCAGCTATGAGAGTCTAGCTAGATTGTAGTTGGGTCATCCATCCTCAGCTATGAGAGTCTAGCTAGATTGTAGCTGGGTCATCCATCCTCAGCTATGAGAGTCTAGCTAGATTGTAGCTGGGTCATCCATCCTCAGCATTGAGGGTCTAGCAATATTGTAGCTGGGTCATCCATCCTCAGCTATGAGAGTCTAGCTAGATTGTAGTTGGGTCATCCATCCACAGCAATGAGAGTCTAGCTAGATTGTAGTTGGGTCATCCATGCTCAGCTATGAGGGTCTAGCTAGATTGTAGTTGGGTCATCCATCCTCAGCTATGAGGGTCTAGCTAGATTGTAGCTGTGTCAACCATCCTCAGCTATGAGGGTCTAGCTAGATTGTAGCTGGGTCATCCATCCTCAGCTATGAGGGTCTAGCTAGATTGTAGCTGAGTCATCCATCCTCAGCTATTAGGGTCTAGTTAGGGTCTAGCTAGATTGTAGCTGGGTCATCGATCCTCAGCTATGAGGGTCTAGCTAGATTGTAGCTGGGTCATCCGTCCTCAGCAATGAGGGTCTAGCTAGATTGTAGCTGAGTCATCCATCTTCAGCTATGAGGGTCTTGCTAGATTGTAGCTGGGTCATCCATCCTCAGCAATGAGGGTCTAGCTAGATTGTAGCTGGGTCATCCATCCTCAGCTATGAGGGTCTAGCTAGATTGTAGCCTCTTTTAGATATCTGTATTGAGTGGATTGAGGGTCTAGCTAGATTGTAGCTGGATCATCCATCCTCAGCTATGAGGGTCTAGCTAGATTGTAGCTGGGTCATCCATCCTCAGCTATGAGGGTCTAGCTAGATTGTAGCTGGGTCATCCATCCTCAGCAATGAGGGTCTACCTAGATTGTAGTTGGGTCATCCATCCTCAGCTATGAGGGTCTAGCTAGATTGTAGCTGGGTCATCCATCCTCAGCAATTAGGGTCTAGCTAGATTGTAGTTGGGTCATGCATCCTCAGCTATGAGAGTCTAGCTAGATTGTAGTTGGGTCATCCATCCACAGCTATGAGAGTCTAGCTAGATTGTAGTTGGGTCATCCATGCTCAGCTATGAGGGTCTAGCTAGACTGTAGCTGGGTCATCCATCATCAGCTATGAGAGTCTTGCTAGATTGTAGCTGGGTCATCCATCCTCAGCTATGAGAGTCTAGCTAGATTGTAGCTGGGTCATCCATCCTCAGCATTGAGGGTCTAGCTAGATTGTAGCTGGGTCATCCATCCTCAGCTATGAGGGTCTAGCTAGATTGTAGCCTCTCAGATATCTGTATTGAGTGGATTGAGGGTCTAGCTAGATTGTAGCTGGATCATCCATCCTCAGCTATGAGGGTCTAGCTAGATTGTAGCTGGGTCATCCATCCTCAGCTATGAGGGTCTAGCTAGATTGAAGCTGGGTCATCCATCCTCAGCAATGAGGGTCTACCTAGATTGTAGTTGGGTCATGCATCCTCAGCTATGAGAGTCTAGCTAGATTGTAGCTGGGTCATCCATCCTCAGCATTTAGGGTCTAGCAATATTGTAGCTGGGTCATCCATCCTCAGCTATGAGAGTCTAGCTAGATTGTAGTTGGGTCATCCATCCACAGCTATGAGAGTCTAGCTAGATTGTAGTTGGGTCATCCATGCTCAGCTATGATGGTCTAGCTAGATTGTAGTTGGGTCATCCATCCTCAGCTATGAGGGTCTAGCTAGATTGTAGCTGGGTCAACCATCCTCAGCTATGAGGGTCTAGCTAGATTGTAGCTGGGTCATCCATCCTCAGCTATGAGGGTCTAGCTAGATTGTAGCTGAGTCATCCATCCTCAGCTATTAGGGTCTAGTTAGGGTCTAGCTAGATTGTAGCTGGGTCATCGATCCTCAGCTATGAGGGTCTAGCTAGATTGTAGCTGGGTCATCCGTCCTCAGCAATGAGGGTCTAGCTAGATTGTAGCTGAGTCATCCATCCTCAGCTATGAGGGTCTTGCTAGATTGTAGCTGGGTCATCGATCCTCAGCAATGAGGGTCTAGCTAGATTGTAGCTGGGTCATCCATCCTCAGCTATGAGGGTCTAGCTAGATTGTAGCCTCTTTAAGATATCTGTATTGAGTGGATTGAGGGTCTAGCTAGATTGTAGCTGGATCATCCATCCTCAGCTATGAGGGTCTAGCTAGATTGTAGCTGGGTCATCCATCCTCAGCTATGAGGGTCTAGCTAGATTGTAGCTGGGTCATCCATCCTCAGCAATGAGGGTCTACCTAGATTGTAGCTGGGTCATCCATCCTCAGCTATGAGGGTCTAGCTAGATTGTAGCTGGGTCATCCATCCTCAGCTATGAGGGTCTAGCTAGATTGTAGTTGGGTCATCCATGCTCAGCTATGAGAGTCTAGCTAGATTGTAGTTGGGTCATCCATGCTCAGCTATTAGGGTCTAGCTAGATTGTAGCTGGGTCATCCATCCTCAGCTATGAGGGTCTTGCTAGATTGTAGCTGGGTCATCCATCCTCAGCAATGAGGGTCTAGCTAGATTGTAGCTGGGTCATCCATCCTCAGCTATGAGGGTCTAGCTAGATTGTAGCTGGGTCATCCATCCTCAGCTATGAGGGTCTAGCAATATTGTAGCTGGGTCATCCATCCTCAGCTATGAGGGTCTAGCTAGATTGTAGCCTCTCAGATATCTGTATTGAGTGGATTGAGGGTCTAGCTAGATTGTAGCTGGATCATCCATCCTCAGCTATGAGGGTCTAGCTAGATTGTAGCTGGGTCATCCATCCTCAGCTATGAGGGTCTAGCTAGATTGTAGCTGGGTCATCCATCTTCAGCAATGAGGGTCTACCTAGATTGTAGCTGGGTCATCCATCCTCAGCTATGAGGGTCTAGCTAGATTGTAGCTAGGTCATCCATCCTCAGCAATTAGGGTCTAGCTAGATTGTAGTTGGGTCATGCATCCTCAGCTATGAGAGTCTAGCTAGATTGTAGTTGGGTCATCCATCCACAGCTATGAGAGTCTAGCTAGATTGTAGTTGGGTCATCCATCCTCAGCTATGAGGGTCTAGCTAGACTGTAGCTGGGTCATCCATCATCAGCTATGAGAGTCTTGCTAGATTGTAGCTGGGTCATCCATCCTCAGCTATGAGAGTCTAGCTAGATTGTAGCAGGGTCATCCATCCTCAGCATTGAGGGTCTAGCTAGATTGTAGCTGGGTCATCCATCCTCAGCTATGAGAGTCTAGCTAGATTGTAGTTGGGTCATCCATCCTCAGCTATGAGAGTCTAGCTAGATTGTAGCTGGGTCATCCATCCACAGCTATGAGGGTCTAGCTAGATTGTAGTTGGGTCATCCATCCTCAGCTATGAGAGTCTAGCTAGATTGTAGTTGGGTCATCCATCCACAGCTATGAGAGTCTAGCTAGATTGTAGTTGGGTCATCCATGCTCAGCTATGATGGTCTAGCTAGATTGTAGTTGGGTCATCCATCCTCAGCTATGAGGGTCTAGCTAGATTGTAGCTGGGTCAACCATCCTCAGCTATGAGGGTCTAGCTAGATTGTAGCTGGGTCATCCATCCTCAGCTATGAGGGTCTAGCTAGATTGTAGCTGAGTCATCCATCCTCAGCTATTAGTGTCTAGTTAGGGTCTAGCTAGATTGTAGCTGGGTCATCGATCCTCAGCTATGAGGGTCTAGCTAGATTGTAGCTGGGTCATCCGTCCTCAGCAATGAGGGTCTAGCTAGATTGTAGCTGAGTCATCCATCCTCAGCTATGAGGGTCTTGCTAGATTGTAGCTGGGTCATCGATCCTCAGCAATGAGGTCTAGCTAGATTGTAGCTGGGTCATCCATCCTCAGCTATGAGGGTCTAGCTAGATTGTAGCCTCTTTAAGATATCTGTATTGAGTGGATTGAGGGTCTAGCTAGATTGTAGCTGGATCATCCATCCTCAGCTATGAGGGTCTAGCTAGATTGTAGCTGGGTCATCCATCCTCAGCTATGAGGGTCTAGCTAGATTGTAGCTGGGTCATCCATCCTCAGCAATGAGGTCTACCTAGATTGTAGCTGGGTCATCCATCCTCAGCTATGAGGGTCTAGCTAGATTGTAGCTGGGTCATCCATCCTCAGCTATGAGGTCTAGCTAGATTGTAGTTGGGTCATCCATGCTCAGCTATGAGAGTCTAGCTAGATTGTAGTTGGGTCATCCATGCTCAGCTATTAGGGTCTAGCTAGATTGTAGCTGGGTCATCCATCCTCAGCTATGAGGGTCTTGCTAGATTGTAGCTGGGTCATCCATCCTCAGCAATGAGGGTCTAGCTAGATTGTAGCTGGGTCATCCATCCTCAGCTATGAGGGTCTAGCTAGATTGTAGCTGGGTCATCCATCCTCAGCTATGAGGGTCTAGCAATATTGTAGCTGGGTCATCCATCCTCAGCTATGAGGGTCTAGCTAGATTGTAGCCTCTCAGATATCTGTATTGAGTGGATTGAGGGTCTAGCTAGATTGTAGCTGGATCATCCATCCTCAGCTATGAGGGTCTAGCTAGATTGTAGCTGGGTCATCCATCCTCAGCTATGAGGGTCTAGCTAGATTGTAGCTGGGTCATCCATCTTCAGCAATGAGGGTCTACCTAGATTGTAGCTGGGTCATCCATCCTCAGCTATGAGGGTCTAGCTAGATTGTAGCTAGGTCATCCATCCTCAGCAATTAGGGTCTAGCTAGATTGTAGTTGGGTCATGCATCCTCAGCTATGAGAGTCTAGCTAGATTGTAGTTGGGTCATCCATCCACAGCTATGAGAGTCTAGCTAGATTGTAGTTGGGTCATCCATCCTCAGCTATGAGGGTCTAGCTAGACTGTAGCTGGGTCATCCATCATCAGCTATGAGAGTCTTGCTAGATTGTAGCTGGGTCATCCATCCTCAGCTATGAGAGTCTAGCTAGATTGTAGCAGGGTCATCCATCCTCAGCATTGAGGGTCTAGCTAGATTGTAGCTGGGTCATCCATCCTCAGCTATGAGAGTCTAGCTAGATTGGAGTTGGGTCATCCATCCTCAGCTATGAGAGTCTAGCTAGATTGTAGTTGGGTCATCCATCCTCAGCTATGAGAGTCTAGCTAGATTGTAGCTGGGTCATCCATCCACAGCTATGAGGGTCTAGCTAGATTGTAGTTGGGTCATCCATCCTCAGCTATGAGGGTTTAGCTAGATTGTAGCTGGGTCATCCATCCTCAGCTATGAGGGTCTAGCTAGGTCTAGCTAGATTGTAGCTGGGTCATCGATCCTCAGCTATGAGAGTCTAGCTAGATTGTAGCTGGGTCATCCATCCTCAGCTATGATAGTCTAGCTAGATTGTATTTGGGTCATCCATCCTCAGCTATGAGAGTCTAGCTAGATTGTAGTTGGGTCATCCATGCTCAGCTATGAGGGTCTAGCTAGATTGTAGCTGGGTCATCCATCCTCAGCTATGAGAGTCTAGCTAGATTGTAGTTGGGTCATCCATCCACAGCTATGAGGGTCTAGCTAGATTGTAGTTGGGTCATCCATCTTCAGCTATGAGAGTCTAGCTAGATTGTAGCTGGGTCATCCATCCACAGCTATGAGGGTCTAGCTAGATTGTAGCTGGGTCATCCATCCTCAGCTATGAGGGTCTAGCTAGAATGTAGCTGGGTCATCCATCCTCAGCTATGAGGTTCTAGCTAGATTGTAGCTGGGTCATCCATCCTCAGCAATGAGGGTCTAGCTAGATTGTAGTTGGGTCATCCATCCACAGCTATGAGAGTCTAGCTAGATTGTAGTTGGGTCATCCATGCTCAGCTATGAGGGTCTAGCTAGATTGTAGCTGGGTCATCCATCCTCAGCTATGAGGGTCTAGCTAGGGTCTAGCTAGATTGTTGTTGGGTCATCCATCCTCAGCTATGAGGGTCTAGCTAGATTGTAGCTGGGTCATCCATCCTCAGCAATGAGGGTCTAGCTAGATTGTACCTGGGTCATCCATCCTCAGCAATGAGGGTCTTGCTAGATTGTAGCTGGGTCATCCATCCTCAGCTATGAGGGTCTAGCTAGATTGTAGCTGGGTCATCCATCCTCAGCAATGAGGGTCTAGCTAGATTGTAGCTGGGTCATCCATCCTCAGCTATGAGGGTCTAGCTAGATTGTAGCTGGGTCATCCATCCTCAGCTATGAGAGTCTAGCTAGATTGTAGTTGGGTCATCCATCCACAGCTATGAGAGTCTAGCTAGATTGTAGTTGGGTCATCCATGCTCAGCTATGAGGGTCTAGATAGACTGTAGCTGGGTCATCCATCATCAGCTATGAGAGTCTTGCTAGATTGTAGCTGGGTCATCCATCCTCAGCTATGAGAGTCTAGCTAGATTGTAGCTGGGTCATCCATCCTCAGCATTGAGGGTCTAGCTAGATTGTAGCTGGGTCATCCATCCTCAGCTATGAGAGTCTAGCTAGATTGGAGTTGGGTCATCCATCCTCAGCTATGAGAGTCTAGCTAGATTGTAGTTTGGTCATCCATCCTCAGCTATGAGAGTCTAGCTAGATTGTAGCTGGGTCATCCATCCACAGCTATGAGGGTCTAGCTAGATTGTAGTTGGGTCATCCATCCTCAGCTATGAGGGTCTAGCTAGATTGTAGCTGGGTCATCCATCCTCAGCTATGAGGGTCTAGCTAGGGTCTAGCTAGATTGTAGCTGGGTCATCGATCCTCAGCTATGAGGGTCTAGCTAGATTGTAGCTGTGTCATCCATCCTCAGCAATGAGGGTCTAGCTAGATTGTAGCTGGGTCATCCATCCTCAGCTATGAGAGTCTAGCTAGATTGTAGCTGGGTCATCCATCCTCAGCTATGATAGTCTAGCTAGATTGTAGTTGGGTCATCCATCCACAGCTATGAGAGTCTAGCTAGATTGTAGTTGGGTCATCCATGCTCAGCTATGAGGGTCTAGCTAGATTGTAGCTGGGTCATCCATCCTCAGCTATGAGGGTCTAGCTAGATTGTAGTTGGGTCATCCATGCTCAGCTATGAGAGTCTAGCTAGATTGTAGTTGGGTCATCCATGCTCAGCTATTAGGGTCTAGCTAGATTGTAGCTGGGTCATCCATCCTCAGCTATGAGGGTCTTGCTAGATTGTAGCTGGGTCATCCATCCTCAGCAATGAGGGTCTAGCTAGATTGTAGCTGGGTCATCCATCCTCAGCTATGAGGGTCTAGCTAGATTGTAGCCTCTCAGATATATGTATTGAGTGGATTGAGGGTCTAGCTAGATTGTAGCTGGATCATCCATCCTCAGCTATGAGGGTCTAGCTAGATTGTAGCTGGGTCATCCATCCTCAGCTATGAGGGTCTAGCTAGACTGTAGCTGGGTCATCCATCCTCAGCAATGAGGGTCTACCTAGATTGTAGCTGGGTCATCCATCCTCAGCTATGAGGGTCTAGCTAGATTGTAGCTGGGTCATCCATCCTCAGCAATTAGGGTCTAGCTAGATTGTAGTTGGGTCATGCATCCTCAGCTATGAGAGTCTAGCTAGATTGTAGTTGGGTCATCCATCCACAGCTATGAGAGTCTAGCTAGATTGTAGTTGGGTCATCCATGCTCAGCTATGAGGGTCTAGCTAGATTGTAGCTGGGTCATCCATCCTCAGCTATGAGGGTCTAGCTAGATTGTAGTTGGGTCATCCATGCTCAGCTATGAGAGTCTAGCTAGATTGTAGTTGGGTCATCCATGCTCAGCTATTAGGGTCTAGCTAGATTGTAGCTGGGTCATCCATCCTCAGCTATGAGGGTCTTGCTAGATTGTAGCTGGGTCATCCATCCTCAGCAATGAGGGTCTAGCTAGATTGTAGCTGGGTCATCCATCCTCAGCTATGAGGGTCTAGCTAGATTGTAGCCTCTCAGATATATGTATTGAGTGGATTGAGGGTCTAGCTAGATTGTAGCTGGATCATCCATCCTCAGCTATGAGGGTCTAGCTAGATTGTAGCTGGGTCATCCATCCTCAGCTATGAGGGTCTAGCTAGACTGTAGCTGGGTCATCCATCCTCAGCAATGAGGGTCTACCTAGATTGTAGCTGGGTCATCCATCCTCAGCTATGAGGGTCTAGCTAGATTGTAGCTGGGTCATCCATCCTCAGCAATTAGGGTCTAGCTAGATTGTAGTTGGGTCATGCATCCTCAGCTATGAGAGTCTAGCTAGATTGTAGCTGGGTCATCCATCCTCAGCTATGAGGGTCTAGCTAGATTGTAGCTGGGTCATCCATCCTCAGCTATGAGGTTCTAGCTAGATTGTAGCTGGGTCATCCATCCTCAGCAATGAGGGTCTAGCTAGATTGTAGTTGGGTCATCCATCCACAGCTATGAGAGTCTAGCTAGATTGTAGTTGGGTCATCCATGCTCAGCTATGAGGGTCTAGCTAGATTGTAGCTGGGTCATCCATCCTCAGCTATGAGGGTCTAGCTAGGGTCTAGCTAGATTGTTGTTGGGTCATCCATCCTCAGCTATGAGGGTCTAGCTAGATTGTAGCTGGGTCATCCATCCTCAGCTATGAGGGTCTAGCTAGATTGTACCTGGGTCATCCATCCTCAGCAATGAGGGTCTTGCTAGATTGTAGCTGGGTCATCCATCCTCAGCTATGAGGGTCTAGCTAGATTGTAGCTGGGTCATCCATCCTCAGCAATGAGGGTCTAGCTAGATTGTAGCTGGGTCATCCATCCTCAGCTATGAGGGTCTAGCTAGATTGTAGCTGGGTCATCCATCCTCAGCTATGAGAGTCTAGCTAGATTGTAGTTGGGTCATCCATCCACAGCTATGAGAGTCTAGCTAGATTGTAGTTGGGTCATCCATGCTCAGCTATGAGGGTCTAGATAGACTGTAGCTGGGTCATCCATCCTCAGCTATGAGAGTCTAGCTAGATTGGAGTTGGGTCATCCATCCTCAGCTATGAGAGTCTAGCTAGATTGTAGTTGGGTCATCCATCCTCAGCTATGAGAGTCTAGCTAGATTGTAGCTGGGTCATCCATCCACAGCTATGAGGGTCTAGCTAGATTGTAGTTGGGTCATCCATCCTCAGCTATGAGGGTCTAGCTAGATTGTAGCTGGGTCATCCATCCTCAGCTATGAGGGTCTAGCTAGGGTCTAGCTAGATTGTAGCTGGGTCATCCATCCTCAGCTATGAGGGTCTAGCTAGATTGTAGCTGTGTCATCCATCCTCAGCAATGAGGGTCTAGCTAGATTGTAGCTGGGTCATCCATCCTCAGCTATGAGAGTCTAGCTAGATTGTAGCTGGGTCATCCATCCTCAGCTATGATAGTCTAGCTAGATTGTAGTTGGGTCATCCATCCACAGCTATGAGAGTCTAGCTAGATTGTAGTTGGGTCATCCATGCTCAGCTATGAGGGTCTAGCTAGATTGTAGCTGGGTCATCCATCCTCAGCTATGAGGTCTAGCTAGATTGTAGTTGGGTCATCCATGCTCAGCTATGAGAGTCTAGCTAGATTGTAGTTGGGTCATCCATGCTCAGCTATTAGGGTCTAGCTAGATTGTAGCTGGGTCATCCATCCTCAGCTATGAGGGTCTTGCTAGATTGTAGCTGGGTCATCCATCCTCAGCAATGAGGGTCTAGCTAGATTGTAGCTGGGTCATCCATCCTCAGCTATGAGGGTCTAGCTAGATTGTAGCCTCTCAGATATATGTATTGAGTGGATTGAGGGTCTAGCTAGATTGTAGCTGGATCATCCATCCTCAGCTATGAGGGTCTAGCTAGATTGTAGCTGGGTCATCCATCCTCAGCTATGAGGGTCTAGCTAGACTGTAGCTGGGTCATCCATCCTCAGCAATGAGGGTCTACCTAGATTGTAGCTGGGTCATCCATCCTCAGCTATGAGGGTCTAGCTAGATTGTAGCTGGGTCATCCATCCTCAGCAATTAGGGTCTAGCTAGATTGTAGTTGGGTCATGCATCCTCAGCTATGAGAGTCTAGCTAGATTGTAGTTGGGTCATCCATCCACAGCTATGAGAGTCTAGCTAGATTGTAGTTGGGTCATCCAAGCTCAGCTATGAGGGTCTAGCTAGACTGTAGCTGGGTCATCCATCCTCTGCTATGAGAGTCTAGCTAGATTGTAGTTGGGTCATCCATCCTCAGCTATGAGAGTCTAGCTAGATTGTAGCTGGGTCATCCATCCACAGCTATGAGGGTCTAGCTAGATTGTAGTTGGGTCATCCATCCTCAGCTATGAGGGTTTAGCTAGATTGTAGCTGGGTCATCCATCCTCAGCTATGAGGGTCTAGCTAGGGTCTAGCTAGATTGTAGCTGGGTCATCGATCCTCAGCTATGAGGGTCTAGCTAGATTGTAGCTGTGTCATCCATCCTCAGCAATGAGGGTCTAGCTAGATTGTAGCTGGGTCATCCATCCTCAGCTATGAGAGTCTAGCTAGATTGTAGCTGGGTCATCCATCCTCAGCTATGATAGTCTAGCTAGATTGTATTTGGGTCATCCATCCTCAGCTATGAGAGTCTAGCTAGATTGTAGTTGGGTCATCCATGCTCAGCTATGAGGGTCTAGCTAGATTGTAGCTGGGTCATCCATCCTCAGCTATGAGGGTCTAGCTAGGGTCTAGCTAGATTGAAGTTGGGTCATCCATCCTCAGCTATGAGGGTCTAGCTAGATTGTAGCTGGGTCATCCATCCTCAGCTATGAGGGTCTAGCTAGATTGTACCTGGGTCATCCATCCTCAGCAATGAGGGTCTTGCTAGATTGTAGCTGGGTCATCCATCCTCAGCTATGAGGGTCTAGCTAGATTGTAGCTGGGTCATCCATCCTCAGCAATGAGGGTCTAGCTAGATTGTAGCTGGGTCATCCATCCTCAGCTATGAGGGTCTAGCTAGATTGTAGCTGGGTCATCCATCCTCAGCAATGAGGGTCTAGCTAGATTGTAGCTGGGTCATCCATCCTAATAAGTCAAGCCACAATACATTGTCCACACACACTACACTCTCTGCTCTCTGCCTCTCTGCTCTCTGCCACTGTCTGGATTCGTCCCAAATACCAACCAGCCCAGTGTTGTGGTCAACCTGTAGCTTCTATACCAGATACCAACCAGCCCAGTGTTGTGGTCAACCTGTAGCTTCTATACCAGATACCAACCAGCCCAGTGTTGTGGTCAACCTGTAGCTTCTACACCAGATACCAACCAGCCCAGTGTTGTGGTCAACCTGTAGCTACGCTGAGTGTACAAAACATTATCGCGTTGCAGCTCTTTTTGCCCTTCAGAACAGCCTCAGTTCGTCGGGGAATGGACTTTAAAAGGCATCGAAAGCGTTCCACAGGGATGCTGGCCCATGAGGAGCAAGTGTTCCTAATGTTTTGTAAACTCAGTGTACTAAAAGAACATCGAATAATTAGTGCATCACAAATGGCCCCGTCTCCTATATAGTGCACTACCAAGGCCCGGTCCGTAATGGCACCAAGTCTCCTATATAGTGTACTTCCAGTTCCCGGGCCGTAATGGCACCCTGTTTCCCAATGGGCCCTGGTCAAAAGTAGACCCCTGCACAATCATGTATTTTAAGCCCTACGCATGCCCGCGACGTTCAGCCCCGATTTTACTTCTGACAAATTTAAGTCCCTAATTCCGAAACCCGAAATCAAAGAAGCAACTTCCTCCGTCAGTAAATCCATTATCTTCTCCTCTCTGTCTGTCGCTCGATCTCCGTGCAGGCAGGTCGCTCTGCATGGATTCTGCTCGCGGCGGTATGGAGCGTGAGTAACCACAGCAACGGCTCCGCTTGGGCTGCTCAATGAAGAGACACGAGATCAGTTAGCCGTCTGTGAAATAATCTCTCATCTTAATATCTGACGAGGTCACAGCACTTCTGACGCCATGTTATGATCCTCGTCAGATAGGACTAGACTGTGCAGCAGAGTCCTGCCTGTACCCTCGTTATTGATGGAAAAACATGCCCTAAATCAAATTTCAGGGGGTACTGGCAGGACTCTGCTGCACACTCTAGTCCTATCAAACATCAAACATGCCCTAAATCAAATTTCAGGGGGTACTGGTACCGAGTGAATGTGGAGGCTATATACAGGGGGTACCGGTACCGAGTCATTGTGGAGACTATATACAGGGGGTACCGGTACAGAGTCAATGTGGAGGCTATATACAGGGGGTACTGGTACAGAGTCAATGTGGAGGCTATATACAGGGGGTACCGGTACAGAGTCAATGAGGAGGCTATATACAGGGGGTACTGGTACAGAGTCAATGTGGAGGTTATATACAGGGTGTACCGGTACAGAGTCAATGTGGAGGCTATATACAGGGGGTACCAGTACAGAGTCAATGTGGAGACTATATACAGGGGGTACCGGTACAGAGTCAATGTGGAGACTATATACAGGGGGTACCGGTACAGAGTCAATGTGGAGACTATATACAGGGGGTACCGGTACAGAGTCAATGTGGAGACTATATACAGGGGGTACTGGTACAGAGTCAATGTGCGGTGGCACCGGTTAGTTGAGGTAATTGAGGTAATATGTACATGTAGGTAGAGTTAAAGTGACTAGGCATAGATAATAAACAGAGTAGCAGCAGCGTAAAAGAGGGGTCTGGGTAGCCATTTGATTAGCTGTTCAGGAGTCTTATGGCTTGGGGGTAGAAGCTGTTAAGAAGCCTCTTGGACCTAGACTTGGCGCTCCGGTACCGCTTTCCGTGCGGTAGCAAAGAGGAACAGTCTATGACTAGGGTGGCTGGAGTCTTTGAACATTTTTAGGGCCTTCTTCTGACACCGCCTGGAATAGAAATCCTGGATGGCAGGAAGCTTGGCCCCGGTGATGTACTGGGCCGTACGCACGACCCGCTGTAGTGCCTTGTGGTTGGAGGCCGAGCGGTTGCCATACCAGGCGATGATGCAACCAGTCAGGGTGCTCTCGATGGTGCAGCTGTAGAACCTGTCTCTCTGTCTGTCTCTCTCTCGCGCTCTCTCTCTGTCGTTGTTTGTGTGTCTCTCTCTCTCTCTCTCTCTTTCTGTCTCTCTCTCTCTCTCTTTCTGTCTCTCTCTCTCTCTCTCTCTGTCTCTCTCTGTCTCTGTCTCTCTCTCTGTCTCTCTCTCTCTTTCTGTCTCTCTCTCTCTGTCTCTCTCTCTGTCTCTCTCTCTCTGTCTCTGTCTCTCTCTCTCTCTCTCTCTCTCTCTGTCTCTCTCTCTCTTTCTGTCTCTTTCTGTCTCCTCTCTCTCTCTCTCTCTCTCTCTCTCTCTCTCTCTCAATTCAATTCAATTCAATTTGCTTTGATGTTTATTGACGTAACAATGTACATATTGCCAAAGCTTACTTGGGATATTTACAATATGAAAATGATAAGAATCAAAATAGTCAACGGGACAACAGTAACAACAAGGGTCAAAATAACCGTACAATAACAATAAGCATAGAGGATTCAGGTTGATTGGTCTGTCAGACACTGTCCCTCATCTTATGGCAGGCAGCAATGTAGTGCGCTGCCAACCCACAGCTTTCTGCTTCCTCCCCCAACAGGACGGGTAGCCTACTCTCATCAGAGACGTCTTTGAAACCTTGAATAAGGGTTTCAAATTTGGGGAAATGACAGTCTCTGATTGTTTTATATTTTTGTCATGTTGTCAGGAAATGCAGTTCTGTCCCAGGTTCTGCTGTGGTGCAGTGGTTGCACAGCCTTTCCTCTACAGGGAGCCAGGTTTTCCTGTGTCGACCCTTCTCAATGGCAAGGCTGTGCTCACTTTCCTCTCAATTATAATTTTTCAACGCCGATACCGATTATTGGAGGACCTATTTTTATATATACAAATACAAAGTATTGAGATAAACTTTTGTTATTGACCAAATACTTATTTTCCACCATAATTTGCAAATAAATTCATTAAAAATCCTACAATGTGATTTTCTGGATTTTTTTTCCTCATTTTGTGTCATAGTTGAAGTGTACCTATGATGAAAATTACAGGCCTCTCTCATCTTTTTAAGTGAGAGAACTTGCACAATTGGTGGCTGACTAAATACTTTTTTGCCCCACTGTATATATTTGTAATAAATGGCAATTACAACAATACTGAATGAACAATGAACACTTATTTTAACCTAATATAATACATAAATAAAAAAATGTAGTCTCAAATATATTAAATAAATAATGAAACATGTTGAATTTGGTTTAAATAATGCATAACCACAGTGTTGGAGAAGACAGGCAAAGTGCAATATGTGCCATGTAAAAAAGCTAACGGTTAAGTTCCTTGCTCAGAACATATGAAAGCTGGTGGTTCCTTTTAACATGAGTCTTCAATATTCCCAGTTAAGAAGTTTTAGGTTGTTAGTATAGGAGTATAGGAATTATGACGCATCGACTATTTCTCTCCATACCATTTGTATTTCATCTAGACTAGAACATACAGTTGAAGTCGGAAGTTTACATACATTTTAGTTTAAATGTATTTAACTAAGGTGTTTCACAATTCCTGACATTTAATCCTAGTAAAAATTCCCTGTCTTAGGTCAGTTAGGATCACCACTTTATTTTAAGAATGTGAAATGTCAGAATAATAGTAGAGAAAATGATTTATTTCAGCTATTATTTCTTTCAACACATTCCCAGTGGGTCAGAAGTTTACATACACTAAATTAGTATTTGGTAGCATTGCCTTTAACTTGGGTCAAACGTTTCGGGTAGCCTTCCACAAGCTTCCCACAATAATTTGGGTGATTTTTGGCCCATTCCTCCTGACAGAGCTGGTGTAACTGAGTCAGGTTTGTAGGCCTTCCTGCTCGCACACGCTTTTTCAGTTCTGCCCACACATTTTCTATAGGATTGAGGTCAGGGCTTTGTGATGGCCACTCCAATACCTTGACTTTGTTGTCCTTAAGCCATTTCGCCACAACTTTGGAAGTATGCTTGGGGTCATTGTCCATTTGGAAGACCCATTTGCGTCCAAGCTTTAACTTCCTGACTGATGTCTTGAGATGTTGCTTCAATATATCCACATAATTTTCCTTCCTCATGATGCCATCTATTTTGTGAAGTGCACCAGTCCCTCCTGCAGCAAAGCACCCCCACAACATGATGCTGCCACCCCTGTGCTTCACGGTTGGGATGGTATTCTTCAGCTTGCAAGCCTCCCCCTTTTTCCTCCAAACATAACAATGGTCATTACGGCCAAACAGTTCTATTTTTGTTTCTTCAGACCAGAGGACATTTCTCAGAAAAGTACGATCTTTGTCCCCATGTGCAGTTGCAAACCGTAGTCTGGCTTTTTTATGGCGTTTTTTGAGCAGTGGCTTCTTCCTTGCTGAGCGGCCTTTTAGGTTATGTCGATATAGGAATCATTTTACTGTGGATATAGATACTTTTGTACCTGTTTCTTCCAGCATCTTCACAAGGTCATTTGCTGTTGTTCTGGGATTGATTTGCACTTTTCGCACCAATGTACGTTCATCTCTAGGAGACAGAACGTGTCTCCTTCCTGAGCGATATGACGGCTGCGTGGTCCCATGGTGTTTATACTTGCGTACTATTGTTTGTACAGATGAACGTGGTACCTTCAGGCGTTTGGAAATTGCTCCCAAGGATGAACCAGACTTGTGGAGGTCTACAATTCTTTGTCTGCGGTCTTGGCTGATTTCTTTTGATTTTCCCATGATGTCAAGCAAAGAGGCACTGAGTTTGAAGGTAGGCCTTGAAATATATCCACAGGTACACCTCCAATTGACTCAAATGATGTCAATTAGCCTATCAGAAGCTTATAAAGCCATGACATCATTTCCTGGAATTTTCCAAGCTGTTTAAAGGCACAGTCAACTTAGTGTATGTAAACTTCTGACCCACTGGAATTGTGATACAGTGAAGAAATTTGTGGAATGGTTGAAAAACGAGTTTTAATGACTCCAACCTAAGTGTACGTAAACTTCCGACTTCAACTGTGTGTGTGTATATATTCCTATTCATTAAACAAGTAAACTTTTAGTTCGGTAGGTGTCTCTCTCCCTCTCTGTCGTTGTGTCTCTCTCTCTCTCTCTCTCTCTCTCTCTCTCTCTCTCTCTGTCGTCATGTGTCTCTCTCTCTGTCGTCGTGTGTCTCTCTCTCTGTCGTCGTGTGTCTCTCTCTCTGTCGTCGTGTGTCTCTCTCTCTGTCGTCGTGTGTCTCTCTCTCTCTCTCTGTCATCGTGTGTCTCTCTCTCTCTCTGTCATCGTGTGTCTCTCTCTCTCTCTGTCGTCGTGTGTCTCTCTCTCTGTCGTCGTGTGTCTCTCTCTCTCTCTGTGTCGTCGTGTGTGTCTCTCTCTCTCTCTCTCTGTCGTCGTGTCTCTCTCTCTCTCTGTCGTCGTGTGTCTCTCTCTCTCTCTGTGTCGTCGTGTGTGTCTGTCTCTCTCTCTGTCGTCGTGTGTCTCTCTCTCTGTCGTCGTGTGTCTCTCTCTCTGTGTCGTCGTGTGTGTCTCTCTCTCTCTCTCTCTGTCGTCGTGTCTCTCTCTCTCTCTGTCGTCGTGTCTCTCTCTCTCTCTGTCGTCGTGTGTCTCTCTCTCTGTGTCGTCGTGTGTGTCTCTCTCTCTCTCTGTCGTCGTGTCTCTCTCTCTCTCTGTCGTCGTGTGTGTCTGTCTCTCTCTCTGTCGTCGTGTGTGTTATATTATGTCTATATACAGTGTTGTAACAATGTGCAAATAGTTAAAGTACAAAAGGGAAAATAAATAAACATAAATATGGGTTGTATTTACAATGGTATTTGTTCTTCACTGGTTGCCCTTTTCTTGTGGCAACAGGTCACAAATCGTGCTGCTGTGATGGAACACTGTGGTATTTCACCCAGTAGATATGGGAGTTTATCAAAATCGGTGTTTGGTTTCTAATTCTTTGTCTATCTGTGTAATCTGAGGGAAATAAGTGTCTCTAATATGGTCAAACATTTGTCAGGCGGTTTCCACCTCATTTTGTGGGCAGTGTGCACATAGCCTGGCTTCTCTTGAGAGCCAGGTCTGCCTACGGTGGCCTCTCTCAATATCAAGGCTATGCTCACTCTGTACATAGTCAAAGCTTTCCTTAAGTTTGGGTCAGTCACAGTGTTCAAGTATTCTGCCACTGTGTACTCTCTGTTTAGGGCCAAATAGCATTCTAGTTTTTTTGTTAATTCTTTCCAATGTGTCAAGTAATTATCTTCTTGTTTTCTCATGATTTGGTTGGGTCTAATTGTGTTGCTGTCCTGGGGCTCTGTGGGGTGTGTTTGTGTTTGTGAACAGAGCCCCGGGACCAGCTTGCTTAGGGGACTCTTCTCCAGGTTCATCTCTCTGTAGGTGATGGCTTTGTTGTGGAAGGTTTGGGAATCGCTTCCTTTTAGGTGTTGTCGTGTCTCTCTGCCATTGTGTCTCTCTCTCTGTCGTTGTCTCTCTTTCTCTCTCCTCCTTTCTTGTCAGTGAAGCAATTGTTTTTTTTCACCTGCCATCCTTTCACGGTGTCGCGCTCTCCGTCTCCCTCTATCAAACACATTTCCTCCTAATTACTGTCACCCCTCACCCTTGGCCCCACACCCCTCCCCTCTCCACCGGGTCCCCCCTGCACACACCCCTCCCCACTCCCCCCCTGATTGCACCCTTCCCCCTCTCGCATTCATTACTCTTTCTCTGCACCTGCCTCTCTCTCTCTCTCTCTGTCTCTCTCTCTCTCTCTCTATCCCTCTATCCCTCTCTCTCTCTCTCTCTCTCTCTCTCTCTCTCTCTCCCACTCTCCTTCCGTTCCTCCTCTCCCTTCGTCCATCCCTCATTCTCACAGCATGACTAGTTCAGCTCTTCCCTCCATCCATCCCTCCCTCCCTCCATGCTAAAGCTAGTTCAGCTCTTCCCTCCATCCATCCCTCCCTCCATGCTAATGCTAGTTCAGCTCTTCCCTCCATCCCTCCCTCCCTCCCTCCCTCCATGCTAATGCTAGTTCAGCTCTTCCATCCCTCCCTCCCTCCATGCTAATGCTAGTTCAGCTCTTCCATCCCTCCCTCCCTCCCTCCATGCTAAAGCTAGTTCAGCTCTTCCATCCCTCCCTCCCTCCATGCTAATGCTAGTTCAGCTCTTCCATCCCTCCCTCCCTCCCTCCATGCTAATGCTAGTTCAGCTCTTCCATCCCTCCCTCCCTCCCTCCCTCCATGCTAATGCTAGTTCAGCTCTTCCATCCCTCCCTCCCTCCCTCCATGCTAATGCTAGTTCAGCTCTTCCCTCCTCCCTCCCTCCCTCCCTCCCTCCCTCCATGCTAATGATAGTTCAGCTCTTCCATCCCTCCCTCCCTCCATGCTAATGATAGTTCAGCTCTTCCATCCATCCCTCCCTCCCTCCATGCTAATGCTAGTTCAGCTCTTCCATCCCTCCCTCCCTCCCTCCATGCTAAAGCTAGTTCAGCTCTTCCATCCCTCCCTCCCTCCATGCTAATGCTAGTTCAGCTCTTCCCTCCCTCCCTCCCTCCCTCCATGCTAATGCTAGTTCAGCCTCTTCCATCCCTCCCTCCCTCCCTCCATGCTAATGCTAGTTCAGCTCTTCCCTCCCTCCCTCCCTCCCTCCATGCTAATGCTAGTTCAGCTCTTCCATCCCTCCCTCCCTCCCTCCATGCTAATGCTAGTTCAGCTCTTCCATCCCTCCCTCCCTCCATGCTAATGCTAGTTCAGCTCTTCCATCCCTCCCTCCCTCCCTCCATGCTAATGCTAGTTCAGCTCTTCCATCCCTCCCTCCCTCCATGCTAATGCTAGTTCAGCTCTTCCATCCCTCCCTCCCTCCATGCTAATGCTAGTTCAGCGCTTCCATCCCTCCCTCCCTCCATGCTAAAGCTAGTTCAGCTCTTCCATCCCTCCCTCCGTTCAGGGAAACTGAACGGCCGTTCTCATGATCAAATGTTATTTGTCACATGCGCCGAATACAACAGGTGTAGACCTTACCGTGAAATGCTGAATGCAAGCCCTTAACCAACAATGCAGTTAAAGAAATATTTAATATTTACTTATTTCACCTTTATTTAACCAGGTAGTTCTATATGATGTCATAATACAGGGAGGCCAGTTGAGAACAAGTTCTCATTTACAACTGGGACCTGGCCAAGATAAAGCAAAGCAGTTCAACACATACAACAACACAGAGTTACACATGGAGTAAAACAAACATACAGTCAATAATACAGTAGAAAAAAACACATCTAAATACAAAGAGTGCAAATGAGGTAAGATAAGGAAGGTAAGGCAATAAATAGGCCATGGTGGCAAAGTAATTACAATATAGCATTTAAACACTGGAATGGTAGATGTGCAGTAGATGAATGTGCAATGTAGAAAAACTGGGGTGCAAAGGAATAAGATAAATAAATAAATAAATACGGTAGGGGATGAGGTAGTTGGTTGGGCTATTTACAGATGGGCTATATACAGGTGCAGGGGTCTGTGAACTGCTCTGACAGCTGATGCTTAAAGCTGTTGAGGGAGATAAGTGTCTCCAGTTTCAGAGATTTTTGTAGTTCTTTCCAGTCATTGGCAGCAGAGAACTGGAAGGAAAGGCGGCCAAAGGAGGAATTGTCTTTGGGGGTGACCAATGAGATATACCTGCTGGAGCGCGTGCTACGGGTTGGTGCTGCTATGGTGACCAGCGAGCTGAGATAAGGCGGGACTTTACCTAGCAGGGACTTGTAGATGACCTGGAGCCAGACACCGCACTGCCAGGTCTCTGACCTCCTCCCTATAGGCGGAAGAGCTTAGCTTTGAGGGCACTATGTTGTTGAACGCTGAGCTGTAGTCAATGAACAGCATTGTCACATAGGTGTTCCTTTTGTCCGGGTGGGAAAGGGCAGTGTTGAGTGTAATTCATGAGAGCTCATTGTGGTCAAGTAACACTTTCATTTCTCCGCTGTTTATATATATTTATATTTTTCTTTTGTATTCTTTTTACTTATCTTTTTTACTTAACCAACAATGCAGTTTGAAGAAAAATAAGTGTTAAGGGCTTGTAAGTAACCATTTCACGGTAAGGTCTACACCTGTTGTATTCCCTGAACGTGACAAATAACATTTAAACTGAAACAGTATATCGGCAGATATATCGCTACGTTTTGATACCCCAAAAGCCCCGCCCGCTAACCACACCAAGCCCCGCCCTCTAACTACACCAAGCCCCTCCCGCTAACCACACCAAGCCCCGCCCTCTAACCACACCAAGCCCCGCCCTCTAACCACACCAAGCCCCGCCCTCTAACCACACCAAGCCCCGCCCTCTAACCACCCCAAGCCCCGCCCTCTAACCACACCAAGCCCCGCCCTCTAACCACACCAAGCCCCGCCCTCTAACCACACCAAGCCCCTCCCGCTAACCACACCAAGCCCCGCCCTCTAACCACACCAAGCCCCACCCTCTAACCACACAAAGCCCCGTCCTCTAACCACACCAAGCCCCGCCCTCTAACCACACCAAGCCCCGCCCTCTAACCACACCAAGCCCCTCCCGCTAACCACACCAAGCCCCGCCCTCTAACCACACCAAGCCCCACCCTCTAACCACACAAAGCCCCGTCCTCTAACCACACCAAGCCCCGCCCTCTAACCACACCAAGCCCCGCCCTCTAACCACACCAAGCCCCGCCCTCTAACCACACCAAGCCCCGCTCTCTAACCACACCAAGCCCGGCCCCGTCACTCAATGAGAGCGAGCAGTAGCTCGACCATGGAGTCACGAGTTCTCTGCATGAGATCAGATAGATGCAACAATGTTGGTGACATGTTGCTTTCCACAAGCCTTCTATAATTACACGTAGTTTGTGTTTTTTACTGTCTGCAAACTACTATTTGCTAGTTTCTTAGCAAGGTTTTGCAAAGATAATTTTGTGTTAGCAGCTAATGCTAATCGCTGGTTAGCTGGTTAGCTGGCTTGCTAAATGCATTAAGAGTCAGAGCAAACGTAGCTAGCTAGCTAATACTGCCTGCTAATACTGCCTGCTAATACTGCCTGGTAATACTGCCTGCTAATACTGCCTGCTAATACTGCCTGCTAATACTGCCTGGTAATATACTGCCTGCTAATACTGCCTGGTAATACTGCCTGCTAATACTGCCTGGTAATACTGCCTGGTACCAGCAAGCCTTTTTTGTGCAACAGTATCTCATCATAGAGTAATAGGCAAAGCATGAATATGTTGGTTAGCTAACTAGCTACATGAAGTAAGAAAACATGTAATGTAATATCTTATTAGGGTCACCTGGAATCACTGACCTGTCCTAACCTAGGACAACAACCCAAAGCACACAGGCAAGACAACGCAGGAGTGGCTGAATGTCCTTGAGTGGCCCAGCCAGAGCCCGGACTTGAACCCGATCGAACATCTCTGGAAATACCTGAAAATAGCTGTGCAGCGACGCTCCCCATCCAACCTGACAGAGCTTGAGAGGATCTGCGAATACAGGTATGCCAAGCTTGTAGCGTCATACTGAAGAAGACTCGAGGCTGTAATCGCTGCCAAAGGTGCTTCAACAAAGTTCTGAGTAAAGGGTCTGAATACTTATGTAAATGTAGATTTTTTTTATTTGTTATTATAAACTAGTAAAAATGTCTAAACCTGTTTTTGCTTTATCATTATGGGATATTATGATGTCATTATGGGGTATTGTGATGTCATTATGGGGTATTGTGATGTCATTATGGGATATTGTGATGTCTTTATGGGATATTATGATGTCATTATGGGGTATTGTGATGTCATTATGGGGTATTGTGATGTCATTATGGGATATTGTGTGGATATTGATGAGGGGAAAATAACAATTTAATACATTTTAGAATAAGGCTGTAACGTAACAAAATGTGGAAAAAGACGGAATAGTTTCTAAAGGTAATGTATTTTTTATGAAATTGTGGGCTGTCCTTGCTAAACAATCTTGCCTTTAGAGGTAGGACACCTTAATTAGGCTCCTGTCCCTATTGTTAGGACTTGGTATAACTGCTCACACTTTGTCAAGTGTTCCTCGAAAACCACTGTGGTGGGAGTCCGTCAGTCAACCCTCTGATTGAAACAGTTTCCTCCTGTTAATCTGTATTGTTAGATACTGTTGACCACTATGTCAAACACCGGCAGGACGCTGCCAGGCCTCATCTGGTCCCCCAGCAGGCGAGGGGGGGCCTGGGGAAAGACAGGTGGGGGGAGGGGCTGAGGAGGGGCTGGGGAGGGGGTAGAGGGGTGGGGGTGAGGAGGGCTGTGGAGAGAGTGGGGGTAGAGGGGTGGGGGCGAGGAGGGTCTGAGGAGAGAGAGAGGCATGACTGGACCTGGAGGGGAGGATGGACCACTGAGTAGGCAGAGGGATATTAAATACGCTTCTTAGAGTCTTTAACTTCTCACACCGTTAAAAAGAGGAATAATGAAATATTAAGTAGCAAGACACGAGGCGGGGACCCTATTGGAAACTCGCAGCACGCGGACACCGTAACAGAAACAGACCCCACCTCTTTTCTCGAATCTATTCCCACCGGGGTCGGTCCTCCCGTTCTCAGCTGCTGCTGCTCACCTCGCGCTGCCGTCCGCCTGCTGAACAACATAACGGGGAGAGAGAGTTAGATAAAACAAAATATTAGGGTACTTTTTAAATTTAATTTAAATTTATTTATTTCACAGATTTTTTTCTGGAATAAACTCTGGATTTTGTGTTTGGAATGAACCGTGGATGAATATGGATAGTGAATGAAGTAAGTGTCATTATGAATGGAACTTCGATTGGGTTGTGTTTTATGATTGAACGGATGACTGTTTGCTTCTTCTCTCGCTGGAGGCGTTGTGAGTGGAATGCTCTGAGTAATGCTTTTTGTCAGAAGTGTTTGTGTGAGTGACAACGTTGCCGGCTGGTGTTGAGACCTTGAGAGCGCTGTCATTTATTCCTGGGCTGTTCTTATGCAGATGAATCACAGCGTAGGCAAAAGTGTTTATTTTTTAGCGGGAGAGGGGGGGCACAATTAGGGTTTTAATTGTATGAAAAAGATCTAATTGATTGTACGAAACCCATTGTATGGGAATCCGTGTTTGTACATTCTCCATCGTCCCTTGCCTGGAAGAAGTTATAATAACCTAAACATTAAAGGGGGTTATGAGTCTGTGACAAACGTCTCGTTGATTATATGAAACCAGTATGAGAATCAGACTCTTGTACTTGCCTAGACTAGTCAGGCTAGTCCTCTATCTGAATTATCCAGTGTCTTTCTCAGTGAAATGTCATTTTCTAAATATGCAGTGAACGTAAAGTAGCCTACAATTTATCTCCACAATACAAACTACTGCTGAATGTCTGTCTGAGCTCTACTCTTCTTCTGTGGTTCAATGCAGATTAGATAGACTGAAAAAATGTAAAGTTTATTTTTCAATAATTATGTGCGTAAATGTGTTTATCTCTGTTAGTGAGCATTTTTCCTTTGCCAAGATAATCCATCCACCTGGCAGGTGTGGCATATCAAGAAGCTGATTAAACAGCATGATCATTACACAGGTGCACCTTGTCCCGGAGACAATAAAAGGCCACTAAAATGTGCAGTTTTGTCACACAACACAATGCTACAGATGTCTCAAGTTTTGAGGGAGCGTGCAATTGGCATGTTGACTGCAGGAATGTCCACCAGAGCTGAGAATTTAATGTTAATATCTCTACCATAAGCCGCCTCCAACGTTGTTTTAGAGAATTTGGCAGTGCGTACAACCGGCCTCACAACCGCAGACTGATGCTTGGCATTCAGGCCAAAGAGTTCAATCTTGGTTTCATCAGACCAGAGAATCTTGTTTCTCATGGTCTGAGAGACTTTAGGTGTCTTTTGGCAAACTCTAAGCGTGCTGTCATGTGCCTTTTCCTGAGGAGCGGCTTCCATCTGGCCTGCTGCTCAGCGTGAGGTAATACAGTAGGGGGAGTGGTGCTCAGCGTGAGGTAATACAGTAGGGGGAGTGCTGCTCAGCGTGAGGTAATACAGTAGGGGGAGTGCCGCTCAGCGTGAGGTAATACAGTAGGGGGAGTGCCGCTCAGCGTGAGGTAATACAGTAGGGGCAGTGCTGCTCAGCGTGAGGTAATACAGTAGGGGGAGTGCTGCTCAGCGTGAGGTAATACAGTAGGGGGAGTGGTGCTCAGCGTGAGGTAATACAGTAGGGGAGTGGTGCTCAGCGTGAGGTAATACAGTAGGGGAGTGCTGCTCGGCGTGAGGTAATACAGTAGGGAGTGGTGCTCAGCGTGAGATAATACAGTAGGGGGAGTGGTGCTCAGCGTGAGGTAATACAGTAGGGGAGTGGTGCTCAGCGTGAGGTAATACAGTAGGGAGTGCTGCTCGGCGTGAGGTAATACAGTAGGGAGTGGTGCTCAGCGTGAGGTAATACAGTAGGGGGAGTGGTGCTCGGCGTGAGGTAATACAGTAGGGAGTGGTGCTCAGCGTGAGGTAATACAGTAGGGGAGTGGTGCTCGGCGTGAGGTAATACAGTAGGGGAGTGGTGCTCAGCGTGAGGTAATACAGTAGGGAGTGGTGCTCGGCGTGAGGTAATACAGTAGGGGAGTGCTGCTCAGCGTGAGGTAATACAGTAGGGGAGTGGTGCTCAGCGTGAGGTAATACAGTAGGGGAGTGCTGCTCGGCGTGAGGTAATACAGTAGGGGAGTGCCGCTCAGCGTGAGGTAATACAGTAGGGAGTGCCGCTCAGCGTGAGGTAATACAGTAGGGGAGTGGTGCTCAGCGTGAGGTAATACAGTAGGGGCAGTGCTGCTCAGCGTGAGGTAATACAGTAGGGGGAGTGCTGCTCAGCGTGAGGTAATACAGTAGGGGGAGTGTTGCTCAGCGTGAGGTAATACACTAGAGGGAGTGGTGCTCAGCGTGAGGTAATACAGTAGGGGGAGTGCCGCTCAGCGTGAGGTAATACAGTAGGGGCAGTGCTGCTCAGCGTGAGGTAATACAGTAGGGGGAGTGGTGCTCAGCGTGAGGTAATACAGTAGGGGGAGTGGTGCTCAGCGTGAGGTAATACAGTAGGGGGAGTGGTGCTCAGCGTGAGGTAATACACTAGAGGGAGTGGTGCTCAGCGTGAGGTAATACAGTAGGGGGAGTGCCGCTCAGCGTGAGGTAATACAGTAGGGGCAGTGCTGCTCAGCGTGAGGTAATACAGTAGGGGGAGTGGTGCTCAGCGTGAGGTAATACAGTAGGGGGAGTGGTGCTCAGCGTGAGGTAATACAGTAGGGAGTGGTGCTCAGCGTGAGGTAATACAGTAGGGGGAGTGCTGCTCAGCGTGAGGTAATACAGTAGGGGGAGTGGTGCTCAGCGTGAGGTAATACAGTAGGGGGAGTGGTGCTCAGCGTGTGGTAATACAGTAGGGGGAGTGGTGCTCAGCGTGAGGTAATACAGTAGGGGGAGTGGTTCTCAAATATTTTATGTGTTCTCCACACTCTCCTCCTCACAAGAACGTCCTCTGAGAATGCACTAGGAGCCTGAGAGTGTGGAGCACGGTAGTACGCATATTGAGAAACACCCAGTGATTCAGGGGAGCACGGTAGTACGCATATTGAGAAACACCCAGTGATTCAGGGGAGCACGGTAGTACGCATATTGAGAAACACCCAGTGATTCAGGGAGCACGGTAGTACGCATATTGAGAAACACCGGTGACTCGGGAGCACGGTAGTACGTGATATTGAGAAACACCCAGTGATTCAGGGGAGCACGATAGTACGCATATTGAGAAACACCCAGTGATTCAGGGGAGCACGGTAGTACGCATATTGAGAAACACCCAGTGATTCAGGGGAGCACGATAGTACGCATATTGAGAAACACCCAGTGATTCAGGGGAGCACAATAGTACGCATATTGAGAAACACCCAGTGATTCAGGGGAGCACGGTAGTACGCATATTGAGAAACACCCAGTGATTCAGGGGAGCACGGTAGTACCCATATTGAGAAACACCCGGTGACTCGGGGGAGCACGGTAGTACGCATATTGAGAAACACCCGGTGACTCGGGGGAGCACGGTAGTACGCATATTGAGAAACACCCAGTGATTCAGGGGAGCACGATAGTACGCATATTGAGAAACACCCAGTGATTCAGGGGAGCACGGTAGTACGCATATTGAGAAACACCTGGTGACTCGGGGGAGCACGGTAGTACGCATATTGAGAAACACCCGGTGACTCGGGGGAGCACGGTAGTACGCATATTGAGAAACACCCAGTGATTCAAGGGGAGCACGGTAGTACGCATATTGAGAAACACCCGGTGACTCGGGGGAGCACGGTAGTACGCATATTGAGAAACACCCGGTGACTCGGGGGAGCACGGTAGTACGCATATTGAGAAACACCCGGTGAGTCTCTGAAATATATTTGGTAATTGATAGTGTTCCTATCTTGTTTATCACCCTGACACACATTGTGGTGAAACGGTGGGCAGTCCAGGCTAAGCCTGTTAGCCTGAGAATCCAGACTGATATTGTTCGTAACCATGGTGAACCAGAGCAGCTAGATGGCTACAATAGACCAGGTCCAGTAGCAACAAGGGAAATGGTCCTACTGTAGTGACTGTGTCCCAACTGGCACCCTATTAGCCCTGGTCTTAAGAAGTGCACTATGAAGGTAGGCAATAGGGTGTGATATGGGACAAAGCTAGGACTGTTAGTGAAGAGTCCTGTCGGTCACAGTGCTCTGCTCTCACACACATACTGCTCTGCCTGGATACTTCCAGAGAGAGAGAGGGAGACACGCCTGTTACAGAGAAACATGGTGAGGGAGACACTTCTGTTACAGGGATACACGGTCGGTCTGGATAACCCTTAGTTACTTCCAGAGAGAGAGAGGGAGACTCGCCTGTTTACAGGGATACACGGTCTGTCTGGATAACCCTTAGTTACTTCCAGAGAGAGAGAGGGAGACTCGCCTGTTTACAGGGATACACGGTCTGTCTGGATAACCCTTAGTTACTTCCAGAAAGAGAGAGGGAGAGGAGAGAGGGCGGGGAGGGTGGAAGGGGAGAAGAGAGCTAGAGGAGGGAGGAGAGAGCTAGGGGAGGGAGGAGAGAGCTAGGGGAGGGAGGAGAGAGCTAGGGGAGGGAGGAGAGAGCTAGGGAGGGAGGGAGGAGGGAGATAGGGGAGGGAGGGAGGAGAGAGCTAGGGAGGAGAGAGGCTAGGGGAAGGGAGGGAGGAGAGAGCTAGGGGAGGGAGGAGAGAGCTAGAGGAGGGGAGGGAGGAGAGAGCTAGGGAGGGGGAGGAGAGAGCTAGGGGAGGGAGGAGAGAGCTAGGGAAGGGGGAGGAGAGAGCTAGGGAGGGGGAGGAGAGAGCTAGGGAGGGAGGAGAGAGGCTAGGGAGGGGGAGGAGAGAGCTAGGGGAGGGGGGAGGGAGAGAGCTAGGGAGGGGAGGAGAGAGCTAGGGAGGGGGAGGAGAGAGCTAGGGAGGGGGGAGGAGAGAGCTAGAGGAGGGGGAGGAGGAGAGAGCTAGGGAAGGGGGGAGGAGGAGAGAGCTAGGGGATGGGGAGGAGAGAGCTAGGGGAGGGAAGGGGGAGAAGAGATATTAAAATGTGACAAAGAAACAAAACAGAAAAGGAGAGAACAGAAATCAAGGAGGGAGAGGCGGTTAGTTTATTACCAAGGACACTGACTGACTGACTGTACACACACACACACACACACACACACACACACACACACACACGCCCTGCTACTGTTCTCTCTCTGTGGTACTAAAATATGCTGGAGCATACTTGACTAATCGCTTGTTTCTCTCTGTTATTCAAACATTCACACCCTTTCTCGCTTGTTTCTAATTTCCTCATGTCTTTTTTTCCCTTTCCAATGTGTCAAGTCATTATCTTTTTGTTTTCTCATGGTTTGGTTGGGTCTAATTGTGTTGCTGTCCTGGGGCTCTGTGAGGTCTGTTTGTGTTTGTGAACAGAGCCCCAGGACCAGCTTGCTTAAGGGACTCTTCTCCAGGTTCATCTCTCTGTAGGTGAGGATTCTGTGGGGTCTGTTTGTGTTTGTGAACAGAGCCCCAGGACCAGCTTGCTTAAGGGGCTCTTCTCCAGGTTCATCTCTCTGTAGGTGATGGCTTTGTTATGGAAGGTTTGGGAATCGTTTCCTTTTAGGTGGTTGTAGAGTCTCTTTCCTGGATTTTGATAATTAGCGGGTATCTGCCAAATTCTGCTCTGCATGCATTATTTGGTGTTTTATGTTGTAGACTGAGGATATTTTTGCAGAATTCTGCATGCAGAGTCTCAATTTGGTGTTTGTTCCATTTTGTTAATTCTTGGTTGGTGAGCGGACCCCAGACCTCACAACCATAAAGGGCAATGGGTTCTATAACTGATTTCAAGTCTTAAAAAGCCAATTTGACATTTGCTCAGTACATAGTTTTCACTGAGGAAATACACGATTCTGCTGTTAATGATAATGCAGAGGATTTTCAAGGTTGCCCAATATCCCACTGTATTTACTGGGGTAAAATTTGTCTCCACTTTTCAGTCCTTGGTTCCCAAAAAATTTGAGGATGATGTTAAAGAGTTTAAGTTTAAGCCAATTGGAATTTGTGACTCGTTTCAGGAAACTAGTCACATGTCGTGCGTCACTAATTCACAGGAGAGCCATTTGAACGTAAACTAAAAACATTTTTTTATTAGGACGCATGGTTCTCGACCTTCGTCTCTCCCCGAGTCCGTACGGGAGCTGCAGCAATGGGACAAGACTGTAACTACCAATTGGATATCACAAAATTGGTGATGAAAAAGGGGTCAAAAGTACAGAAATGCCTTCTGGAACATGTGAACTTTCATGTGCCTTAATAACAAACTTTTATGCCATCTGTAAATACAAATTAAATTGTTAAATTACAAACCTAGTTGGTTTAGGCACGAAAAAAAGACAGGAACCTTCCCGCTAGCCATGATTGGCTGAGATAATGGATGAGCTGGACAAGCCGAGAGATGAGTTTGGATTGGTCTGCCATGTAGCATGCTTCTGTCTATAACATGAGCTGCTCAGTATGTGTAGATAATTCTACTAATCGCTACTGCGGCTTTTTAAAAAAGATATCACGTAGTAGAACTGCATACGTGTTGCTCTCCACTTTCTGGAGGACCGAGTTTTGAAATCAGTGGAATCAGAGTATGATAGCATAAGGAGATGGAGAAAATTCTGGCGTTTGATTGCAAATATGCAGATGGAGTCAAAAAGAGAACACGCAGAAGGCTGTTGTATAAAACACCTGTCTCTGGATTACATCTTCAAACTAAGGGCAACCATGGCATCCGTGACAGAGGTAGAAGCGTCCATCCCATGTATACGGGTAAGATAGCTGGCTAACCTGGTTGGTTAGCTACCTGCAGATTCATGCAGGGTAGTAACGTTATGAGTTGGGATTATGGTTCATTGTTTAGCTAGCTAAGACTCCACTATGCAAGTAAGGATTTCAGTAGAATGTTGATGATGTCACTTCGACATCTGTCGATAGACGTAGCTGGTAAATTCGCTCTGGCTATCTTCTCCGATTTTCAGAGCATTCTCGTCTGAGTGCGCGCCAGAGAGCAGAATAACTGATGAATTTACGAACGCTCAACAACCGTTAAATATGGCCGGTGTCAGTGAACATTGACAAAAAAAAAGCGTTATTAACTTGTTGCCAGCAGTGCAGTTGGAGTCACCAACGCTCTAGATAGCATGAAAACAGCCTAACCAGCTCTGGATAACATGAAAACAGCCTAACCAGCTCTGGATAACATGAAAACAGCCTAACCAGCTCTGGATAACATGAAAACAGCCTAACCAGCTCTGGATAACATGAAAACAGCCTAACCAGCTCTGGATAACATGAAAACAGCCTAACCAGCTCTGGATAACATGAAAACAGCCTAACCAGCACTGGATAACATGTAAACAGCCTAACCAGCTCTGGATAACATGAAAACAGCCTAACCAGCTCTGGATAACATGAAAACAGCCTAACCAGTTCTGGATAACATGAAAACAGCCTAACCAGCTCTGGATAACATGAAAACGGCCTAACCAGCTCTGGATAACATGAAAACGGCCTAACCAGTTCTGGATAACATGAAAACAGCCTAACCAGCTCTGGATAACATGGAAACAGCCTAACCAGCTCTGGATAACATGGAAACAGCCTAACCAGCTCTGGATAACATGAAAACAGCCTAACCAGCTCTGGATAACATGTAAACAGCCTTAACAGCTCTGGATAACATGAAAACAGCCTAACCAGCTCTGGATAACATGGAAACAGCCTAACCAGCTCTGGATAACATGAAAACAGCCTAACCAGCTCTGGATAACATGTAAACAGCCTTAACAGCTCTGGATAACATGAAAACAGCCTAACCAGCTCTGGATAACATGGAAACAGCCTAACCAGCTCTGGATAACATGAAAACGGCCTAACCAGTTCTGGATAACATGAAAACAGCCTAACCAGCTCTGGATAACATGGAAACAGCCTAACCAGCTCTGGATAACATGGAAACAGCCTAACCAGCTCTGGATAACATGAAAACAGCCTAACCAGCTCTGGATAACATGTAAACAGCCTTAACAGCTCTGGATAACATGAAAACAGCCTAACCAGCTCTGGATAACATGGAAACAGCCTAACCAGCTCTGGATAACATGAAAACGGCCTAACCAGCTCTGGATAACATGAAAGTAGATAGACTGTAGACTGTGATTTTGCTGTGATCTGATAGGGATGTCAGTGGGCTGACTGTAAATGCTCTGAGACTCTGGGTTGAGGTCAGTGATAAAGTAGTCTACAGTACTACTGCCAAGAGATGAGCTATAAGTGTACAGTGGATTTGGAAAGTATTCAGACCCCTTGACTTTTTCCAATTTCTGTTAGGTTACAGCCTCATTCTAACATTTATTAAATCATTTTTTTTTCTTCATCAATCTACACACAATACCCCATCATGACATCACAATACCCCATCATGACATCACAATACCCCATCATGACATCACAATACCCCATAATGACATCACAATACCCCATAATGACAAAGCAAAAGCAGATTTTTAGAAATATTATCAAATGTATAAAAAAAATAATAAACGGATTCCTTATTTACATAAGTATTCAGACCCTTTGCTATGAGACTCGAAATTAATCTTAGGTGCATCCTGTTTCCATTGATCATCCTTAAGATGTTTCTACAACTTGATTGGAGCACCTGTGGTAATTGGACATGATTTGGAAAGGCTCACACATGTCTGTATAAGGTCCCACAGTTGTCAGAGCAAAAAACAAGCCATGAGGTGGAAGGAATTGTCCATAGAGCTCCGAGACAGGATTGTGTCGAGGCACAGATCTGTGGAAGGGTACCAAAACATTTCTGCAGCATTGAAGGTCCCCAAGAACACAGTGGCCTCCATCATTCCTAAATGGAAGAAGTTTGGAACCACCAAAAATCTTCCTAGAGGGGCCTCCCGAGTGGTGCAGTGGTCTAAGGCATTGCATCACAGTGCCATTAGAGATTCTGGGTTCGAGTCCAGGCTCTGTCGCAGCCGGCCGTGACCTGGAGACCGGTGTCGCGGTGCACAATTGGCCCAGCCTCGTCCGGTTTAGGGGAGGACACTAATGACTCCTGTGGCGGGCCGGACGCAGTGCACGCTGACCCGGTCGCCAGGTGCACGGTGTTTCCTCCGACACATTGGTGCGGCTGGCTTACGGGTTAAGTGGGCGTTGTGTCAAGAAGCAGTGCGGCTTGGCTGAGTCCGTACGGGAGTTGCAGCAATGAGACGACCAATTGGATACAACGAAATTGAGAGAAAACGGGGGTAAAAAAATATACGGCCCGGCCAAACTGAGCAATCAGGGGTAGAAGGGCCTTGGTCAGGGATGTGACCAAGAACCCACTGGTCACTCTGACAGAGCTCCAGAGTTCCTCTGTGGAGATGGGAGAAACTTCCAGAAGGACAAGCATCTCTGCAGCACTCCACCAATCAGGCCTTTATGGTAGAGTGGCCAGACGGAAGCACATAACAGCCTTTATGGTAGAGTGGCCAGTAAAAAGCACATAACAGCCCGCTTGGAGTTTGCCAAAAAGGCACCTAAAGGACTCAGACCATGAGAAACAAGGTTCTCTGGTCTAATGAAACCAAGATTGAACTCTGTGGCCTGAAATGCCAAGCGTCACGTCTGGAGGAAACCTGGCACCATCCCTACGGTGAAGCTTTGTGGTGGCAGCATCATGCTGTGGGGATTTCTTTCAGCGGCAGGGGCTGGTAGACTAGTCAGGATCAAGGGAAAGATGAACGGCGCAAAGTACAGAGATCCTTGAGGAAAACCTGCTCCAGAGCGCACAGGACCTCAGACTGGGGCGAAGGTTCACCTTCCAACAGGACAACGTCCAGCCAAGACACTATGGGAGTGGCTTTGGGACAAGTCTCTGAATGTCCTTGAGTGAATGGCCCAGCCGGAGCACGCACTTGAACCCGATCGAACATCTCTTGAGAGACCTGAAAATGGCTGTGCAGCGACGCTCCCCATCCATCCTGACAGAGCTTGTGAGGATCTGCAGAGAAGAATGTGAGAAACTCCTCAAATACAGGTGTGCCAAGCTTGTAGCGTCATACCCAAGAAGACTCGATGCTGTAATCGCTGCCAAAGGTGCTTCAACAATGTACTGAGTAAAGGGTCTGAATACCTTTTATAAATTTGCCCCCCCCCCTTGTTATAAATTTGCTTTGTCATTATGGGCTATTGTGTGTAGATTGAGGGGGGGAAAACACTATTTTAATACATTTCAGAATAAGGCTGTAACATAAAGAATCGCTGTGCAATGTGTTTTGTGTGAACCGCGATGGTTTATGAATTTGTGCTAATGGAAAAATATTGGAGGTGCTACCCTCAAACAATCAAATGTTGTGCTTTTGCCGTAAAGCCTTTTTGAAATCTGACAACGCTGTGATATTGCCAAGAAGCAGAGCTTTTGATGACTATGCAACACTTGTATATTGATGAATGTTTAATAATTAAACTTTTGGATTTTGAATTTGGCGCCTTGCAGTTCACCGGGTAGTGTCGGGAGTGGGGCTAGCGCCCCACCACTCCCTAAGTAGTTTTAAGCCATTTTGCCACAACTTTGGAAGTATGCTTGGGGTCATTGTCCATTTGGAAGACCCATTTGCGACCAAGCTTTAACTTCCTGACTGATGTCTTGAGATATTGCTTCAATATATCCACATAATTTTCCTTACTCATGATGCTATCTATTTTGTGAAGTGCACCAGTCCCACCTGCAGCAAAGCACCCCCAACACATGATGCTACCACCCACGTGCTTCACGGTTGGGATGGTGTTCTTCGGCTTGCAAGCCTCCCCCTCTTTTTCCTCCAAACATAACGATGGTCATTATGGCCAAACAGTTCTATTTTTGTTTCTTCAGACCAGAGGACATTTCTCCATAAAGTATGATCTTTGTCCCCATGTGCAGTTCCAAACCGTAGTCTGTTTTTTTTTATGGTGGTTTTGGAGCAGTGGCTTCTTCCTTGCTGAGCGGCCTTTCAGGTTATGTCGATTTAGGACTCGTTTTACTGTGGATATAGATACTTTTGTACCTGTTTCCTCCAGCATCTTCACAAGGTCCTTTGCTGTTGTTCTGGGATTGATTTGCACTTTTCGCACCAAAGTACGTTCATCTCTAGGAGACAGAACGCGTCTCCTTCCTGAGAGGTATGACGGCTGCGTGGTCCCATGATGTTTATACTTGCGTACTATTGTTTGTACAGATGAAAGTGGTACCTTCAGGCGTTTGGAAATTGCTCCCAAGGATGAACCAGACTTGAGGTCTACAATTCTTTTTCTGAGGTCTTGGCTGATTTTTTTTGATTTTCCCATGAAGCCAAGCAAAGAGGCACTGAGTTTGAAGGTAGGCCTTGAAATACATCCACAGATACACCTCCCAATTGACTCAAATGATGTCAATTAGCCTATCAGAAGCTTCTAAAGCCATGACATCATTTTCTGGAATTTTCCAAGCTGTTTAAAGGCACAGTCAACTTAGTGTATGTAAACTTCTGGAATTGTGATACAGTGAATTATAAGTGAAATAATCTGTCTGTAAACAATTGTTGGAAAAATTACTTGTGTCATGCACAAAGAAGATGTCCTAACCATCTTGCCAAAACTATAGTTAACAAGACATTTGTGGAGTGGTTGAAAAACTAGTTTTAATAACTCTAACCTAAGTGTACGTAAACTTCCTACATCAACAGTAAGTATCAAAAGTCAATGTAGTTGCTAAAATATACTTAAGTATCAAAAGTTAAAGTATAAATAATTTCTAATTCCTTAAGCAAACCACTTGGCACCATTTGTATTTTTTGTATTTACGGATAGCCAGAGGTACGCTCCAACAGTCAGACATCATTTACAAACGAAGCATGTGTGTTTAGTGAGTCCTCCAGATCAGAGGCTGTAGGGATGATCAGGGATGTTCTCTGTTTAGTGAGTCCTCCAGATCAGCGGCAGTAGTGATGACCAGGGATGTTCTCTGTTTAGTGAGTCCTCCAGATCAGAGGGAGTAGGGATGACCAGGGATGTTCTCTGTTTAGTGAGTCCTCCAGATCAGAGGCAGTAGGGATGACCAGGGATGTTCTCTGTTTAGTGAGTCTGTCAGATCAGAGGCTGTAGGGATGACCAGGGATGTTCTCTGTTTAGTGAGTCTGTCAGATCAGAGGCAGTAGGGATGACCAGGGATGTTCTCTGTTTAGTGAGTCCTCCAGATCAGAGACAGTAGGGATGACCACGGACGTTCTCTTGATAATTGCGTGAATTGGACCATGTTCCTGTCCTGCTAAGCATTCAAAATGTAACAAGGACTTTTGGATGTCAGAGAAAATGTATGGAGTATAACGTACTTTCTTTTCTTTAGGAATTTATTGAAGTAAAATTAAAAGTTGTCTACAATATAAATAGTAAAGTACAGATACATCAAAAAACGACTTAAGTAGTACTTTCAAAGTACTACAAGAGAGAGAGGGGGTTGAGAGAGGGGATGCCAGAGAGAGAGAGAGAGAGAGGGGGCAAGGGGGTTGCCAGAGAGAGAGAGAGAGGGGTGCCAGAGAGAGAGAGAGAGGGGGTGCCAGAGAGAGAGAGAGAGAGAGAGAGAGAGAGAGAGAGGGGTTGCCAGAGAGAGAGAGGGGTTGCCAGAGAGAGAGAGAGAGAGGGTGGGGGGTTGCCAGGGGGGTGAGAGATGAACCAGAGGATTTAAATCACCTGGTAGCTGCTGTTGCTGCAGGCTACTAACAATCCACACACAGACAGTCTGGTTTCTATTCCAGGTCCCTAGTGTCTAGCAGCTTCTAGCACTTCTTGGGTATAGGTGTCTTTCACGCCTCCGTTCCCCCTCTTTTCTCCCAGTCCCCTCCTTCTCCCTCTGTCACATCACACAGCAGAAGCAGTAACTTTTCTGTCAGTCACTGGAACTCTCTCTCCTCTTTCTCCCCCTCTCTCGCTCTCCCCCTGCCCCCTCGCTCTCCCCCCCCACTCTCGCTCTCTCCCCCTCACCCCCTCTCTCTCCCCCACTCTCGCTCTCTCCCCCTCTCTCGCTCTCCCCCTCGCCCCCTCTCGCTCTCTCCCCTCTCTCGCTGTCTTCCCCCCCCTCAGTCAGTCAGTCACCAGATCTTTGTTGTGTCTCTTAGCTGCAGGACTCCGTGTAAGAGAAGAGAGAAGGGCTGAGTGCTGATGCTGCAAAAGCAGCTGAGCCAAACTTCACTCTGTCAAATGGGTTGTTTTGACACTAGGTCGACCTCCTGTACTCTGCTATGGTGTCAAATGGGTTGTTTTGACACTAGGTCGACCTCCTGTACTCTGCCATGGTGTCAAATGGGTTGTTTTGACACTAGGTCGACCTCCTGTACTCTGCCATGGTGTCAAATGGGTTGTTTTGGCACTAGGTCGACCTCCTGTACTCTGCCATGGTGTCAAATGGGTTGTTTTGGCACTAGGTCGACCTCCTGTACTCTGCCATGGTGTCAAATGGGTTGTTTTGGCACTAGGTCGACCTCCTGTACTCTGCCATGGTGTCAAATGGGTTGTTTTGGCACTAGGTCGACCTCCTGTACTCTGCCATGGTGTCAAATGGGTTGTTTTGGCACTAGGTCGACCTCCTGTACTCTGCCATGGTGTCAAATGGGTTGTTTTGGCACTAGGTCGACCTCCTGTACTCTGCCATGGTGTCAAATGGGTTGTTTGGCACTAGGTCGACCTCCTGTACTCTGCCATGGTGTCAAATGGGTTGTTTTGGCACTAGGTCGACCTCCTGTACTCTGCCATGGTGTCAAATGGGTTGTTTTGGCACTAGGTCGACCTCCTGTACTCTGCCATGGTGTCAAATGGGTTGTTTTGGCACTAGGTCGACCTCCTGTACTCTGCCATGGTGTCAAATGGGTTGTTTTGGCACTAGGTCGACCTCCTGTACTCTGCCATGGTGTCAAATGGGTTGTTTTGACACTAGGTCGACCTCCTGTACTCTGCCATGGTGTCAAATGGGTTGTTTTGACACTAGGTCGACCTCCTGTACTCTGCCATGGTGTCAAATGGGTTGTTTTGACACTAGGTCGACCTCCTGTACTCTGCCATGGTGTCAAATGGGTTGTTTTGACACTAGGTCGACCTCCTGTACTCTGCCATGGTGTCAAATGGGTTGTTTTGACACTAGGTCGACCTCCTGTACTCTGCCATGGTGTCAAATGGGTTGCTTTGACACTAGGTCGACCTCCTGTACTCTGCCATGGTGTCAAATGGGTTGCTTTGACACTAGGTCGACCTCCTGTACTCTGCCATGGTGTCAAATGGGTTGCTTTGACACTAGGTCGACGTCCTGTACTCTGCCATGGTGTCAAATGGGTTGCTTTGACACTAGGTCGACCTCCTGTACTCTGCCATGGTGTCAAATGGGTTGCTTTGACACTAGGTCGACCTCCTGTACTCTGCCATGGTGTCAAATGGGTTGCTTTGACACTAGGTCGACCTCCTGTACTCTGCCATGGTGTCAAATGGGTTGCTTTGACACTAGGTCGACCTCCTGTACTCTGCCATGGTGTCAAATGGGTTGTTTTGACACTAGGTCGACCTCCTGTACTCTGCCATGTGATGACCCCTCTGATTGAGTTATTCACGATACAGTACCTAAGGTTACGTTGGAATTATATCACTGCCTTTCTGAGGCTTGAAAGTGTTTGTGGTTCATGTATATGTGACATGAGATTACTGCTAATAACAATAGATTACTGCTAATAACACGAGATTACTCCTGATAACACGAGATTACTGCTAATAACACTAGATTACTGCTAATAACACTAGATTACTGCTAATAACACGAGATTACTGCTAATAACACTAGACTACTGCTAATAACACTAGATTACTGCTATAACACGAGATTACTGCTAATAACACTAGATTGCTGCTAATAACGCTAGATTACTGCTAATAACACGAGATTACTGCTAAAAACACTAGATTACTGCTAATAACACGAGATTACTGCTAATAACACGAGATTACTGCTAAAAACACTAGATTACTGCTAATAACACGAGATTACTGCTAATAACACTAGATTACTGCTAATAACACGAGATTACTGCTAAAAACACTAGATTACTGCTAATAACACGAGATTACTGCTAATAACACAAGATTACTGCTAATAACACGAGATTACTGCTGAAAACACTAGATTACTGCTAATAACACGAGATTACTGCTAATGACACTAGACTACTGCTAATAACACTAGATTACTGCTATAACACGAGATTACTGCTAATAACACGAGATTACTGCTAATAACACTAGATTTCTGCTAATAACACTTTTTGAATGTGTGTCGCAGTGAGATAGACAGTGTAACAGGCACGCTACACTGGACACGTACACTAACTTTTCCTGTTAGCCGCGTTGCTCCGCGAGAGACTTGCGCTGCTCGGCGTAAAATTACACTCTGGTGTTATTTTCAAGAATTCAACGCACTGCTCACGCCCGAGAACACGGGATAAAGTGGTTCACGCTCTACTAACACTGGCAAAAAGTTATGCGTCCAGTGTAGCAGCTAAAGCACTTCTGTGTGTTGCGCGTTCATTGTCAGTGTTGCTCGTTCATTGTCAGTGTTGCGCGTTCATTGTCAGTGTTGCGCGTTCATTGTCAGTGTTGCGCGTTCTTTGTCAGTGTTGCGCGTTCATTGTCAGTGATGCTCGTTCTTTGTCAGTGATGCTCGTTCTTTGTCAGTGTTGCTCGTTCTTTGTCAGTGTTGCTCGTTCATTGTCAGTGTTGCTCGTTCTTTGTCAGTGTTGCGCGTTCATTGTCAGTGTTGCGCGTTCTTTGTCAGTGTTCCGCGTTCATTGTCAGTGTTCCGCGTTCTTTGTCAGTGTTCCGCGTTCATTGTCAGTGTTGCGCGTTCATTGTCAGTGTTGCGCGTTCTTTGTCAGTATTGCGCGTTCTTTGTCAGTGTTGCGCGTTCATTGTCAGTGTTGCGCGTTCATTGTCAGTGTTGCGCGTTCATTGTCAGTGTTGCTCGTTCATTGTCAGTGTTGCGCGTTCATTGTCAGTGTTGCGCGTTCATTGTCAGTGTTGCGCGTTTATTGTCAGTGTTGCGCGTTCTTTGTCAGTGTTGCGCGTTCATTGTCAGTGTTGCGCGTTCATTGTCAGTGTTGCGCGTTCATTGTCAGTATTGCGCGTTCTTTGTCAGTGTTGCGCGTTCATTGTCAGTGTTGCGCGTTCATTGTCAGTGTTGCGCGTTCATTGTCAGTGTTGCGCGTTCTTTGTCAGTATTGCGCGTTCTTTGTCAGTGTTGCGCGTTCATTGTCAGTGTTGCGCGTGCATTGTCAGTGTTGCGCGTTTATTGTCAGTGTTGCGCGTTCTTTGTCAGTGTTCCGCGTTCTTTGTCAGTGTTGCGCGTTCATTGTCAGTGTTGCGCGTTCATTGTCAGTGTTGCGCGTTCATTGTCAGTGTTGCTCGTTCATTGTCAGTGTTGCGCGTTCATTGTCAGTGTTGCGCGTTCATTGTCAGTGTTGCGCGTTCAGATTCATTGTTGCGCGCTCATTGTCAGTGTTGCGCGTTCATTGTCAGTGTTGCGCGTTCAGATTCATTGTTGCGCGCTCATTGTCATTGTTCCGTGTTCATTGTCATTGTTCCGTGTTCATTGTCAGTGTTGCGCGTTCATTGTCAGTGTTGCGCGCTCATTGTCATTGTTCCGTGTTCATTGTCAGTGTTGCACGTTCATTGTCAGTGTTCCGCGTTCATTGTCAGTGTTGCGCGTTCATTGTCAGTGTTGCGCATTCATTGTTAGTTTTGCCTTTCATTGTCAGTGTTGCTCGTTCATTGTCAGTGTTGCGCGTTCATTGTCAGTGTTGCGCGTTCATTGTCTGTGTTGCGCGTTCATTGTCAGTGTTGCTTGTTCATTGTCAGTGTTGCGCGTTCATTGTCAGTGTTGCGCGTGTTAGTCAGTGTTAGTCTGCTCAGTCAGCTGTGCATGCTTGCCACCTCCGGTACTTCTGATTACATTGTTTATGTTGGTTGCTCAGTATGTATGGTGTCTATTACATTATCAAAAGGCTCTCTGTGTGGAACACATCCGTCTGTTATTACATTATCAAAAGGCTCTCTGTGAAACACGTCAGTCTGCCGTTATTACATTATCAAAAGGCTCTCTGTGTGGAACACATCCGTCTGTTATTACATTATCAAAAGGCTCTCTGTGTGAAACACGTCAGTGTGTCGTTATTACATTATCAAAAGGCTCTCTGTGTGGAACACATCCGTCTGTTATTACATTATCAAAAGGCTCTCTGTGTGAAACACGTCAGTGTGTCGTTATTACATTATCAAAAGGCTCTCTGTGTGAAACACGTCAGTGTGTCGTTATTACATTATCAAAAGGCTCTCTGTGTGGAACACATCCGTCTGTTATTACATTATCAAAAGGCTCTCTGTGTGAAACATGTCAGTGTGTCGTTATTACATTATCAAAAGGCTCTCTGTGTGGAACACATCCGTCTGTTATTACATTATCAAAAGGCTCTCTGTGTGAAACACGTCAGTGTGTCGTTATTACATTATCAAAAGGCTCTCTGTGTGAAACACGTCAGTAAAGGTGAGAAGTTCCTCACTCTGGCAACTCCTTACATAATGGGATCATGTAAACTTTTATACAGCGAGTGCCTTAATTGAAATAGCGTAGCTAACTGTCCTTCCTAACTAGTGGAAGACCCTTTGAAGGTGAAAGGGAGAAGAGATAAAATGTTATATGCATACTGATCATGTTAGGGCAATTCACCCCTAATAGGGACCCTGGTCAAAAGTAGTGTCCTATATAAGGAATAGGTTGCCATTTGGAACGAACCCCCTCTCTTTCATATCTAGAGCCCTGAGACGTCTCTGCTCTGCAACATAAATGAAAGATGAACCTCTCTCTCTCTCTCTTAGTCCTCTACTCCGTGTCCTCATCCAGAATATTATTTTGTTGTGTTTTGAAAGTGAATTGATATTCAACATATTCAATATATTGGTTGATAGAACCGGCTTGCAGTATGCAGATAAGCCTCTGGACTTTGGGGCGGGAGGGAGGAGAGCGCTCTATGCAGCAGTAGTACGTGGTTTTGTTCTAATAATTTTACTGCAAAAGGAGAAATAAACCAGGCCGTAGTATTACAGCTAGTCTGATCCCAGATCTGTTGTCCCGTTCTATAGTCTGGTCCCAGATCTGTTGTCCCGTTCTATAGTCTGGTCCCAGATCTGTTGTCCCGTTCTATAGTCTGGTCCCTGATCTGTTGTCCCGTTCTATAGTCTGGTCCCTGATCTGTTGTCCCCTTCTATAGTCTGGTCCCTGATCTGTTGTCCCCTTCTATAGTCTGGTCCCTGATCTGTTGTCCCGTTCTATCGTCTGGTCCCTGATCTGTTGTCCCGTTCTATAGTCTGGTCCCAGATCTGTTGTCCCCTTCTATAGTCTGGTCCCAGATCTGTTGTCCCGTTCTATAGTCTGGTCCCAGATCTGTTGTCCCGTTCTATAGTCTGTTCCCAGATCTGTTGTCCCGTTCTATAGTCTGGTCCCAGATCTGTTGTCCCGTTCTATAGTCTGGTCCCAGATCTGTTGTCCCGTTCTATAGTCTGGTCCCAGATTTGTTGTCCCGTTCTATAGTCTGGTCCCAGATCTGTTGTCCCGTTCTATAGTCTGGCCCCAGATCTGTTGTCCCGTTCTATAGTCTGGCCCCAGATCTGTTGTCCCGTTCTATAGTCTGGTCCCTGATCTGTTGTCCCGTTCTATAGTCTGGTCCCAGATCTGTTGTCCCGTTCTATAGTCTGGTCCCAGATCTGTTGTCCCGTTCTATAGTCTGGTCCCTGATCTGTTGTCCCGTTCTATAGTCTGGTCCCTGATCTGTTGTCCCGTTCTATAGTCTGGTCCCTGATCTGTTGTCCCCTTCTATAGTCTGGTCCCTGATCTGTTGTCCCGTTCTATAGTCTGGTCCCTGATCTGTTGTCCCGTTCTATAGTCTGGTCCCTGATCTGTTGTCCCGTTCTATAGTCTGGTCCCTGATCTGTTGTCCCGTTCTATAGTCTGGTCCCTGATCTGTTTGTGCTCTTGCCAGCTGTGTTGCTGTCATTGTCAAACAAAATGTGACAGTCGGTGACAAGGAGTTGGCATGATAGCACAGACGGACTGAGTAGTTTACAGTAGCGTAACTTCTAAATTGAGGCTACTACTGGTCCTTCTCCTGGTCCTTCTTCTGGTCCTTCTCCTGGTCCTGGTCCTCTCCTGGTCCTTCTCCTGGTCCTTCTTCTGGTCCTTCTCCTGGTCCTTCTCCTGGTTCTGGTCCTCTCCTGGTCCTTCTCCTGGTTCTGGTCCTCTCCTGGTCCTTCTCCTGGTCCTGGTCCTCTCCTGGTCCTTCTCCTGGTCCTTCTCCTGGTCCTGCTCCTGGTCCTTCTCCTGGTCCTACTCCTGGTCCTCCCTCTTCTCCTGGTCCTTCTCCTGGTCCTTCTCCTGGTCCTCTCCTGGTCCTTCTCCTGGTCCTTCTCCTGGTCCTGCTCCTTCTCCTGCTCCTGGTCCTTCTCCTGGTCCTTCTCCTGGTCCTGCTCCTTCTCCTGCTCCTGGTCCTACTCCTGGTCCTTCTCCTGGTCCTACTCCTGGTCCTCCCTCTTCTCCTGGTCCTTCTCCTGGTCCTTCTCCTGGTCCTCTCCTGGTCCTTCTCCTGGTCCTTCTCCTGGTCCTGCTCCTTCTCCTGCTCCTGGTCCTTCTCCTGGTCCTTCTCCTGGACCTGCTCCTTCTCCTGCTCCTGGTCCTACTCCTGGTCCTTCTCCTGGTCCTTCTCCTGGTCCTTCTGTTCTAGTGTGTATGTTATATCTATTTCTTCGGAGTCACTGTTGGCAGACTTCACTTTCTGTTTACTTTCATGACTAAAACCAGAAGTTTTGTATCAAGGGGCTGCGCGTGTTGACACACACACACACACACACACACACCTGTGCTCTCATGTGTTTTATCAGCTGTGTGTTGCTCTCTAGGACCAGCATCAAAGCATCCCAATCACGTGTGTGGGAAGACGACGAAGACAAAACAACATGATCAAGTTTTCTCTCTCTAACACAAGGCCTTTGTTGAGCCTCAGCCCCACCTGTCACTATAGGGTCTTCTGCTGCCTCAGCCCCACCTGTCACTATAGGGTCTTCTGCTGCCTCAGCCCCACCTGTCACTATAGGGTCTTCTGCTGCCTCAGCCCCACCTGTCACTATAGGGTCTTCTGCGGGTGTTGTGTGAAGATAGGAGAGCTTTGAAGAACAAAAGTAGCTGCTTTAAGGGGGAGTCTTTTTATGGTAAAGTGCCTTCAGAAAGTCTTCATACCCCTTGACTTGTTACAGCCCAAATTCAAAATGGTTTAAAATGGTCTCACCTGTCTGCACACAATAACACATAATAACAAAGTGAAATATCTCATTCAGATATTCCACAAATTAACTTTTAACAAGGTACACCTGTTAACTGAAAAGCATTCCAGGTGACTACCTCATGAAGCTGGTTGAGATAACGCCAAGAGTGTGCAAAGCTGTCTTCAAGGCAAAGGGTGGCTACTTTGAAGAATCTCAAATATATAATATATTTTGATTTGTTTAACACTTTTTTGGTTACCTGATTCCATATGTGTTATTTCATAGTTTTGATGTCTTCACTATTAGTGAAAATAGTAAAAATATAGAAAAAACCCTTGAATGAGAAGGTGTGTCCAAACGTTGAATGGTACTGTACATAGACATGGAATCTTTGGTCACTTTAATAATGTTTTTTTATAATGCCTTACTCATTTCATATGTATATACTGTATTCTACTTAAGCAATAAGGCATCTCTGGGGTATGTGGTATATGGCCACGGCTAAGGGCAGTTCTTATGCACGACGCAACGCGGAGTGCCTGGATACAGCCCTTAGCCGTGGTATATTGGCCATATACCACAAACCCCCGAGGTGCCTTATTGCTATTATAAACTGGTTACCAACGTAATTAGAGCAGTAAAATACCTGTGGTATACGGTCTGATATACCGCGCCTCTCAGCCAATCAGCATTCAGGGCTCGAACCACCCAGATTATAATGTGTTTTAGTCAATGCCACTCCGACATTGCTCATCCTAATATTTATATATTTTATTAATTCCATTCTTTTACTTTTAGATTTTTCGTGTTGTTTATGAATTGTTAGATACCACTGCGCTGTTGGAGCTAGAAACACCAGCATTTTGCTACACCCGCAATAACATCTGCTAAATATGTGACAAATAAAATGTGATTTGATTTAGTATTTTGCCTGTGCTTAGCTCTATTCCAGTTAAAACCTACAGGAGGGTAGCTCTCCAGGAACAGGATTGGAGTTATAACACCTACTTAGTATAGTAGGTAAGAGTCTGAGGTGAATCTAGCCATCTTCTCTTATTGTTGTTTGTCCTCTCCTTCCTCTTCATCTCCTTCTTCCTTCTCCTTCTTCCTCACCTCCTTCTCTCATCTCCAGCAGGTAATTGGTGCCATGCCAGCCGCTTCTCTCCCTCTGCTCCCCCTTGCCACCTGGTGGTGGTGTCTGGTACTGTTGCTGCCCCCACAGCCCCAGGCCCTGATCCAGCTCCAGCCTGACCCTAACCCAGAGAAGGCCTCTCATGCTGGGCAGGCCTTCCCTCACCTCTCCCTGGATGGATCTCCCCTCAACCACCTCCTCCTGGACTCCAGGTCTGGTCAGCTGTACGTGGGGGCGGTCAACCATCTCTACCACCTGTCCCCTGACCTTCAGGTAATAATGTTTGTAATCACTTGTACAGTCCATAGCTCTCTATCTGGTGGTTTCCCAGACACAGATTAGCCTGGAGTCCTGGAACAAAACGCCTTTTCGATGGAGATTCTCCACTGAGCTTGCTTTTTAGTCCAGGACCAGGCTTAATCGTTGTCCCAGGAAACCGTTCCTACTGTATATGTTGTCAGTTTCTTTATGTCCCAAAATAGTCCCCTGTCCCCTTTATAGTGTTCCCTATCCCTTATATAGTGTTCCCTATCCCTTATATAGTGTTCCCTATATAGTGTTCCCTATCCCTTATATAGTGTTCCCTATCCCCTATATAGTGTCTCCTATATAGTGTTCCCTATCCCTTATATAGTGTTCCCTATATAGTGTTCCCTATCCCTTATATAGTGTTCCCTATCCCTTATATAGTGTTCCCTATCCCTTATATAGTGTTCCCTATCCCCTATATAGTGTTCCCTATCCCTTATATAGTGTTCCCTATCCCCTATATAGTGTTCCCTATATGGTGTTCCCTATCCCTTATATAGTGTTCCCTATCCCTTATATAGTGTTCCCTATCCCCTATATAGTGTTCCCTATCCCCTATATAGTGTTCCCTATCCCTTATATAGTGTTCCCTATCCCTTATATAGTGTTCCCTATCCCCTATATAGTGTCTCCTATATAGTGTTCCCTATCCCTTATATAGTGTTCCCTTATATAGTGTTCCCTATCCCTTATATAGTGTTCCCTTATATAGTGTTCCCTATCCCTTATATAGTGTTCCCTATCCCCTATACAGTGTTCCCTATCCCTTATATAGTGTTCCCTATCCCCTATATAGTGTCTCCTATATAGTGTTCCCTATCCCTTATATAGTGTTCCCTTATATAGTGTTCCCTATCCCTTATATAGTGTTCCCTATATAGTGTTCCCTATCCCCTATATAGTGTTCCCTATATAGTGTTCCCTATCCTTTATATAGTGTTCCCTATCCCTTATATAGTGTTCCCTATATAGTGTTCCCTATCCCCTATATAGTGTTCCCTATATAGTGTTCCCTATCCGTTATATAGTGTTCCCTATCCCTTATATAGTGTTCCCTTATATAGTGTTCCCTATCCCTTATATAGTGTTCCCTATATAGTGTTCCCTATCCGTTATATAGTGTTCCCTATCCTTTATATAGTGTTCCCTATATAGTGTTCCCTATCCCCTATATAGTGTTCCCTTATATAGTGTTCCCTATCCCTTATATAGTGTCCCCTATATATAGTGTTCCCTATCCCTTACATAGTGTCCCCTATACAGTGTTCCCTATCCCTTATATAGTGTCCCCTATATAGTGTTCCCTATCCCTTATATAGTGTCCCCTATATAGTGTTCCCTATCCCTTATATAGTGTCCCCTATACAGTGTTCCCTATCCCTTATATAGTGTCCCCTATATAGTGTTCCCTATCCCTTATATAGTGTCCCTATATAGTGTTCCCTATCCCTTATATGGTGTTCCCTATCCCTTATATAGTGTTCCCTATATAGTGTTCCCTATCCGTTATATAGTGTCCCTTATATAGTGTTCCCTATCCCTTATATAGTGTTCCCTATCCTTTATATAGTGTTCCCTATATAGTGTTCCCTATCCCCTATACAGTGTTCCCTATCCCTTATATAGTGTTCCCTATCCCTTATATAGTGTTCCCTTATATAGTGTTCCCTATCCCTTATATAGTGTTCCCTATATAGTGTTCCCTATCCCCTATAAAGTGTTCCCTATCCCTTATATAGTGTTCCCTATATAGTGTTCCCTATCCCTTATATAGTGTTCCCTTATATAGTGTTCCCTATCCCTTATATAGTGTTCCCTATCCCCTATAAAGTGTTCCCTATCCCTTATATAGTGTTCCCTATATAGTGTCTCCTATATAGTGTTCCCTATCCCTTATATAGTGTTCCCTATCCCCTATATAGTGTTCCCTATCCCTTATATAGTGTTCCCTTATCCCCTATATAGTGTTCCCTATCCCTTATATAGTGTTCCCTATCCCCTATACAGTGTTCCCTATCCCTTATATAGTGTTCCCTATCCCCTATATAGTGTCTCCTATATAGTGTTCCCTATCCCTTATATAGTGTTCCCTTATATAGTGTTCCCTATCCCTTATATAGTGTTCCCTATATAGTGTTCCCTATCCCCTATATAGTGTTCCCTATATAGTGTTCCCTATCCTTTATATAGTGTTCCCTATCCCTTATATAGTGTTCCCTATATAGTGTTCCCTATCCCCTATATAGTGTTCCCTATATAGTGTTCCCTATCCGTTATATAGTGTTCCCTATCCCTTATATAGTGTTCCCTTATATAGTGTTCCCTATCCCTTATATAGTGTTCCCTATATAGTGTTCCCTATCCGTTATATAGTGTTCCCTATCCTTTATATAGTGTTCCCTATATAGTGTTCCCTATCCCCTATATAGTGTTCCTTATATAGTGTTCCCTATCCCTTATATAGTGTCCCCTATATATAGTGTTCCTTATCCCTTATATAGTGTCCCCTATACAGTGTTCCCTATCCCTTATATAGTGTCCCCTATATAGTGTTCCCTATCCCTTATATAGTGTCCCCTATATAGTGTTCCCTATCCCTTATATAGTGTCCCCTATACAGTGTTCCCTATCCCTTATATAGTGTCCCCTATATAGTGTTCCCTATCCCTTATATAGTGTCCCCTATATAGTGTTCCCTATCCCTTATATGGTGTTCCCTATCCCTTATATAGTGTTCCCTATATAGTGTTCCCTATCCGTTATATAGTGTCCCTTATATAGTGTTCCCTATCCCTTATATAGTGTTCCCTATCCTTTATATAGTGTTCCCTATATAGTGTTCCCTATCCCCTATACAGTGTTCCCTATCCCTTATATAGTGTTCCCTATCCCTTATATAGTGTTCCCTTATATAGTGTTCCCTATCCCTTATATAGTGTTCCCTATATAGTGTTCCCTATCCCCTATAAAGTGTTCCCTATCCCTTATATAGTGTTCCCTTATATAGTGTTCCCTATCCCTTATATAGTGTTCCCTTATATAGTGTTCCCTATCCCTTATATAGTGTTCCCTATCCCCTATAAAGTGTTCCCTATCCCTTATATAGTGTTCCCTATATAGTGTCTCCTATATAGTGTTCCCTATCCCTTATATAGTGTTCCCTATCCCCTATATAGTGTTCCCTATCCCTTATATAGTGTTCCCTATCCCCTATACAGTGTTCCCTATCCCTTATATAGTGTTCCCTATCCCTTATATAGTGTTCCCTATCCCCTATATAGTGTCTCCTATATAGTGTTCCCTATCCCTTATATAGTATTCCCTTATATAGTGTTCCCTATCCCTTATATAGTGTTCCCTTATATAGTGTTCCCTATCCCTTATATAGTGTTCCCTATATAGTGTTCCCTATCCCCTATACAGTGTTCCCTATCCCTTATATAGTGTTCCCTATCCCTTATATAGTGTTCCCTATATAGTGTTCCCTATCCCTTATATAGTGTTCCCTTATATAGTGTTCCCTATCCCTTATATAGTGTTCCCTATCCCTTATATAGTGTTCCCTATCCCCTATAAAGTGTTCCCTATCCCTTATATAGTGTTCCCTATATAGTGTCTCCTATATAGTGTTCCCTATCCCTTATATAGTGTTCCCTATCCCCTATATAGTGTTCCCTATCCCTTATATAGTGTTCCCTATCCCCTATAAAGTGTTCCCTATCCCTTATATAGTGTTCCCTATCCCTTATATAGTGTTCCCTATCCCCTATATAGTGTTCCCTATATAGTGTTCCCTATCCCTTATATAGTGTTCCCTATATAGTGTTCCCTATCCCTTATATAGTGTTCCCTTATATAGTGTTCCCTATCCCTTATATAGTGTTCCCTATATAGTGTTCCCTATCCCCTATAAAGTGTTCCCTATCCCTTATATAGTGTTCCCTATATAGTGTTCCCTATCCCTTATATAGTGTTCCCTTATATAGTGTTCCCTATCCCTTATATAGTGTTCCCTATCCCCTATAAAGTGTTCCCTATCCCTTATATAGTGTTCCCTATATAGTGTCTCCTATATAGTGTTCCCTATCTATCCCTATATATAGTGTTCCCTATCTATATAGTGTTCCCTATCCCATATAGTGTTCCCTATCCCTTATATAGTGTTCCCTCTATAGTGTTCTATCCCTTATATAGTGTTCCCTATATAGTGTTCCCTATCCCTTATATAGTGTTCCCTATATAGTGTTCCCTATCCCTTATATAGTGTTCCCTATATAGTGTTCTATATATAGTGTTCCCTATATAGTGTTCCCTATCCCTTATATAGTGTTCTATCCCTATATAGTGTTCCCTTTATATAGTGTTCCCTATCCCTTATATAGTGTTCCCTATATAGTGTTCCCTATCTATAAAGTGTTCCCTATATAGTGTTCCCTTATATAGTGTTCCCTATCCCTATATAGTGTTCCCTATATAGTGTTCCCCTATCCCTTATATAGTGTTCCCTATATATAGTGTTCCTATCCCTTATATAGTGTTCCCTATATAGTGTCTATATATAGTGTTCCCTATCCCTTATATAGTGTTCCCTATATATAGTGTTCCCTATCCCTTATATAGTGTTCCCTATACAGTGTCTCCCTATCCATATAGTGTTCCCTATATAGTGTTCCCTATCCCTTATATAGTGTTCCCCTATATAGTGTTCCCTATCCATATAGTGTTCCCTATATAGTGTTCCCTATCCTTATATAGTGTTCCCTATATATAGTGTTCCCTATCCCTTATATAGTGTCCCTATATAGTGTTCCCTATCCCTATATAGTGTTCCCTATCCTTTATATAGTGTTCCCTATATAGTGTTCCCTACCCTATATATAGTGTTCCCTTATATAGTGTTCCCTATCCCTTATATAGTGTTCCCTATCCCTTATATAGTGTTCCCTATATAGTGTTCCCTATCCTATATAGTGTTCCCTATCCCTTATATAGTGTTCCCTATCCCTTATATAGTGTTCCCTATATAGTGTTCCCTATCCATATATAGTGTCCCTATCCTTATATAGTGTTCCCTATCCCTTATATAGTGTTCCCTCATATATAGTGTTCCCTATATAGTGTTCCCTATATAGTGTTCCCCTATCCCTTATATAGTGTTCCCTATATAGTGTTCCCTATCCCTTATATAGTGTTCCCCTATATATAGTGTTCCCTATCCCTTATATAGTGTTCCCTATATAGTGTTCCCTTATATAGTGTTCCCTATCCCTTATATAGTGTTCCCTATATAGTGTTCCCTATCCCTTATATAGTGTTCCCTTATATAGTGTTCCCTATCCCTTATATAGTGTTCCCTATCTATATATAGTGTTCCCTATCCCTTATATAGTGTTCCCCTATATAGTGTTCCCTATCCCCTATATAGTGTTCCCTATCCCTTATATAGTGTTCCCTATCCCCTATATAGTGTTCCCTATCCCTTATATAGTGTTCCCTTATCCCCTATATAGTGTTCCCTATCCCTTATATAGTGTTCCCTATCCCTTATATAGTGTTCCCTATCCCCTATACAGTGTTCCCTATCCCTTATATAGTGTTCCCTATCCCCTATATAGTGTCTCCTATATAGTGTTCCCTATCCCTTATATAGTGTTCCCTTATATAGTGTTCCCTATCCCTTATATAGTGTTCCCTATATAGTGTTCCCTATCCCCTATATAGTGTTCCCTATATAGTGTTCCCTATCCTTTATATAGTGTTCCCTATCCCTTATATAGTGTTCCCTATATAGTGTTCCCTATCCCTATATAGTGTTCCCTATATAGTGTTCCCTATCCGTTATATAGTGTTCCCTATCCCTTATATAGTGTTCCCTTATATAGTGTTCCCTATCCCTTATATAGTGTTCCCTATATAGTGTTCCCTATCCGTTATATAGTGTTCCCTATCCTTTATATAGTGTTCCCTATATAGTGTTCCCTATCCCTATATAGTGTTCCCTTATATAGTGTTCCCTATCCCTTATATAGTGTCCCTATATATAGTGTTCCCTATCCCTTATATAGTGTCCCTATACAGTGTTCCCTATCCCTTATATAGTTTCCCTATATAGTGTTCCCTATCCCTTATATAGTGTCCCTATATAGTGTTCCTATCCCTTATATAGTGTCCCCTATACAGTGTTCCCTATCCCTTATATAGTGTCCCTATATAGTGTTCCCTATCCCTTATATAGTGTCCCTTATATAGTGTTCCCTATCCCTTATATGGTGTTCCCTATCCCTTATATAGTGTTCCCTATATAGTGTTCCCTATCCAGTTATATAGTGTCCCTTATATAGTGTTCCCTATCCCTTATATAGTGTTCCCTATCCTTTATATAGTGTTCCCTATATAGTGTTCCCTATCCCCTATACAGTGTTCCCTATCCCTTATATAGTGTTCCCTATCCCTTATATAGTGTTCCCTTATATAGTGTTCCCTATCCCTTATATAGTGTTCCCTATATAGTGTTCCCTATCCCCTATAAAGTGTTCCCTATCCCTTATATAGTGTTCCCTATATAGTGTTCCCTATCCCTTATATAGTGTTCCCTTATATAGTGTTCCCTATCCCTTATATAGTGTTCCCTATCCCCTATAAAGTGTTCCCTATCCCTTATATAGTGTTCCCTATATAGTGTCTCCTATATAGTGTTCCCTATCCCTTATATAGTGTTCCCTATCCCCTATATAGTGTTCCCTATCCCTTATATAGTGTTCCCTATCCCCTATACAGTGTTCCCTATCCCTTATATAGTGTTCCCTATCCCTTATATAGTGTTCCCTATCCCCTATATAGTGTCTCCTATATAGTGTTCCCTATCCCTTATATAGTATTCCCTTATATAGTGTTCCCTATCCCTTATATAGTGTTCCCTTATATAGTGTTCCCTATCCCTTATATAGTGTTCCCTATATAGTGTTCCCTATCCCCTATACAGTGTTCCCTATCCCTTATATAGTGTTCCCTATCCCTTATATAGTGTTCCCTATATAGTGTTCCCTATCCCTTATATAGTGTTCCCTTATATAGTGTTCCCTATCCCTTATATAGTGTTCCCTATCCCTTATATAGTGTTCCCTATCCCTATAAAGTGTTCCCTATCCCTTATATAGTGTTCCCTATATAGTGTCTCCTATATAGTGTTCCCTATCCCTTATATAGTGTTCCCTATCCCCTATATAGTGTTCCCTATCCCTTATATAGTGTTCCCTATCCCCTATATAGTGTTCCCTATCCCTTATATAGTGTTCCCTATCCCTTATATAGTGTTCCCTATCCCCTATATAGTGTTCCCTATATAGTGTTCCCTATCCCTTATATAGTGTTCCCTATATAGTGTTCCCTATCCCTTATATAGTGTTCCCTTATATAGTGTTCCCTATCCCTTATATAGTGTTCCCTTATATAGTGTTCCCTATCCCTTATATAGTATTCCCTTATATAGTGTTCCCTATCCCTTATATAGTGTTCCCTATATAGTGTTCCCTATCCCCTATATAGTGTCTCCTATATAGTGTTCCCTATCCCTTATATAGTGTTCCCTTATATAGTGTTCCCTATCCCTTATATAGTGTTCCCTATATAGTGTTCCCTATCCCTTATACAGTGTTCCCTATCCCTTATATAGTGTCCCCTTATATAGTGTTCCCTATCCCTTATATAGTGTTCCCTATATAGTGTTCCCTATCCCCTATATAGTGTCTCCTACAGTGGGGAAAAAAAGTATTTAGTCAGCCACCAATTGTGCAAGTTCTCTCACTTAAAAAGATGAGAGAGGCCTGTAATTTTCATCATAGGTACACTTCAACTATGACAGACAAAATGAGGAAAAGAAATCCAGAAAATCACATTGTAGGATTTTTTATGAATTTATTTGCAAATTATGGTGGAAAATAAGTATTTGGTCAATAACAAAAGTTTATCTCAATACTTTGTTATATACCCTTTGTTGGCAATGACAGAGGTCAAACATTTTCTGTAAGTCTTCACAAGGTTTTCACACACTGTTGCTGGTATTTTGGCCCATTCCTCCATGCAGATCTCCTCTAGAGCAGTGATGTTTTGGGGCTGTCGCTGGGCAACACGGACTTTCAAAGATTTTCTATGGGGTTGAGATCTGGAGACTGGCTAGGCCACTCCAGGACCTTGAAATGCTTCTTCACGAAGCCACTCCTTCGTTGCCTGGGCGGTGTGTTTGGGATCAGTGTCATGCTGAAAGACCCAGCCACGTTTCATCTTCAATGCCCTTGCTGATGGAAGGAGGTTTTCACTCAAAATCTCACGATACATGGCCCCATTCATTCTTTCCTTTACACGGATCAGTCGTCCTGGTCCCTTTGCAGAAAAACAGCCCCAAAGCATGATGTTTCCACCCCATGCTTCACAGTAGGTATGGTGTTCTTTGGATGCAACTCAGCATTCTTTGTCCTCCAAACACGACGAGTTGAGTTTTTACCAAAAAGTTCTATTTTGGTTTCATCTGACATTCTCCCAATCCTCATCTGGATCATCCAAATGCTCTCTAGCAAACTTTAGACGGGCCTGAACATGTACTGGCTTAAGCAGGGGGACACGTCTGGCACTGCAGGATTTGAGTCCCTGGCGGCGAGTGTGTTACTGATGGTAGGCTTTGTTACTTTGGTCCCAGCTCTCTGCAGGTCATTCACTAGGTCCCCCGTGTGGTTCTGGGATTTTTGCTCACCGTTCTTGTGATCATTTTGACCCCACGGGTGAGATCTTGCGTGGAGCCCCAGATCAAGGAAGATTATCAGTGGTCTTGTATGTCTTCCATTTCCTAATAATTGCTCCCACAGTTGATTTCTTCAAACCAAGCTGCTTACCTATTGCAGATTCAGTCTTCCCAACCTGGTGCAGGTCTACAATTTTGTTTCTGGTGTCCTTTGACAGCTCTTTGGTCTTGGCCATAGTGGAGTTTGGAGTGTGACTGTTTGAGGTTGTGGACAGGTGTCTTTTATACTGATAACAAGTTCAAACAGGTGCCATTAATACAGGTAATGAGTGGAGGACAGAGGAGCCTCTTAAAGAAGAAGTTACAGGTCTGTGAGAGCCAGAAATCTTGCTTGTTTGTATGTGACCAAATACTTATTTTCCACCATAATTTGCAAATAAATTCATAAAAAATCCTACAATGTGATTTTCTGGATTTTTTTTCCTCATTTTGTCTGTCATAGTTGAAGTGTACCTATGATGAAAATCCCAGGCCACTCTCATCTTTTTAAGTGATATAACTTGCACAATTGGTGGCTGACTAAATACTTTTTTTCCCCACTGTATATAGTGTTCCCTATCCCTTATATAGTGTTCCCTATATAGTGTTCCCTATCCCTTATATAGTGTTCCCTATCCCCTATAGAGTGTTCCCTATCCCTTATATAGTGTTCCCTATCCCCTATATAGTGTCTCCTATATAGTGTTCCCTATCCCTTATATAGTGTTCCCTTATATAGTGTTCCCTATCCCTTATATAGTGTTCCCTATATAGTGTTCCCTATCCCCTATATAGTGTTCCCTATATAGTGTTCCCTATCCTTTATATAGTGTTCCCTATCCCTTATATAGTGTTCCCTATATAGTGTTCCCTATCCCCTATATAGTGTTCCCTATATAGTGTTCCCTATCCGTTATATAGTGTTCCCTATCCCTTATATAGTGTTCCCTTATATAGTGTTCCCTATCCCTTATATAGTGTTCCCTATATAGTGTTCCCTATCCCCTATATAGTGTTCCCTATATAGTGTTCCCTATCCGTTATATAGTGTTCCCTATCCTTTATATAGTGTTCCCTATATAGTGTTCCCTATCCCCTATATAGTGTTCCCTTATATAGTGTTCCCTATCCCTTATATATTGTCCCCTATATAGTGTTCCCTATCCCTTATATAGTGTTCCCTATATAGTGTTCCCTATCCCCTATATAGTGTTCCCTATATAGTGTTCCCTATCCGTTATATAGTGTTCCCTATCCCTTATATAGTGTTCCCTTATATAGTGTTCCCTATCCCTTATATAGTGTTCCCTTATATAGTGTTCCCTATCCCTTATATAGTGTCTCCTATATAGTGTTCCCTATCCCCTATATAGTGTTCCCTATATAGTGTTCCCTATCCGTTATATAGTGTTCCCTATCCTTTATATAGTGTTCCCTATATAGTGTTCCCTATCCCCTATATAGTGTCCCCTATATAGTGTTCCCTATCCCTTATATAGTGTCCCCTATACAGTGTTCCCTATCCCTTATATAGTGTCCCCTATATATAGTGTTCCCTATCCCTTATATAGTGTCCCCTATATAGTGTTCCCTATCCCTTATATAGTGTCCCCTATACAGTGTTCCCTATCCCTTATATAGTGTCCCCTATATAGTGTTCCCTATCCCTTATATAGTGTCCCCTATATAGTGTTCCCTAGCCCTTATATAGTGTTCCCTATCCCTTATATAGTGTTCCCTATATAGTGTTCCCTATCCCCTATACAGTGTTCCCTATCCCTTATATAGTGTTCCCTATCCCTTATATAGTGTTCCCTATACAGTGTTCCCTATCCCTTATATAGTGTTCCCTTATATAGTGTTCCCTATCCCTTATATAGTGTTCCCTATCCCCTATAAAGTGTTCCCTATCCCTTATATAGTGTTCCCTATATAGTGTCTCCTATATAGTGTTCCCTATCCCCTATATAGTGTTCCCTATCCCTTATATAGTGTTCCCTATATAGTGTCTCCTATACAGTGTTCCCTATCCCTTATATAGTGTTCCCTATCCCCTATATAGTGTTCCCTATCCCTTATATAGTGTTCCCTATCCCTTATATAGTGTTCCCTATATAGTGTTCCCTATCCCTTATATAGTGTCCCCTATATAGTGTTCCCTATCCCTTATATAGTGTTCCCTATCCCTTATATAGTGTCCCCTATATAGTGTTCCCTATCCCCTATATAGTGTTCCCTATCCCTTATATAGTGTTCCCTTATATAGTGTTCCCTATCCCTTATATAGTGTCCCCATATATAGTGTTCCCTATCCCTTATATAGTGTTCCCTATATAGTGTTCCCTATCCTTTATATAGTGTCCCCTATATAGTGTTCCCTATCCCCTATATAGTGTTCCCTATATAGTGTCCCCTATAAAGTGTTCCCTATCCTTATATAGTGTTCCCTATCCCTTATATAGTGTCCCCTATATAGTGTTCCCTATCCGTTATATAGTGTCCCTTATAAAGTGTTCCCTATCCCTTATATAGTGTTCCCTATCCTTTATATAGTGTCCCCTATATAGTGTTCCCTATCCCTTATATAGTGTTCCCTATATAGTGTTCCCTATCCCTTATATAGTGTTCCCTATCCCCTATATAGTGTTCCCTTATATAGTGTTCCCTATCCCTTATATAGTGTTCCCTATATAGTGTCCCCTATATAGTGTTCCCTATCCGTTATATAGTGTCCCCTATATAGTGTTCCCTATCCTTTATATAGTGTCCCCTATATATAGTGTTCCCTATCCCTTATATAGTGTCCCCTATATATAGTGTTCCCTATCCTTTATATAGTGTCCCCTATATAGTGTTCCCTATACGTTATATAGTGTCCCCTATATGGTGTTCCCTATCCGTTATATAGTGTCCCCTATACAGTGTTCCCTATCCCTTATATAGTGTTCCCTATACAGTGTTCCCTATCCCTTATATAGTGTTCCCTATCCCCTATATAGTGTTCCCTTATATAGTGTTCCCTATCCCTTATATAGTGTTCCCTATATAGTGTCCCCTATATAGTGTTCCCTGTCCGTTATATAGTGTCCCCTATATAGTGTTCCCTATCCTTTATATAGTGTCCCCTATATATAGTGTTCCCTATCCCTTATATAGTGTCCCCTATATATAGTGTTCCCTATCCTTTATATAGTGTCCCCTATATAGTGTTCCCTATCCGTTATATAGTGTCCCCTATATAGTGTTCCCTATCCGTTATATAGTGTCCCCTATATAGTGTTCCCTATCCTTTATATAGTGTCCCCTATATAGTGTTCCCTATCCGTTATATAGTGTCCCCTATATAGTGTTCCCTATCCTGTTATATAGTGTCCCTATATAGTGTTCCCTATCCGTTATATAGTGTCCCCTATATAGTGTTCCCTATCCGTTATATAGTGTCCCCTATATAGTGTTCCCTATCCGTTATATAGTGTCCCCTATATAGTGTTCCCTATCCGTTATATAGTGTCCCCTATATATAGTGTTCCCTATCCTTTATATAGTGTTCCCTTATATAGTGTTCCCTATCCCTTATATAGTGTTCCCTATCCTTTATATAGTGTTCCCGATATAGTGTTCCCTATCCCTTATATACTGTTCCCTATATAGTGTTCCCTATGGTCAAAGTAGTGGACTTTAAAGGGAATAGGAGTCATTTGGGACACAGACTATAACTATATACTATCTTCTCTTATGTTATCTTAAACTTATTCTAGGTGCTCTCCTCCAGTCAGACTGGCCCCAAACTGGACAGTGCCGAGTGTTTACCCCCCATCGTCCCCATGGACTGCAGTAGCGCACGCCTGACCCCCAACTCCAATAAGATCCTTCTGCTGGAGGAGGGTTTGGCCTCAACAGGGTCAGAAGTTCTGACGAGGAGCCTGATCGTTTGTGGAACCCTGTTCCAGGGTATCTGTGAGAAGAGGAGTCTGGGTAATGTGTCCGAGGTGCTGTACCAGACCTCCAATCCGGTGGACACGCAGTACGTAGCCGCCAACGACCCCCGCGTCTCCACCGTGGGCGTGGTCTTGAACCAAAAGGGTGTGGGGCTTATGCTGGTGGGGCGTGGCTACACCAGTAAAGGCCCCAGCGACATCCCACCAATCACAACTCGCCGTTTGACCCCCAGCTCCTCCCCCGCCCGACAGGCCTTCTCCCAAGACGAAGAACTAGGGAAGCTGGTCGTCGGGAGTTACTCCGAGTACAACAACAACTTCATCTCCGCGCATCATCATGGCCACCATGTTTACTTCCTGTTCTCGCGGAGGGATATGTGGAACCGGAAGGAGTACCGGACTTACGTTTCACGTCTCTGCGCCGGGGACCGGAGCTTCTACTCCTACGTGGAAGTTCCGTTGGAATGTTCCGGGGGGTATAACCTCGCCCAGGGGGCTAGCCTCGCCAAACACCAGGGGCGACCGGCGCTGTTCGTTGCCATGGCGGCGGGGCAGGCGTCGACGCCCACGGCGACGGGTCGCTCGGCGCTGTGTGTTTACGGGATGTCAGAGCTGGATGCCGCGATGCAGAGGGCCCAGGAGCTGTGTTATACAGAGGGAGGAAGAGGAAGGACAGACAAGGAGGAGGCGTACATTGAGTATGAGGTGTCGTCCAAATGTCTACGCCTGCCCAAGGTAACTAGACACACACACACACACACACACACACACACACACACACACACACACACACACACACACACACACACACACACAAGGGGTGGCAGGTAGCCTGGTGGTTAGAGCGTTGGACTTGTAACCGGAGGGTTGCAAGTTTGAATCCTCGAGCTGACAAGGTAAAAATCTGTCGTTCAGTTAGCCCACTGTTCCCCGGGCGCTGAAGACGTGGATGTTGATTAAGGCAGCCCCCCCGCACCTCTCTGATTCAGAGGTGTGGAACCCGGTTAAATGTGGAAGACACATTTCAGTTGAAGGCATTCGGTTGTACAACTGACTAATAATGGTGACTTTGACTTTGACACACACATACAGAGCAGCTCAGTGCCTAGGCTAATAGACCTGATTGTACAAATAGAAGTATTGATTGGATTAGGTGTGTTACTATGCTTGGCTGGAACAAAAGCCTGCAGTCATCCCTGTACTAACACAGGATATGTTTCCTACTACTGAACCTAATGAAGCTATAAGACCTCCAGCTAGAGGATTCAGTACTGTTTCCCCTTTATTCATTTGCATAATTCAAATTGTATTGGTCACGTACACATGTTTACCAGATGTTATTGCGGTTGTAGAGAAATGCTTGTGTTCCTAGCTCTAACAGTGCAGTAATATCTAACAATACACACAAATCTAAAAGTAAAAGAATGGAATGAAGAAATATATATGTTATTAGATCGATGTACGCCCCAGAAAGACCTGGTCTGCTCTGTGAGTGACAGCTGCCTCAGCTACTCTCACAGTAGCAGACCAGCTATACACACACACACTACACACACACTACACACAGATACATGTCCTGACACTAGCGGTGCGCGGATCAACTGTTTGTTCACCTGCCCAGCTAATAATCCATCTGCTGCTGATTTCAGTTCTTCTTGGATGCATCTTTTATGTGGTTGAAATACCATCAGTTGTTATGATGCTGATAGAGACAGCACCTTTACAGACAGTATTTCAACCACAGTTAGGGACCATCGGCTGTAATGATGCTGATAGAGACAGCACCTTTACAGACAGTATTTCAACCACAGTTAGGGACCATCAGCTGTTATGATGCTGATAGAGACAGCACCTTTACAGACAGTATTTCAACCACAGTTAGGGACCATCAGCTGTTATGATGCTGAAAGAGACAGCACCTTTACAGACAGTATTTCAACCACAGTTAGGGACCATCGGTTGTTATGATGCTGATAGAGACAGCACCTTTACAGACAGTATTTCAACCACAGTTAGGGACCATCAGCTGGTATGATGCTGATAGAGACAGCACCTTTACAGACAGTATTTCAACCACAGTTAGGGACCATCAGTTGTTATGATGCTGATAGAGACAGCACCTTTACAGACAGTATTTCAACCACAGTTAGGGACCATCAGCTGGTATGATGCTGATAGAGACAGCACCTTTACAGACAGTATTTCAACCACAGTTAGGGACCATCAGTTGTTATGATGCTGATAGAGACAGCACCTTTACAGACAGTATTTCAACCACAGTTAGGGACCATCAGCTGTTATGATGCTGATAGAGACAGCACCTTTACAGACAGTATTTCAACCACAGTTAGGGACCATCGGCTGTTATGAGGCTGATAAAGACAGCACCTTTACAGACAGTATTTCAACCACAGTTAGGGACCATCAGCTGTTATGATGCTGATAGAGACAGCACCTTTACAGACAGTATTTCAACCACAGTTAGGGGCCATCAGCTGTTATGATGCTGATAGAGACAGCACCTTTACAGACAGTATTTCAACCACAGTTAGGGACCATCAGCTGGTATGATGCTGATAGAGACAGCACCTTTACAGACGGTCCCTGACTGAACATTCACATTCTCTCAAGATGCTGAAGGAAAGAAATCAATATTTTTCCGCTACTGTTTCCAAGTCAAAATGTTGTCTACATTTGGTGTGTTATTTTACTGCAAGAAATGCTTAGTTCTTCAGGAGTTAAAATTAAGGCTATGTGAGAGGTTATAGACCTACAGTCAGTGTCCATTTAACCCATCTGAACAGTAGGCTACAGTTCCCTTGACCTTACATAGGCCTATTTGAAGTCCACGTCTTGTGACTGTCGAATTAAAAAAGTATGTGGACACCCCTTCAAATGAATGGATTCTGTTATTTCAGCCACACCTGTTGCTGACAGGTGTATAAAACAAGCTCACACAAGCTCACAGAACGGGACCACCGCGTAGCGCGTAAACAATCGTCTGTCCTCGGTTGCAACACTCACTACCGAGTTCCAAACTGCCTCTGGAAGCAACGTCAGCACAAGAACTGTTCGTCGGGAGCTTCATGAAATGGGTTTCCATGGTGCGTAGTGCCAACTGTAAAGTTTGGTGGAGGAGGAACAATGGTCTGGGGCTGTTTTTCATGGTTCGGGTCCCTTAGTTCCAGTGAAGGAAAATCTTAACACACTACAGCAACATTTTAGATGATTCTGTGTTTCCAACTTTGTGGCAACAGTTTGGTGAAGTCCTTTCCTGTTTCAGCATGACAATTCCCCCCGTGCACAAAGTGAAGTCCGTACAGAAATTGTTTGTCGAGATCGGTGTGGAAGAACTTGACTGGCCTGCACAGAGCGGAAACTTTTTTAAAGATTTTCTTGGAATGATCTCTAAGACTTTAAGATGAAGTGGCACCAATTAATCTTAAAGTCTTGGAGATCATTCCACAAATAAGGTGCAAAAAAAAATCTAAAAGCCGATTTATGTCCAGAGGTAGGTCTGGTATGTCTTACGTCTATAAATTAACAATGAAGTCAGGTACGGCGGAAGTTTATGCAGGAGGGATTTATAAACAAAAAGAGCACAATCTATTGATCTACGAAACTTCAGAGAGGGCCAGCCTACTCTCTGATACAGAATGCAGTGATGTCTCGTAATATTTTCTCTCTGATACAGAATGCAGTGATGTCTCGTAATATTTTCTCTCTGATACAGAATGCAGTGATGTATCGTAATATTTTCTCTCTGATACAGAATGCAGTGATGTCTCGTAATATTTTCACTCTGATACAGAATGCAGTGATGTCTCGTAATATTTTCACTCTGATACAGAATGCAGTGATGTCTCGTAATATTTTCACTCTGATACAGAATGCAGTGATGTCTCGTAATATTTTCTCTCTGATACAGAATGCAGTGATGTCTCGTAATATTTTCTCTCTGATACAGAATGCAGTGATGTCTCGTAATATTTTCACTCTGATACAGAATGCAGTGATGTCTCGTAATATTTTCACTCTGATACAGAATGCAGTGATGTCTCGTAATATTTTCACTCTGATACAGAATGCAGTGATGTCTCGTAATGTTGTCTTTTGCTGGATCACTTTTATATGTATTTTAATTGTCCAATCAACCAATCACATCTGACTCTTCTTTTCTTTAGGATTCGTTAAAGAAGTACTCGTGTGGAGGGGAACACACCCCCAGCCCCATTGCCTCTGCTGTTCCTCTGTCTGCCACCCCCTCTCTGACCAGTGACACTCAACTCACCGCAGTCACCACCACTACCGAGGATGGCCACACCATCGCTCTGCTCGGGGACAAGAACGGATGGCTGCACAAGGTGTATATATACACACACTCACTCACTCACTCACTCACTCACTCACTCACACACACACACACACACACACACACACACACACACACACACACACACACACACACACACACACACACACACACACACACACACACACACACACACACACACACACACACACACACACAGAGGCACACACACACACACACAGAGGCACACATACACACACAGTAAGGAGAGACACACACACACAGAGGTACACACATCATCGCGTTGCTGGGGGCCAAGAACGGATGGCTGCACAACGTGGCGGGGTGTTTCAGGAGGCTAAATTAGCAAAGTAAGTGAAACTGAAAAAAAATGACTCTCTTTCTCTCTCTCTCTCTCTCTCTCTCTCTCTCTCTCTCTCTCTCTCTCTCTCTCTCTCTCTCTCTCTCTCTCTCTCTCTCTATTTCTCTGCTTCTCCTTATTAATTTAATTTAAAAAACTGTTCAACAAAAACTGTCTTTCTCTCTCTTTGAGTCAACTACTCACCACATTTTATCCACTGCAGAGCTAGCTAGCTGTAGCTTATGCTTTCAGTACTAGATTCATTCTCTGATCTTTTGATTGGGTGGACAACATATCAGTTCATGCTGCAAGAGCTCTGATAGGCTGGAGGACGTCCTCCGGAAGTTGTCCTAATTACTGTGTAAGTCTATGGAAGGGGGTGAGAACCATGGGCCTTCTAGGTTTTGTATTGAAGTCAATGTACCCAGAGGAGGACGGAAGCTAGCTGTCCTCCGGGCTACGCCATGGTGCTACCCTACAGAGTGCTGCTGAGGCTACTGTAGACCTTCATTGCAAAATAGTGTGTTTTTAATAAACTATTTGGTGACGTGACTATATTTAGTATGGTTTTATATAAAAAGGATAACTTTAAATGTTTCACAATTTTTATATTTCTGAAATTCACTGAGGAAGCTGGTCCTCCCCTTCCTCCTCTGGGGAGCCTCCACCGCTGCAAATGATGCTCTAGAGGTCTTCATCCTTTTCTTGCTCAGGGACCTCCTCCCAGGCAACCCAGGGACTCCCATCATATGTTAGCAATTCATTAATCTTTTCACGTCTTATCTTATCAGGTGATTGATAAAGTCAAGGCGAAGTTATCAACATTTTAAAATGAATAGATTTGGTAGATTAGTTTTAAAATTATCTTTGTCCACTTTATAATTGGATGATGAAGTGTAAACTCTAACGTAGGCTATTAGTTGGAACCACATTTTCACTAAGAGCAGCTGTTTGGTTGGTTAAAGGTTAGCCATATGTGTTGGCAAAAACATTGTGTCAAGTCAAGAAAAGCTTATCAGCAGCCAAGCGGCGGCCGGGTGCTCTTGTTAAAGCTTATGTCACATTCTCCATTACACATTCTCCATTACACGTTCTCCGTTACACGTTCTCCGTTACACGTTCTCCGTTACACGTTCTCATTACACGTTCTCCATTACACGTTCTCCATTACACGTTCTCATTACACGCTCTCCGTTACACGTTCTCCGTTACACGCTCTCCGTTACACGTTCTCATTACACGTTCTCCATTACACGTTCTCATTGGCTATATACAGGGAGTACCAGGTAAAAATATGGCTATATACACGGAGTACCAGGTAATAACATGGCTATATACAGGGAGTACCAGGTAATAACATGGCTATATACAGGGAGTACCAGGTAATAACATGGCTATATACAGGGAGTACCAGGTAATAACATGGCTTTATACAGGGAGTACCAGGTAATAACATGGCTATATACAGGGAGTACCAGGTAATAACATGGCTATATACAGGGAGTACCAGGTAATAACATGGCTATATACAGGGAGTACCAGGTAATAACATGGTTATATACAGGGAGTACCAGGTAATAACATGGCTATATACAGGGAGTACCAGGTAATAATATGGCTATATACAGGAGTACCAGGTAATAACATGGCTATATACAGGGAGTACCAGGTAATAACATGGCTATATACAGGGAGTACCAGGTAATAACATGGCTATATACAGGGAGTACTAGGTAATAACATGGCTATATACAGGGAGTACCAGGTAATAACATGGCTATATACAGGGAGTACCAGGTAATAACATGACTATATACAGGGAGTACCAGGTAATAACATGGCTATATACAGGGAGTACCAGGTTATAATATGGCTATATACAGGGAGTACCAGGTAATAACATGGCTATATACAGGGAGTACCAGGTAATAACATGGCTATATAGTGGGAGTACCAGGTAATAACATGGCTATATACAGGGAGTACCAGGTAATAACATGGCTATATACAGGGAGTACCAGGTAATAACATGGCTATATACAGGGAGTACAAGGTAATAACATGGCTATATACACGGAGTACCAGGTAATAACATGGCTATATACACGGAGTACCAGGTAATAACATGGCTATATACAGGGAGTACCAGGTAATAACATGGCTATATACAGGGAGTACCAGGTAATAACATGGCTATATACAGGGAGGACCAGGGAATAACATGGCTATATACAGGGAGTACCAGGGAATAACATGGCTATATACAGGGAGTACCAGGTAATAACATGGCTATATACAGGGAGTACCAGGTAATAACATGGCTATATACAGGGAGTACCAGGTAATAACATGGCTATATACAGGGAGTACCAGGTAATAACATGGCTATATAGTGGGAGTACCAGGTAATAACATGGCTATATACACGGAGTACCAGGTAATAACATGGCTATATACAGGGAGTACCAGGTAATAACATGGCTATATACAGGGAGTACAAGGTAATAACATGGCTATATACAGGGAGGACCAGGGAATAACATGGCTATATACAGGGAGTACCAGGGAATAACATGGCTATATACAGGGAGTACCAGGTAATAACATGGCTATATTTGCAGGGAGTACCAGGTAATAACATATGTGGAGCAGCAGCAGCAGCGTGTGGAACAGCCCTTGGCACGAAAGATTTCCCACCCCTGCTTTCACCTACAGTAGAAACCTGGACCCACACCGGCTGCCCACCCCTGAGCTACTCGTCATTAGTAATCTGTTAACCACTACCCCTGTTCCACCAGGCAGTTCCACAGAGAGTTAATTAACATGAAACATGTTGCTAATTTGAATTATTCATGAAACCAGATCCTGCTCAGCCCCACAATGCCTAGTGCTGCCTGCCAGTCCTCAGGGTAAATACCTTCCTGCACACACACACACACACACACACACACACACACAGCCCAACACACACACTCTAACGAGACACTCCCTAATCACACACAGAGCCCTATGGACACTGGTCTAAAGTAGGCCCCTATTAAGGGAATAGGCTGGTGCCATTTGGGACGTAGACACAGAGTGTTACACAGAGGTGAAGGTTTTCTGTTGAAGATAAGAGACTTCTGTTCTCTGTTTAGAACGCCCACCCACCTGAGACACCTAGGTCTGTTTAGGACGCCTTCCTGAGACATGGAGGTCTACTGTTTAGGACGCCTTCCTGAGACATGGAGGTCTACTGTTTAGGACGCCTTCCTGAGACATGGAGGTCTACTGTTTAGGACGCCTTCCTGAGACATGATTATGGGGGTGGGGTGCCTGATTGGTTGTGGGGTGGGGTGCCTGATTGGTGTTGGGGGTGGGGTGCCTGATTGGTTGTGGGGGTGGGGTGCTTGATTGGTTGTGGGGGTGGGGTGCCTGATTGGTTGTGGGGGTGGGGTGCCTGATTGGTTGTGGGGGTGGGGTGCCTGATTGGGGGTTGGGTGCCTGATTGGTTGTGGGGGTGGGGTGCCTGATTGGTTGTGGGGGTGGGGTGCCTGATTGGTTGTGGGGGTGGGGTGCCTGATTGGTTGTGGGGGTGGGTTGCCTGATTGGTTGTGGGGTTGCGGTGCCTGATTGGTTGTGGGGGTGCGGTGCCCAGCCTCCCTTTGCTCCCATGTTTCTCCAACTTTCCTAGTGGTTTTCATTGCAAGATATTCCCAGCCAGGTCTCCCTAATGTTGCTGTGTATGTAAATAAGTGATTGTTTTGATGTGCCTGTGGCATGTGTAGAGCAGTCTGTCAGTGTTTTGGACACAAACTGTGCATCCTGGGTAGGAGGGGGATAATCTGGCTGCAGGGGTGGATCACGTGTCCACATCGCGGTGGTTTGTGTTTGTATCTAGCGCGGTGGCGTCTTACCCCGGGGCTGAAGGTGTAACAGAAGGGGAACGAATTACCCCAGCTTTTTCTAACGCAGGAGGTGTGTGGGTGATGTCCGAAGGCAACGCAGTAGGACATGTTCTGACTGCTGATTGGTTACTGGTTCCCAGAGGGAATGCCATGTGCAGTGCATTGCGGGCCAGCACTGTGAGGAAGGTTGTGTGCCAAATGGCGCACTGGGGGGTAGGAAAACATTTGTGTTGCGTTACTGAGATCTGTGTATCTCCATGTGAAGCTCCTCGAATATACCATGACAAATTTACGGAATTACAGAATATGAAGTGTTCTAGTCAGAGATGGAAGAGGAAGTGAGACATCTAACTCCCTCTTTTTCTTTTCTGTTTCAATAAAAGTCAATGAACTAAGTAGACCAGATCCAGCGGCTATCATATTGTTGTCTATGGGAGAGCCACCCCCTTAAGAAGACAGGAACTGGCAAAAAGAAATTCAATGCTAAGGAGGCCTGAGTGAACTATCTTAATTTATCCAGTATCTTTGGTTGTAGTGTCCGGAAAACATCTGAAAACCTACCTCTTCAAAGAGTATCTTATTTAATGCTGCAAGTCTTTTCTTACTAGCACTGACTCTGCTGATTATTGAGGAAACACAGGCTCTAGCTGGGTAACATGAGCCGGCTCTAGCTGGGTAACAGGAGCCGGCTCTAGCTGGGTAACAGGAGCCGGCTCTAGCTGGGTAACAGGAGCCGGCTCTAGCTGGGTAACACGAGCCGGGTCTAGCTGGGTAACACGAGCCGGGGCTAGCTGGGTACCACGAGCCGGCTCTAGCTGGGTAACACGAGCCGGCTCTAGCTGGGTAACAGGAGCCGGCACTAGTTGGGAAACAGGAGCCGGCTCTAGCTGGGTAACAGGAGCCGGCTCTAGCTGGGTAACAGGAGCCGGCTCGAGCTGGATAACACGAGCCGGGTCGAGCTGGATAACACGAGCCGGGTCGAGCTGGGAAACACGAGCCGGCTCTAGCTGGGTAACACGAGCCGGGTCGAGCTGGGAAACACGAGCCGGGTCAAGCTGGGAAACACGAGCCGGCTCTAGCTGGGTAACAGGAGCCGGCTCGAGCTGGATAACACGAGCCGGGTCGAGCTGGGAAACACGAGCCGGCTCGAGCTAGGTTTACATCCAATGGCAACAGATGTTCATCCAGATATTCTAGACCCTGCACACGCTGAGCTGAACAGTGGTGTGGTGTCCATGCCCATGCTGCAATACACACCAACACCATTCCATTCAGATATGACTGAGTCAATGCATGCGTTTGTGTGTACATTTCAGATGTTACAAGATGTTTGTGAAAGCGATACTACATGTTTTCCTTTTTTTCTCCTGTCAGGTATTTCTCCAGCCAGACACAACGGGGACGTTGTATCTCAGTGTGATAGTGGACAGAGACAGTCCAGTCAACGCTGACCTACTCCTGGACCAGTCTGGACAGAATGTCTACGTCCTCACTGACAGCAAGGTAGACCCTAATCCCCTACCCTTAGACCCTAACCCCTAGCCCCTCTGTCTATGTCATTAAGGGAAGCCTCACGACCACTAGCTCCCATAGTCCTTAACCCCTACCCTTTGCCCCTCTGTCGATGTCCTCACTGACGGCAAGGTAGACCCTAATCCCCTACCCTTAGACCCTAACCCCTAGCCCCTCTGTCGATGTCCTCACTGACGGCAAGGTAGGCCTCAGTATCACTAGCTACCATAGCCCAGTGCTTTCTATTTCAATGTGGATAATAGACCTGATGTCTTTTAGTTCCACGTGGATAATAGACCTGATGTCTTTTAGTTCCACGTGGATAATAGACCTGATGTCTTTTAGTTCCACGTGGATAATAGACCTGATGTCTTTTAGTTCCACGTGGATAATAGACCTGATGTCTTTTAGTTCCATGTGGTCAATCCATCCTGCTTTTTTTAGTCTCTTTAGAGATCTGTATAATTGGTAATGTTGAGAATGAATCTGTCTCTCTCTCTCAGGTGTCCAAGGTGTCTGTATCTCAGTGTGAACAGCAGCCTGACTGCCAGTCCTGTCTGTCTGTCAGAGACCCTTACTGTGGCTGGTGTGTCCTGGAGGGAAGGTACTGTACACTCACACAGAACACATTGCAGCATCACCTATCGTATTAGTACCACAGTGGATATCACAGAACATTTTACAGCATCACCTATCGTATTAGTACCACAGTGGATATCACAGAACACATTACAGCATCACCTATCGTATTAGTACCACAGTGGATATCACAGAACACATTGCAGCATCACCTATCGTAATAGTACCACAGTGGATATCACAGAACACATTACAGCATCACCTATCGTATTAGTACCACAGTGGATATCACAGAACACATTACAGCATCACCTATCGTATTAGTACCACAGTGGATATCACAGAACACATTACAGCATCACCTATCGTATTAGTACCACAGTGGATATCACAGAACACATTACAGCATCACCTATCGATCTAGATATGTATCATACGAGGTCATGTTATCTCTAGATGGTGAATTCTGATGGAGAAGCAGCTCAGGTTATCATGCTGTATACAGCAGGTGCTACTGCTGTCTCCGTGTTAATCTGTGTTAACAACCAGACCAGAACACAGTCTCTGCTGTCTCCGTGTTAATCTGCGTTAACAACCAGACCAGAACACAGTCTCTGCTGTCTCCGTGTTAATCTGCGTTTATTCTCCCTCATTCAGATGTACTCGTCGAATGGAGTGTAGTCGTGAGGGCCAAGCCAACCACTGGCTGTGGAGCTATCAGCCTGCCAACCAACCAGCTATCAACCAGCCTGCTGCCCAGTGTGTGACTGTCCAGAGCTTGGAGCCTGCCATCCAGAGCAGAGAGGAGGAGACTCAGGTGGCTAAACTGTGGGAGTGTAGTATTGAATAAAGTCGGGGAACTGCTGTTCTTGATTCAGGATAATCAGTGCCTTATTTAGACCTGACAAAGCAGGTAACTTCTCTAGCCAATCACTACAACGACATATCAACTCATGCCTTGTTTTTACTAGAGATATTTATACATTTTTATAAATGACGTGTCATTCTGGAGTTTAAAAAAAAAAACCATGGCGTGAGTTGATATATATAGAAACTGAGACTCACTGAGAAGAAAAAAAGGCCCTTTACTTCAGGATACTGCAAACGTAGTTGAGTTACAAGTTCATTGTTGTATCCTCTCCCAGGTTTCTCTCGTTGTGGCCCAGCTGCCCACCCTGTCAGAGGAGGAGTCTCTGTCCTGCTCCTTCGGAACCCTCGCCCCTCAACCAGCTGTCGTCACGGGAACCACCATAACCTGTCAATCCCCCCTGCCTGAGCTCCTCCCACCCAGCCCACCAGGAAGTGGTAGGCGGACATTTCATTTAAAGTTTTATACAAAAAATATGTCTGCAAATATTATTTTTCTTTTTTTATGTAATTGATTATTTATCCAGGTTAGTCTTGTTGAGATACAATACCATGGCAGACTTAGTCCAAGACATCCAGGTTAGTCTTGTTGAGATACAATACCATGGCAGACTTAGTCCAAGACATCCAGGTTAGTCTTGTTGAGATACAATACCATGACAGACTTAGTCCAAGACAGCCAGGTTAGTCTTGTTGAGATACAATACCATGACAGACTTAGTCCAAGACAGCCAGGTTAGTCTTGTTGAGATACAATACCATGACAGAATTAGTCCAAGACAGCCAGGTTAGTCTTGTTGAGATACAATACCATGAGAGACTTAGTCCAAGACAGCCAGGTTAGTCTTGTTGAGATACAATACCATGACAGACTTAGTCCAAGACAGCCAGGTTAGTCTTGTTGAGATACAATACCATGGCAGACTTAGTCCAAGACATCCAGGTTAGTCTTGTTGAGATACAATACCATGACAGACTTAGTCCAAGACAGCCAGGTTAGTCTTGTTGAGATACAATACCATGACAGACTTAGTCCAAGACATCCAGGTTAGTCTTGTTGAGATACAATACCATGGCAGACTTAGTCCAAGACATCCAGGTTAGTCTTGTTGAGATACAATACCATGGCAGACTTAGTCCAAGACATCCAGGTTAGTCTTGTTGAGATACAATACCATGGCAGAATTAGTCCAAGACATCCAGGTTAGTCTTGTTGAGATACAATACCATGGCAGACTTAGTCCAAGACATCCAGGTTAGTCTTGTTGAGATACAATACCATGGCAGACTTAGTCCAAGACATCCAGGTTAGTCTTGTTGAGATACAATACCATGGCAGACTTAGTCCAAGACATCCAGGTTAGTCTTGTTTAGATACAATACCATGAGAGACTTAGTCCAAGACATCCAGGTTAGTCTTGTTGAGATACAATACCATGGCAGACTTAGTCCAAGACATCCAGGTTAGTCTTGTTGAGATACAATACCATGAGAGACTTAGTCCAAGACATCCAGGTTAGTCTTGTTGAGATACAATACCATGGCAGACTTAGTCCAAGACATCCAGGTTAGTCTTGTTGAGATACAATACCATGGCAGACTTAGTCCAAGACATCCAGGTTAGTCTTGTTGAGATACAATACCATGACAGACTTAGTCCAAGACAGCCAGGTTAGTCTTGTTGAGATACAATACCATGACAGAATTAGTCCAAGACAGCCAGGTTAGTCTTGTTGAGATACAATACCATGAGAGACTTAGTCCAAGACAGCCAGGTTAGTCTTGTTAAAATACAATACCATGAGAGATTTGTATCACATTACTAGATTTGTGTTGATCAGTTTTGAGTCACGGCCAACTGCTTTGTGCCACACTTAGACCCCGGGCCTATTGACTGCAAATAAATAGTGTTATAGCAAGGTATAGGTACACTACATGACCAAAGGTACGTGGACAGCTGCTCGTCCAACATCTCATTCCAAAATCCTGGTCATTAATATGGAGTTGGTCCCCCCTTTGCTGCTATAACAGGCTCCACTCTTCTGGGAAGGATTTCCACTAGATGTTGGAACATTGCTGCGGGGACTTGCTTCCCATTCAGCCACGAACATTAGTGATGCTGGGCACTGATTTTGGATGATTAGGCCTGGCTCGCAGTCAGCATTCCAATTCATCCCAAAGGTGTTCGATGGGATTGAGGTCATTGCTCTGTGCAGGCTTGTCTAGTTCTTCCACACCGATATCGAAAAACTATTTCTGTATGGACCTGGCTTAGTTCATGGGGGCATGGTCATGCTGAAACAGTAAAGGGCCTTCCCCAAACTGTTGCCACAAAGGACTTATAGAATCGTGTAGAGTCATGTAGAATTTCATTGGATGCTGTTGCGTTAAGATTTCCCATCACTGGAACTAAACAGTGAACAGTCCAACAATGCAGGTAAAAGGAATGAGAAAATAGAACTAGTGACACAAGGAATAAATACAGAATGAAGAACATTAACTAGAAAAAATAACATGTCGATGTCCAGTTGCTGCAAAGAAGTTGTTTGAGAGGAATGTCATTCGTTACACCGGTAAAGACAGCTACAGTGAGGGAAAAAAGTATTTGATCCCCTGCTGATTTTGTACGTTTGCCCACTGACAAAGAATTGATCAGTCTATAATTTTAATGGTAGGTTTATTTGAACAGTGAGAGACAGAATAACACAAAAACGCATGTTAAACATTTTATAAATTGATTTGCTGTTTTTCAGTCTCTCGGTCCCAGATTTGATGCACCTGTACTGACCTCGCCTTCTGGATGATAGTGGGGTGAACAGGCAGTGGCTCGGGTGATTGTTGTCCTTGATGATCTTTTTGGCCTTCCTGTGACATCGGGTGGTGTAGGTGTCCTGGAGGGCAGGTAGTTTACCCTGGTGATGTTGTGCAGTCCTCACTACCCTCTGGAGAGCCTTACTGTTGTGGGCGGAGCAGTTGCCGTACCAGGCGGTGATACAGCCCGACAGGATGCTCTCGATTGTGCATCTGTAAAAGTTTGTGAGTGTTTTTGTTGACATACCGAGGTTGAAGGGGTGCTGTTGCGCCTTCTTCACCACGCTGTCTGTGTGGGTGGACCATTGATGTGTACGCCGAGGAACTTAAACCTTTCCACCTTCTCCACTACTGTCCCGTCGACGTGGATAGGGGGTGCACCCTCTGCAGCTTCCTGAAGTCCACGATCATCTTGTTTGTTTTGTTGACGTTGAGCGAGAGGTTGTTTTCCTGACACCACACTCCGAGGGCCCTCACCTCCTCCATGTAGGCCGTCTCGTCGTTGTTGGTTATCAAGCCTGCCACTGTAGTGGCAGGCTTGAATGATTATTGACTTGATGATTATTGAGTTAAATGCTGAGCTGTAGTCGATGAACAGCATTCTTACATAGGTATTCCTCTTGTCCAGATGGGTTAGGGCAGTGTGCAGTGCGATTGCGTCGTCTGTGGACCTATTGGGACGGTAAGCAAATTGGAGTGGGTCTAGGGTGTCAGGTAGGATGGAGGTGATATGATCCTTGACTAGTCCGTGGTACGAGGTAATCCGTGATAGTTTGCAAGCCCGTGCCACATCCGTCGAGCGTCAGAGCCGGCGTAGTAGGATTCGATCTTAGTCTTGTACTGACGCTTTTCCTGTTTGATGGTCGTTGGAGGTCGTAGCGTGATTTCTAATTAGTGTCCTGCTCCTTAGAAGCAGCAGCTCCTTAGCCTTTATGCTTTATGCTGCGGATGTTGCCTGTAATCCATGGCCTCTGGTTGGGGTATGTATGTACGGTCACTGTGGGGAAGACGTCAACTCACTTTTTAATGAAGCCGGTGACTGATGTGGTAAATTCCTCAAAGTTATCGGATGAATCCCAGAACATATTCCAGTCTGTGCAAGAGAAACAGTCCTGTTGCTTAGCATCCGCTTCATCGGACCACTTCCGTATTGAGCGCGTCACTGGTATTTCAGGTTTGACTTTTTGCTTGTAAGCAGGAAGCAAGAGGATAGAGTTATGGTCTGATTGGCCAAATGGAGGGTGAGGGAGGGCCTTGTATGTGTCTCTGTGTGTGGAGTAAAGGTGATCTAGAGTTTTGTAACCTCTAGTTGCACAACTGACATGCTGGTAAAAAATGAGGTAATACAGATTTCAGTTTCCCTACATTAAAATCACCGGCCACAAGCATCACTGCCTCTGAAGGTGGATTTTCTTGTTTGCTTATGGCCCTATAAAGCTTGTTGAGTGCGGTCTTAGTGCCAGCGTCAGTTTTTGGTGGTAGATAGACAGCTACAAAATACAATTGAAGTCGGAAGATTACATACATTTAGGTAGGAGTCATTAAAACTTGTTTTTCAACCACGCCACCCATTTCTTGTTAACAAACTATGGTTTTGGCAAGTCGGTTAAGACATCTACTTTGTGCATGACTGTCACGTCCAGGCCAGAGTTTTAGGCTGGCGTGTTTAGATTTCGTTTTGGTGAAGGGTTTTTTGAGTTCTAGGTGTTCTATTTCTATGTTGGGGTAATGGTTCCCAATTAGGGGCAGCTGAGTGTCGTTGTCTCTAATTGGGAACCATATATATGTTTGGGGTTTTCAATAGTTGTCGTGGGTTATTGTTTATGCATAGCTTTGTTGTTTATGTAAGTCTATGTTTATGCACGATCTTCGTTCGTTCTGTTTATTGTTTTGCCCAGTTACGTGAGTTACGTTATTCAATAAAAAGCATGTATACTGGATGCCTCGCTGCGCCTTGGTCTGTCCTTCCCGAGGATCGTGACAGAATAACCCACCACAAAAAGACCAAGCGGCGAGAGACCCGGAAGTTCAGGACTTGGGAGGAAGAACTGGAGGATGATGGACCCTGGGATCAGCCTGGAGAATATCGCCATCCAAGAAAGGAGCTGGAAGCAGCAATAGCGGAGCGGCGATATTACAAAGATGTATATGGAGTATGGAACCCGGCGAGAGAGTTTATTGGAACTCGCCTGGCTAGGAAGCCCGAAAGGCAGCCCCAAAAAACTTTGGGGGGGGGCACACGAGGAGGTTGGCCGGTTCAGGAGGGACTCCTGAGCCAACTCCTCGTGCTCTCTGGAGGGAGCGTCGGAGGGAGCGTCGCACTGGTAAGACACCGTGCTATGCAATTGTACGCACGGTGTCACCAGTGCGCATGCATAGGCCGGTGGGCGAAATTCCAGCGCCACTCATCTGTGCAGCCTGGAGGAGTGGTGCAGGCTCTGCGCGCCAGGTCTCCAGTGCGCCTGTTGGGACCGAAATATCCTGCGCCGGCTCTGCGTGCGGTGTCTCCTGTTCACGTCCACAGCCCAGTGTGTGACATTCCAGCTCCCATCATCCATGAGGCGAGGGTGAGTGAACAGCCGGGGAGAGAAGTACCGGCTCCACGCACCAGGTCCCCTGTACGCTTAGAGAGTCCAGCACGTGTTAGCCTGCCACGCACACCAGGCCCCCTGTGCGCCAGAGACTCCAGCACGCCCCAGCCTGCTCCGCGCACCAGGTCCCCTGTACGCTTAGAGAGTCCAGCACGTGCTGTTCGCCCGCCGCACCAGGCCCCCTGTGCGCCAGAGACTCCAGCACGCCCCAGCCTGCCCGCGCACCAGGCCCTGTGCGCTAGAGAGTCCAGCACGTCCTGTTCCGGCTCCGCGCACCAGCCCCTGTGCGCTTAGAGAGTCCAGCACGCCCTGTTCGGCTCCACGCACCAGGCCCCCTGTGCGCTAGAGAGTCCAGCACGCCCTGTTCCACGCTCCAGGATCTCTGTGCCCGTCGTGGACCCAGCACGCCCTGTCCCTGCTCCACGCTCCAGGATCCCTGTGCCCGTCCGTGGGACCCAGCACGCCCTGTCCCTGCTCCACGCTCCAGGATCCCTGTGCCCGCCGTGGACCCAGCACGCCCTGTCCCTGCTCCAAGCTCCAGGATCCCTGTGCCCGCCGTGGACCCAGCACGCCCTGTCCCTGCTCCACGCCCAGGATCCCTGTGCCCGCCGTGGACCCAGCACGCCCAGTCCCTGCTCCACGCCCAGGATCCCTGTGCCCGCCGTGGACCCAGCACGCCCTGTCCCTGCTCCAGGATCCCTGTGCCCGCCGTGGGATCCAGCACGCCCTGTCCCTGTTCCACGCTCCAGGATTCCTGTGCCCGTCGTGGATCCAGCACGGCCCGTTCCTGCTCCTCGCACTAGAGTCCCAGTGCGCGTCATGAGCCCAGTGCGGCCCGTTCCTGCTCCCCGCACCAGAGTGCCAGTGCGCGTCATGAGCCCAGCACGGCCGGTTCCTGCTCCTCTCACCAGAGTCCCGGTGCGCATCGTGAGCCCAGTATGGCCGGTTCCTGCTCCCCGCACCAGAGTCCCAGTGCTCGTTATGAGCCCATCACATATATATATGTAGGATCTCCATGTTACCTCCTCTCCTTGGTAGAACAACATGCTCAATGCCTGTATATCTGAGGGAGGTGATTGGATGGTTAGCTTCAACAAAGTGAGCTGCTACTGGATAGTCAATGTTCTGACACCTGATTGAGCTGCGGTGTTCAGCTATGCGCTGCTTTTATTGTCTTTTCGTTTGTCCTACGTTGGCTTTCCCACATGAACAGGTAATGAGATAGATTACTCCCTTGGTCTTGCATGAGATGATACCCCTAACAGGGATCTTTCGACCTGTATGTGGGTGCCTGAAGAAGGATGTTTTTATAGTGCTATTGCACTGTGCGTATGAGCCACGTTTGTAGTTCCCATTTGGAATAGGTGTCAGAGTGTCTGAGTGGGCTCAGGGGGCAGGTCAGATCTCACCAAGCTATCTCCAATATTGCGGCCACTCTTATAGACCACCAGCGGAGAGGCTCCTTGAAGAGGTGTTCACGTTTTTTGACTGGTTACAGAATATGCCATTTCTTTTTTTAGGATTGCTTTCATTTGGTGTACTTAGTGCAAAACACTATTGTGTTCTTTTTCTTCTTGGGTTTAGTTTTTAGCAATACCCTCATGTTTTTTTTAAATTTATTTTAGATGTTTTCATCATTGAGTTTTGTAGCTTCTCATTTTGAATGTATCCGTCATTTTCTTAACATTGCCGTCAAAATCTGACTGGTGGCCACAGATTTGTTTAACCCTGCGTAACTGGCTATATGCTAGACCATTCTTATGTACAAAGAAAGTTAATATCAGCGTAAAAACACAATAGGTCAGAAACCGGTTAAACGTCAGCGATCCACTGCAGAGCCATCTTTCATCCCAAACAGCTAAACCTTCACATTCCTCATACGATGATAATTTATTTTCTCAATACAGAAATCATAGAATTTCCGACAGACGTTCAAGTGCTTCTTTGTTGAGATGTCACTGTGAGCCTGACTACACTGACGAGGGAGGTAGATCCTCTGATGAGGGAGGCACACCCCTCTGATGAGGGAGGCACACCCCTCTGACGAGGGAGGCACACCCCTCTGACGAGGGAGGCACACCCCACTGACGAGGGAGGCACACCCCACTGACGAGGGAGGCACACCCCTCTGACGAGGGAGGCACACCCCTCTGACGAGGGAGGCACATCCCACTGACGAGGGAGGCACACCCCTCTGACGAGGGAGGCACATCCCTCTGATAAGGGAGGTACATCCCGCTGTGTACAGTACCCCTATTATAAAGAAAACTGGGATTGTTATTCATTCCTTAGCATTATTTTATGTTAGGTTACAGCCTTATTCTAAAATGTATTTAATTGTTTGTTTTCCTCATTAATCTATACACATTACCCCATAATGACATCACAATACCCCATAATGACATCACAATACCCCATAATGACATCACAATACCCCATATTGACATCACAATACCCCATAATAGCAAAGCAGAAACACGTTTTAGAAATGTTTGCTAAGGTATTTAAAAATAAAAAACAGAAATATCACCTTTACATAAGTATTCAGACTCTTTACTCAGTACTTTGTTGAAGCACCTTTGGCAGCGATTACAGCATCGAGTCTTCTTGGGTATGACCCTACAAGCTTGGCACACCTGTATTTGGGGAGTATCTCACATTCTTCTCTGCAGATCCTCTCAAGCTATGTCTGGTTGGATGGGGAGCGTCACTGCACAGCTATTTTCAGGTCTTTCCAGACATGTTGGATCGGGTTCAAGTCCGGGCTCTGGCAGGGCCACTCAATGACATTCAGAAATGTGTCTCGAAGCCAAATTTGGCTGTGTGGTTAGGGACGTTGTCCTGTTGGAAGGTGAACCTTCGCCCCTTCGCTCTGAGGTCCTGAGCTCTCTGGAGCAGGTTTTCATCAAGGATCGCTCTTTGCTTCGTTCATCTTTCCCTAGATCCTGACTAGTCTACCAGTCCCTGCTGCTGAAAGAAATCCCCACAGTATGATGCTGCCACCGCCATGCTTCACCATAGGGATGGTGCCAGGTTTCCTCCAGACGTGATGCTTGGCATTCAGGCCAAAGAATTCAATCTTGGTTTCATCAGACCAGAGAATCTTGTTTCTCTTGGTCTGAGAGTCTTTAGGTGGCTTTTGGCAAACTCCAAGTGGGCTGTCATGTGCCTTTTACTGAGGAGTGGCTTCTGTCTGGCCACTCTACCATAAAGGCCTGATTGGTGAAGAGCTGCAGAGATGGTTATCCTTCTGGAAGGTTCTCCCATCTCCACAGAGGAACTCTGGAACTCTGTCAGAGTGACCAGCAGGTTCTTGGTCACCTCTAGGAAGAGTCTTGGTGGTTCTAAACTTCTTCAATTTAAGAATGATGGAGGTCATTGTGTTCTTAAGGACCTTCAATGCTGCAGAAATGTTTTGGTACCCTTCCCCAGATCTGTGCCTCGACACAATCCTGTCTCGGAGCTCTACGGACAATTCCTTCGACCTCGTGGCTTGGTTTTTGCTCTGACATGCACTGTCAAATGTGGGACCTTTATGTAGACAGGTTTGTGCCTTTCCAAATCATATCCAATCAATTGAATTTAACACAGTTGGACTCCAATCAAACACAAGGATGATCAATGGGAAAAAGGATGCACTTGAGCTCAATTTCAAGTCTCATAGTAAAGGGTCTGAATAATTACGTAAATAAGGTATTTCAGTTTTAATTTTTTTTTAATAAATTGTCTACATTTTCTAAATTCCTATTTTCGCTTCGTCGTTGTCGGGTATTCAATCCATTTTAGAATATGCCTGTAACATAACAAAATGTAGGAAAAAGTCCAAGGGTCTGATTACTTTTTCCCGAAAGCACTGTATGTTAAACGTGTGGTGTCTCCTGTCTCTATAGACCACATGTCTTTGCGTGTGTCTGTGATGTTCAGAGACGTGACCATCTCTAGCAGTGACATCATCTTCTACGACTGTCGAGCTGTGGGGCGACTCAACACCACCTCCCCGTAAGAGATAACACACTCACACACAACACACACACACCGTACACACCATACACACAGTGTACACACACACACACACACAACCCCGTGTGTGTATTCCATATTCGTTATATATATTTTTGTATTATCATGATGTGGCCAGTGCTTCTTCCCATTAAAGACACATTCCACCCAAATCTCTATTTTAGTGTGTGTTTTGTTATTGTTGATATAAGGGTCAAAATGTTTTGCATGTCGGCAATCACTTTTTCAAGATGTATCACCCTTTTTCAAAAAATACAGGAAAACTACATTTTGCATCCTGCGATGCTGCGATTCAGGATATGTTAGACCCCATACAGTATCTAAATCCATATGTCTCTCTGTGTTAGGTGTATGGCGTGTGTGGGCAGTGTTTGGCCATGTAACTGGTGTGTTCTGGGTGGGCTGTGTACCAACAACAACAGCTGTCCCAAGCAGCACACCGTACACAACTCTGTGGTAAGACAACCCCAGGACCTTGTCCACCAGGCCTTAGTAACAATTCACTGTCTCTGCACTTTGACTGAACATTAATTGCTGTTTTCTACAGTCGTGGCCAAAGGTTTTGAGAATGACACAAATATTAATTTCCACAAAGTTCGCTGCTTCAGTGTCTTTAGATATTTTTGTCAGATGTTACTATGGAATACTGAAGTATAATTACAAGCATTTCATAAGTGTCAAAGGCTTTTATTGACAATTACATGAAGTTGATGCAAAGAGTCAATATTTGCAGTGTTGACCCTTCTTTTTCAAGACCTGTGCAATCCGCCCTGGCATGCTGTCAATTAACTTCTGGGCCACATCCTGACTGATGGCAGCCCATTCTTACGCATAATCAAGGCTTGGAGTTTGTCAGAATTTGTGGCTTTTTGTTTGTCCACCCGCCTCTTGAGGATTGACCACAAGTTCTCAGTGGGATTAAGGTCTGGGGAGTTTCCTGGCCATGGACCCAAAATATCAATGTTTTGTTCCCTGAGCCACTTAGTTAATACTTTTGCCTTATGGCAAGGTGCTCCATCATGCTGGAAAAGGCATTGTTCGTCACCAAACTGTTCCTGGATGGTTGGGAGAAGTTGCTCTCGGAGGATGTGTTGGTATCATTCTTTATTCATGGCTGTGTTCTTAGGCAAAATTGTGAGTGAGCCCACTCCCTTGGCTGAGAAGCAACCCCACACATGAATGGTCTCAGAATGCTTTACTGTTGGCATGACACAGGACTGATGGTAGCGCTCACCTTGTCTTCTCCGGACAAGCTTTTTTCCGGATGCCCCAAACAATCGGAAAGGGGATTCATCAGAGAAAATGACTTTACCCCAGTCCTCAGCAGTCCAATCCCTGTACCTTTTGCAGAATATCAGTCTGTCCCTGATGTTTTTCCTGGTTGGAAGTGGCTTCTTTACTGCAAAACCTTTGGCCACGACTGTACTCACAGCCTCTCCTTCTCTCCATTTTGTGCCATTCCATTCCAATATAATGTTCCCCCTGCCACCACTAGGAGCAGCAGTTGGAGCCAAAGGGTCCAGACTCTTGTCCCTTTGTGTGGGCTCTACAGAGTTCTCCTCTGGTCCCCATGGGCTTCCTGTCCCCTCTGGCACTACTGGGCAGGAACCTGGACATGTTTCAGGTATGTTTTTACTATACATGTGGAAACCGACAACGCACATCCAGGGTTTATAAGTAGGTGATCAATAAATATGTTCATGAAACAATTAGAATAATCTGTACTGTCTGGTTTATCTAGGGGTTTACTGAAACATTTAGAATAATCTGTACTGTCTGGTTTATCTAGGGGTTTACTGAAACATTTAGAATAATCTGTACTGTCTGGTTTATCTAGGGGTTTACTGACACATTTAGAATAATCTGTACTGTCTGGTTTATCTAGGGGTTTAATGAAACATTTAGAATAATCTGTACTGTCTGGTTTATCTAGGGGTTTACTGAAACGTTTAGAATAATCTGTACTGTCTGGTTTATCTAGGGGTTTACTGAAACGTTTAGAATAATCTGTACTGTCTGGTTTATCTAGGGGTTTTATTGAAACCGTCCGGTCTTTACTATGAATGCAGACATTAAGATAATACTGTTTTAGAGACACTGACACTCTGAGACACTGCGACAGAGACAGGGTATTGTGTGTTGACGCTCTGAGACAGAGACAGGGTACTGTGTGTTGACACTCGGAGACAGAGACAGGGTATTGTGTGTTGTCACTGCGACAGAGACAGGGTATTGTGTGTTGACGCTCTGAGACAGAGACAGGGTATTGTGTGTTGACGCTCTGAGACACTGCGACAGAGACAGGGTATTGTGTGTTGACGCTCTGAGACAGAGACAGGGTATTGTGTGTTGACACTCGGAGACAGAGACAGGGTATTGTGTGTTGACGCTCTGAGACAGAGACAGGGTATTGTTTGTTGACGCTCTGAGACAGAGACAGGGTATTGTGTGTTGACACTCGGAGACAGAGACAGGGTATTGTTTGTTGACACTCAGAGACAGGGTATTGTGTGTTGACACTCGGAGACAGAGACAGGGTATTGTGTGTTGACGCTCTGAGACAGAGACAGGGTATTGTGTGTTGACACTCGGAGACACAGACAGGGTATTGTGTGTTGTCGCTCTGAGACAGAGACAGGGTATTGTGTGTAGACGCTCTCAGATCAGAGACAGGGTATTGTGTGTTGACGCTCTGAGACAGAGACAGGGTATTGTGTGTTGTCACGGAGACAGAGACAGGGTATTGTGTGTTGACACACCGAGACAGAGACAGGGTATTGTGTGTTGACGCTCTGAGACAGAGACAGGGTATTGTGTGTTGACACTGCGACAGAGACGGGGTATTGTGTGTTGTCACGGAGACAGAGACAGGGTATTGTGTGTTGTCACGGAGACAGAGACAGGGTATTGTGTGTTGACGCTCTGAGACAGAGACAGGGTATTGTGTGTTGACGCTCTGAGACAGAGACAGGGTGTTGTGTGTTGTCACGGAGACAGAGACAGGTGTGTTGTGATCTTCAGGGTGAGGATCAGTACGCCTGTGTGGTGGTTGTTGTTGGGGAGGAGTTTAAACTGAACGCCACTCTGAGGAAAGACCCGGAAACCAAGGTCACCACCTTTACATGCTCTGTCCACCAGGTATTTAAACTCAAACCCTGACACACACACACACACACACACACATTTAAACACAAACCCTGACACACACACACACACATTTAAACACAAACCCTGACACACACACACACATTTAAACTCAAACCCTGACACACACACACACTTAAACACAAACCCTGACAAACACACATTTAAACTCAAACCCTGACACACACACACACACTTAAACACAAACCCTGACAGACACACTTAAACACAAACCCTGACACACACACACACACACACACTTAAACACAAACCCTGACACACACACACACACACACACACACACACACACATGCTCTGTCCACCAGGTATTTAAACACAAACCCTGACACACACACACACATTTAAACTCAAACCCTGACACACACACACACTTAAACACAAACCCTGACACACACACACACATTTAAACTCAAACCCTGACACACACACACACTTAAACACAAACCCTGACACACACACACACACACATTTAAACACAAACCCTGACAAACACACATTTAAACACAAACCCTGACACACACACACACACACACACACACACACACACTTAAACACAAACCCTGACAGACACACTTAAACACAAACCCTGACACACACACACACACACACACTTAAACACAAACCCTGACACACACACACACACACACACACACACACACACATGCTCTGTCCACCAGGTATTTAAACACAAACCCTGACACACACACACACATTTAAACTCAAACCCTGACACACACACACACACTTAAACACAAACCCTGACACACACACACACACACATTTAAACACAAACCCTGACAAACACACATTTAAACACAAACCCTGACACACACACACACACACACACACACACTTAAACACAAACCCTGACAGACACACTTAAACACAAACCCTGACACACACACACACACTTAAACACAAACCCTGACACACACACACACATTTAAACTCAAACCCTGACACGCACACACACACACTTAAACACAAACCCTGACACACACACACACACATTTAAACACAAAACCTGACACGCACACACACACATTTAAACACAAACTCTGACACACACACACACACACTTAAACACAAACCCTGACACACACACACACACACACACATTTAAACACAAACCCTGACACGCACACACACACATTTAAACACAAACCCTGACACACACACACACTTAAACACAAACCCTGACACACACACACACACACATTTAAACACAAACCCTGACACGCACACACACACTTTTAAACACAAACCCTGACACACACACATTTAAACAAATACCCTGACACACACACACATTTAAACACACACACACACACACACACACACACATGCTCTGTCCACCAGGTATTTAAACACAAACCCTGACACACACACACACATTTAAACTCAAACCCTGACACACACACACTTAAACACACACATTTAAACACAAACCCTGACACACACACACATTTAAACTCAAACCCTAACACACACACACACACACATTTAAACACAAACCCTGACACACACACACACACATTTAAACACAAACCCTGACAAACACACATTTAAACACACACACATTTAAACACAAACCCTGACGCACACACATTTAAACACACACACACACACACACACAATTGAACACAAACCCTGACACACACACACACATTTAAACACACACCCTGACACACACACATTTAAACACACACACACACAATTGAACACAAACCCTGACACACACACACACATTTAAACTCAAACCCTGACACGCACACACACACTTAAACACAAACCCTGACACACACACACACACACACATTTAAACACAAACCCTGACACACACACACACACACACTTAAACACAAACCCTGACACACACACACACACACTTAAACACAAACCCTGACACACACGCACACACACACACATTTAAACACAAACCCTGACACACACACATTTAAACAAATACCCTGACACACACACACATTTACACACACACACTCACACATTTAAACAATAACCATGACACACATTTACACACAAACCCTGACACACACACACACATTTAAACACAAACCCTGACACACACACACTACTGGTAAAAAGATGTAGAACAGATACTAATTCCAGGGTTTTCCTTTATTTTTGATATTTTCTACATTGTAGAATAATAGTGAAGACATCAAACCTATGAAATAACACATATGGAATCATGTTGCAACCAAAAAAGTGTTCAACAAATTAAAATATATTTTATATTTGAGATTCTTCAAATAGCCACCCGTTGCCTTGATGACAGCTTTGCACACTCTCGGCATTCTCTCAACCAGCTTCATGAAGTAGTCACCTGGAATGCATTTCAATTAACATGTGTGCCTTGTTAAAAGTACATTTGTGTAATTTCTTTCCCCCTTATTGCGTTTGAGCCAATCAGTTGTGTTGTGACAAGGTAGGGGTGGTATACAGAAGATAGCCCTATTTGGTAAAGGACCAAGTCCATATTATGGCAAGAACAGCTCAAATAAACAAAGAAAAACAACAGTCCACCATTACTTTAAGACGTGAACGTCAGTCAATTCGGAAAATTTCAAGAACTTTGAAAGTTTCTTCAAGTGCTGTCTTAAAAACCATTAAGCGCTATGATGAAACTGGCTCTCATGAGGACCGCCACAGGAAAGGAAGACCCAGAGTTACCTCTGCTGCAGAGGATAAGTTCATTAGAGTTACCAGCCTCAGAAATTGCAGCCTAAATGAATGCTTCAGAGTTCAAGTAAGACACAACTCAGCATCTACTGTTCAGAGGAGACTGCGTGAATCAGGCCTTCATGGTCGAATTGCTGCAAAGAAACCACTACTAAAGGACACCAATAAGAAGAAGAGACTTGCTTGGGCCAAGAAACATGAGCAATGGACATTAGACCGGTGGAAATCTGTCCTTTGGTCTGGAGTCCAAATTTGAGATTTTTGGTTCCAACCACCGTCTCTTTGTGAGAAGCAGAGTAGGTGATCTCCGCATGTGTGGTTCCCACCGTGAAGCATGGAGGAGGTGGTGTGGGGGTGCTTTGCTGGTGACGCTGTCTGTGATTTATTTATGATTCAAAGCACACTTAACCAGCATGGCTACCACAGCATTCTGCAGCGATACTCCATCCCATCTGGTTTGGGCTTATTGGGACTGTCATTTGTTTTTCAGCAGGACAATGACCCAAAGCACACCTTCAGGCTGTGTAAGGGCTATTTGACCAAGAAGGAGTGATGTGTCGTGACGTTGCCTCGGTTAATGTGACGACTATTGCTCATCGAATGATTAACGGTTTATAATTGCGTGATTCAATTAATCAGGTCATTATTAACTCATTAACCTGGGGCACCATGGGAAAATTTGTTTTATTGAGTTTCTATTTCCCAAATTAACTCAAAGAATATCAGAATATTGATTTTACAACAGTCGCTAATTAATCAATGTCCTCTACAGTCTCATTCTGAACGTTGCGTAATCTGGGAATCTGCACAGACCCGAGTCCCACCAATGAGTCCGTGCCTCACCCATTTTAGTTGATGATTTATTTACTAGCAAGCTAAAATGATGATAAAAGATACCCAAACACAGTCTAGGCTGTTGATTAGAACTTAATACAACGGGCCAACACACTATGACGCGTTTTACCCAACATGGGGATTTAGAAGAGAGAGAAAAAGAGAAAGTACACGAGAGAAATATACATTTGTGTGTATTTGTCAGCTATGCTTATTTTAACCCTAACCGTGCCCCGACCTGCCGCTCTTATGGGTCAGAATATAATGAGGTAATCACGTGTTGAAGGTCTCTGATGGGAGTCTTCGCGTGGACTGTTTAGGCTTCTCAATGACGCACTTCTCTGCTGCAACTCTCTGGTTGTCCTCACGATGTCAGGGTCCTTTTGACTTAATAGTCTGATTCCTCTCCCTTGTTCTGAAAGGGGTTTTCTGGGGACAGCCAGCCCTGTAGCTCAGGGCTCGCAGCGTAGGAATGAAGGCCGTGTAGATACACAATTCAATGGAGAGTGGCGACCGGGTGGTCCTGCTTGAATTCACTCTCTTAGAAGCAGCTACTCATCCGTAGCATGGATAGAAAAGGTTCCTTTTTCAACCTCGTGTTGCGTTTTGGGTTTGTTGACTACTCAGACCTTCGCTGCAGCTCGGGTCATTTAGTCTGATATGTTAATTCTTAACTCACATGTTTTATAACCTCGGGTCGGAAGTGGGCGTAACCGCCTTTAGGGCAATTCTTGGGGCATACCTAATCACAAAGCTGAAGGTCTAGATTTAACTAGTTACGAGGCTGGAGGTCTAGATTTAACTAGTTACGAGGCTGGAGGTCTAGATTTAACTTGTTACGAGGCTGGAGGTCTAGATTTAACTAGTTACGAGGCTGGAGGTCTAGACTTAACTTGTTACGAGGCTGGAGGTCTGGATTTAACTAGTTACGAGGCTGGAGGTCTGGATTTAACTAGTTACGAGGCTGGAGTTCTGGATTTAACTAGTTACGAGGCTGGAGGTCTGGATTTAACTAGTTACGCGGCTGGAGGTCTGGATTTAACTTCTTACGAGGCTGGAGGTCTAGATTTAACTAGTTACGAGGCTGGAGGTCTAGATTTTACTAGTCACGAGGCTGTAGGTCTAGATTTAACTAGTCACGAGGCTAGAGGTCTAGATTTAACTAGTCACGAGGCTGGAGGTGTAGAGGCTGGTTACGAGGCTGGTCTAGATTTAACTAGTCACGAGGCTGGAGGTCTAGATTTAACTAGTCACGAGGCTGGAGGTCTGGATTTAACTAGTTACGAGGCTGGAGGTCTGGATTTAACTAGTTACGAAGCTGGAGGTCTAGATTTAACTAGTTACGAGTCTGGAGGTCTGGATTTAACTAGTTACGAAGCTGGAGGTCTGGATTTACCTAGTTACGAGGCTGGAGGTCTGGATTTAACTTGTTACGAGGCTGGAGGTCTAGATTTAACTTGTTACGAGGCTGGAGGTCTAGATTTAACTAGTTACGAGGCTGGAGGTCTGGATTTACCTAGTTACGAGGCTGGAGGTCTAGATTTAACTTGTTACGAAGCTGGTCTAGATTTAACTAGTTACGAGGCTGGAGGTCTAGATTTAACTAGTTACGAGGTTGGAGGTCTAGATTTAACTAGTTACGAGGCTGGAGGTCTGGATTTAACTAGTAACGAGGCTGGAGGTCTGGATTTAACTAGTTACGAGGCTGGAGGTCTAGATTTAACTAGTTACGAGGCTGGAGGTCTGGATTTAACTAGTTACGAGGCTGGAGGTCTGGATTTAACTAGTTACGAGGCTGGAGGTCTGGATTTAGCTAGTTACGAGGCTGGAGGTCTAGATTTAACTAGTTACGGGGCTGGAGATCTAGATTGAACTAGTTATGAGGCTGGAAGTCTAGATTTAACTAGTTACGAGGCTGGAGGTCTGGATTTAACTAGTTACGAGGCTGGAGGTCTAGATTTAACTAGGTACGAGGCTGGAGGTCTAGATTTAACTAGTTACGAGGCTGCAGGTCTGGATTTAACTAGTTACGAGGCTGGAGGTCTAGATTTAACTAGGTACGAGGCTGGAGGTCTAGATTTAACTAGTTACGAGGCTGGAGGTCTGGATTTAACTAGTTATTAGGCTGGAGGTCTAGATTTAACTAGTTATGAGGCTGGAGGTCTAGATTTAACTAGTTACGAGGCTGGAGGTCTAGATTTAACTAGTTACGAGGCTGGAGGTCTGGATTTAACTAGTTACGAGGCTGGAGGTCTAGATTTAACTAGTTACGAGGCTGGAGGTCTAGATTTTACTCAAATCTATTTTTAGACCACTCACTTCCCATGTCATCTTTACCAAAACATTCTCTTTGATCTGGACATTTTCCACCCAACGTAAAATGTATAAACATCAAGCACATACTAGGAAAACTCTTAAAGGTTACAATGTTTTCCTTATAACGTCGCCCTTTAACTTTTAATAACAAAACAAAAATGACATTAGTTTTCATATTCCATCTTTCGTCATTACCACCATTGCGGCTGTCGAAACTCATTGTCCCAAAGTCCATTTACTGCATGTTTAATGTTCTGAGGCCAGTTCTCCATAGTGAGAGGACAAAGGAATGTTGCCTGCTGCCGTAGGTTTACAACGGGTGTGAAGTGTCATAAACCCCCATCTTCATATCCCTTGAGACCCCTTCTCCTCTTGTGGGGGTGAGATCTCTCTGCAGGATTGTGGTCATTGGTAACCTGAACCGAGCAGGACAGTCATGACACCTGCATCAGATGACCTGACCGCCACAATCACCCGACCTCAACCAAATTGAGATGGTTTGGGATGAGTCAGACCACAGAGTGAAGGAAAAGCAGCCAACAAGTGCTCAGCATATGTGGGAACTCCTTCAAGATTGTTGGAAAAGCATTCCAAGCTGGTTGAGAGAATGCGAATAGTGTGCAAAGCTAGGTGGCTACTTTGAAGAATATCAAATATATATATATATATATATTTGTAACCCTTTTTTTTGGTTACTACATGATTCCATATGTGTTATTTCATAGTTTTGATGTCTTCACTATTATTCTCCAATGTAGAAACTAGTCAAAATAAAAACCCTTGAATGAGTAGGTGTTCTAAAACTTAGGACCGGTTGTGTATATTTAAACACTAACAAACATACATATATTTAAACATAATCCCTTACATATACTTTTAATAATCTGAACATTCCACAACATTGTGTCTTACAAATATAGTTTGACTTTATATATAACAATGTTATGACAATAATAACATCTCTCTGCCCTCCCCTCTCTGCCCTCCCCTCTCAGTTCCAGTACCCTTTGAAACAGTTGGAGTACTCAGCTCCCATCTATCTACAAAGAGGATCCCATCGCATCGACTCTGCTCCCATCCTCAGACGTAACACGTCTCTGTTGTCTTCTATACTGTGTTCCATTCACTGCTAATCACTTGAGAATCGAGAACGTGTATATTTGTCAACTCTTGGACTACAATGAAAGTGGAATTCAAAAAATACTTCAACATTGGAGGTAACCGGTGCGTTGTGTTGTCCACAGTGCAGCTATATGACTGTTCAGTGGGCCAGTCTGACTGTAGCCAGTGCAGAGCGGTGTCTTCTGGGTACGGCTGTGTCTGGTGTGGCGGAGAGACGCCAGGCTGTGTCTACAATCTCTCTTGTACCAGCTCACCTGGGCCCGCTGACACCTGTCCCGCGCCTCAGATCACACAGGTACACACATCGCTCTGAACATCACTGTCCTATACCTGTGATTCAAGGCCTGTGTTTACAAAGTGTCTCAGAGAAGAAGTGTTGTTCTAGAATCAGGTGCATTAGGATCTGAGATGTCAATATGATCTTCTAATAAAGACATTAGTGATACAAAAACAACATTGAGACTCTAGTGATACATAAACAACATTGAGACTCTAGTGATACAAAAACAACATTGAGACTCTAGTGATACCAAAACAACATTTAGACTCTAGTGATACATAAACAACATTTAGACTCTAGTGATACAACAACCACATTGAGGCTCTAGTGATACCAAAACAACATTGAGACTCTAGTGATACATAAACAACATTTAGACTCTAGTGATACAAAAGAACATTGAGACTCTAGTGATACCAAAACAACATTTAGACTCTAGGGATACATAAACAACATTGAGACTCTAGTGATACAAAAACAACATTGAGACTCTAGTGATAACAAAACAACATTTAGACTCTAGTGATACATAAACAACATTGAGACTCTAGTGATACCAAAACAACATTTAGACTCTAGTGATACAAAAACAACATTTAGACTCTAGTGATACAAAAACAACATTTAGACTCTAGTGATACAAAAACAACATTGAGACTCTAGTGATAACAAAACAACATTGAGACTCTAGTGATACATAAACAACATTGAGACTCTAGTGATACAAAAACAACATTTAGACTGTAGTGATACCAAAACAACATTGAGACTCTAGTGGTACAAAAACAACATTTAGACTCTAGTGATACAAAAACAACATTGAGACTCTAGTGATACCAAAACAACATTGAGACTCTAGTGATACCAAAACAACATTTAGACTCTAGTGATACCAAAACAACATTGAGACTCTAGTGATACAAAAACAACATTGAGACTCTAGTGATACCAAAACAACATTGAGACTCTAGTGATACAAAAACAACATTGAGACTCTAGTGATACCAAAACAACATTGAGACTCTAGTGATACAAAAACAACATTTAGACTCTAGTGATACCAAAACAACATTGAGACTCTAGTGATACCAAAACAACATTGAGACTCTAGTGATACATAAACAACATTGAGACTCTAGTGATATATAAACAACATTGAGACTCTAGTGATACCAAAACAACATTGAGACTCTAGTGATACCAAAACAACATTGAGACTCTAGTGATACCAAAACAACATTGAGACTCTAGTGATACCAAAACAACATTGAGACTCTAGTGATACCAAAACAACATTGAGACTCTAGTGATACCAAAACAACATTGAGACTCTAGTGATACCAAAAGAACATTGAGACTCTAGTGATACCAAAAGAACATTGAGACTCTAGTGATACCAAAAGAACATTGAGGCTCTAGTGATACCAAAAGAACATTGAGACTCTAGTGATACCAAAACAACATTGAGACTCTAGTGATACATAAACAACATTTAGACTTTAGTGATACATAAACAACATTGAGACTAGTGATATATAAACAACATTGAGACTCTAGTGCTACATAAACAACATTTAGACTTTAGTGATACAAAAACAACATTTAGACTCTAGTGATACCAAAACAACATTGAGACTCTAGTGATACCAAAACAACATTGAGACTCTAGTGATACCAAAACAAGATTGAGACTCTAGTGATACCAAAACAACATTGAGACTCTAGTGATACAAAAACAACATTGAGACTCTAGTGATACCAAAACAACATTTACAGAAGTTTGTTCAACTCCTATACCATGTTGTTTTTGGATATTAGTAAATTCCTTTTCTTCTCCTCTCTTCTCTTGTCCTCTCTTGTCCTGTCCTCTTGCCCTGTCCTCTCTTGTCCTGTCCTCTCTTGTCCTGTTCTGTCTCTGTCAGATCCAGCCAGTGAGTGGTCCGGTGGAGGGAGGTGTTCTGATCACCATCCATGGGTCCAACCTGGGGATGCGCTACCAGGACATCCAGGGAGGAGTGACTGTAGCTGGGGTCAGCTGCCTGCCTCAGTCCCGGGGATACCTCATCTCTACCAGGTAATTACACTATGTGTCTGTCTGTCAAGCTGCGGTCCCTATTTAGCTGTTCTTCCTGATGTCCCCACTGTTCACATAAACGTCTATGTGTGAAGTCCTTATTTTACTGACGTCGTCACTGTTCACATAACCGTGTGTGTAAAGCATTGTTCAGACTGCAGGCCTTAAAGGGATATTTCAGGATTTTTCCAAGGAGGCCCTTTATCTACTTCCCCAGAGTCAGCATGCTAGCAGATACCCATAGCAGCTAACATGCAATGATATGTCAAATAACAATCTAAAAACCACTTGAGGGCAAATATCAAATTTGACCGTTCTGACATAAAGGCGCATGGCCAGGAACCAGATTTGACCGTTCTGACATAAAGGCGCATGGCCAGGAACCAGATTTGACCGTTCTGACATAAAGGCGCATGGCCAGGAACCAGATTTGACCGTTCTGACATAAAGGCTCATGGCCAGGAACCAGATTTGACCGTTCTGACATAAAGGCGCATGGTCAGGAACCAGATTTGACCGTTCTGACATAAAGGCGCATGGTCAGGAACCAGATTTGACCGTTCTGACATAAAGGCGCATGGCCAGGAACCAGATTTGACCGTTCTGACATAAAGGCTCATGGCCAGGAACCAGATTTGACCGTTCTGACATAAAGGCGCATGGCCAGGAACCAGATTTGACCGTTCTGACATAAAGGCGCATGGTCAGGAACCAGATTTGACCATTCTGACACAAAGGCGCATGGCCAGGAACCAGATTTGACTGTTCTGACACAAAGGCGCATGGCCAGGAATCAGATTTGATGTTCTGACATAAAGGCGCATGGCCAGGAACCAGATTTGACCGTTCTGACACAAAGGCGCATGGCCAGGAACCAGATTTGACCGTTCTGACACAAAGGCGCATGGCCAGGAACCAGATTTGACCGTTCTTACATAAAGGCGCATGGCCAGGAACCAGATTTGACCGCTCACACGCCTACGGAGGTGGTTTGAAATGTGGCTTGAAATATCCGAAACCATTTGCTTTTTGGCCGTTCAGACTGCAGGAAAAATAACAGGTTCCAGTTGGTTATAAATGTTTTTTATTTGAGTCAACTGGAACGTGAACAAGGCTTCAGACTACAAGGCTTAAGGTAAGCTCTGTGTGTGTGTTACAAGAATTAGATTTTCCTTTGTGTTTCAGGATAGTGTGTGTAGTGTACGCTAATTGTCTGGTCGTGTGTGTGATCCAGGATAGTGTGTGAGCTCCAGCCAAGTAAACAGGAGACGGAGGGACCAGTCATTGTTACCATGGAAGACTCAGAACCAGGACGGTCTCTGCAGACATTCACCTACCAGGTACGAACACGTACACACACACACACACACACTCACTAGAACCCACACACTCAATTCAAGGGGCAAAAACCCTGTGCTATCCTGGAGCACAAGTACATGACATTACAGGGCTGCTTCCTATCATTTTACCACAGAGTCCATGTGGGGTCAAATGACATTTGGAGGGTTAGCTTAAAACTGATGAAAATTGATTTTAAAGAACTAGCTCAGAAGAAATCCAAAAAAGATGCCAATTATTTCAGGCCCGGTACCATCACTGGGCTGCGAAAGATTCAGTAGGCTACTCAAATCAAATCAAGTTTTATTATACAAATCTTATTATAAACTCAGCAAAAAAAGAAACGTCCTCTCACTGTCAACTGCGTTATTTTCAGTAAACTTAACATGTGTAAATACAGTGGGGGAAAAAAGTATTTAGTCAGCCACCAATTGTGCAAGTTCTCTCACTTAAAAAGATGAGAGAGGCCTGTAATTTTCATCATAGGTACACTTCAACTATGACAGACAAAATGAGGAAAAAAAAAAATCCAGAAAATCACATTGTAGGATTTTTTATGAATTTATTTGCAAATTATGGTGGAAAATAAGTATTTGGTCAATAACAAAAGTTTATCTCTATACTTTGTTATATACCCTTTGTTGGCAATGACAGAGGTCAAACGTTTTCTGTAAGTCTTCACAAGGTTTTCACACACTGTTGCTGGTATTTTGGCCCATTCCTCCATGCAGATCTCCTCTAGAGCAGTGATGTTTTGGGGCTGTCGCTGGGCAACACGGACTTTCAAAGATTTTCTATGGGGTTGAGATCTGGAGACTGGCTATGCCACTCCAGGACCTTGAAATGCTTCACTGAAGCCACTCCTTCGCTGTTCGGGCGGTGTGTTTGGGATCATTGTCATGCTGAAAGACCCAGCCACGTTTCATCTTCAATGCCCTTGCTGATGGAAGGAGGTTTTCACTCAAAATCTCACGATACATGGCCCCATTCATTCTTTCCTTTACACGGATCAGTCGTCCTGGTCCCTTTGCAGAAAAACAGCCCCAAAGCATGATGTTTCCACCCCCATGCTTCACAGTAGGTATGGTGTTCTTTGGATGCAACTCAGCATTCTTTGTCCTCCAAACATGACGAGTTGAGTTTTTACCAAAAAGTTATATTTTGGTTTCATCTGACATTCTCCCAATCCTCATCTGGATCATCCAAATGCTCTCTAGCAAACTTTAGACGGGCCTGAACATGTACTGGCTTAAGCAGGGGACACGTCTGGCACTGCAGGATTTGAGTCCCTGGCGGCGTAGTGTGTTACTGATGGTAGGCTTTGTTACTTTGGTCCCAGCTCTCTGCAGGTCATTCACTAGGTCCCCCCGTGTGGTTCTGGGATTTTTGCTCACCGTTCTTGTGATCATTTTGACCCCACGGGGTGAGATCTTGTGTGGAGCCCCAGATCGAGGAAGATTATCAGTGGTCTTGTATGTCTTCCATTTCCTAATAATTGCTCCCACAGTTGATTTCTTCAGACCAAGCTGCTTACCTATTGCAGATTTAGTCTTCCCAACCTGGTGCAGGTCTACAATTTTGTTTCTGGTGTCCTTTGACAGCTCTTTGGTCTTGGCCATAGTGCAGTTTGGAGTGTGACTGTTTGAGGTTGTGGACAGGTGTCTTTTATACCGATAACAAGTTCAAACAGGTGCCGTTAATACAGGTAATGAGTGGAGGACAGAGGAGCCTCTTAAAGAAGAAGTTACAGGTCTCTAGCCTCCCAGACAACAGTCAAACCCATTATATCATTATACAAACGGGCACTGAAAATAATGGATCAGAAACCAATCATGTGGCACCACTGTTTGATTGTACAGAAATACAACCTTTTAAATTTTGATAGCTTTAAAGTTTAAAGTTTTCTTTTCTCAAATTGACTTTTAAATGTGCAAATAATCTAGCTCCAGCCGTACTCTGTACTTTTGTGACAAAAATAAACACAAGGAGAGTGGCCACTAGGAGAGCAGTGGGTGGCAACTGCATAGCAGAGGGGCGCAAAACCACTTTCGGCCAGTCATGTTTTTCAGTGATAGGGACCCATTTTTGGAATGATTTACCAACCGAAATAAAAACACAAACCGAACTGAAAACATTTAATAGAAAGGTCAAATACTGGCTGAAAGAAAACCAAATATGTGGCCACTGAGTCAGTTTTGTTGTTATGTATTGTCTGTACTGGATGCCTGGTTGTTGCGCATGCTGCCAAGGATCACCCCACATGTGTGGGAGATAGTCATGTATGGTATGGGAGATAGTCATGTAGCGGCCCAGGCCCTCACTATTGGGGTTGGGTATAGGTGAGCAGGTGTGAGCGGCTGGGTGCTTGGGGCTTGTGTTGTTACGTGATGTGCTGTTTTGTGTAATGTGGTCTCGACTGTGAAATGTTGATGTTTGTATACAATGTATTTGCTGCATGATTGTGTAATTCACACTATGTGGTCCTTTTAAAAATTATATATTTGGATTACCTGTTTAGAAAGGCCTGACCAGGGACTGGGGTTGCAAATTAGCCTATTGGCTAGAAACCTTTTATGCAACACATCTACACATATTATTATGGCTGACTGTGATAATTATGTATGTAATAATGTGCGCTGCATTGTCCCTGACAAATAAACGAATAAATAAAATAAATAAAAAGTCTGTGAGAGCCAGAAATCTTGCTTGTTTGTATGTGACCAAATACTTATTTTCCACCATAATTTGCAAATAAATTCATTAAAAATCCTACAATGTGATTTTCTGGATTTGTTTTCCTCATTTTGTCTGTCATAGTTGAAGTGTACCTATGATGAAAATTACAGGCCTCTCTCATCTTTTTAAGTGAGAGAACTTGCACAATTGGTGGCTGACTAAATACTTTTTTTCCCCACTGTATTTGTATGAACATAAGATTCAATAACTGAGAAATAAACTGAACAAGTTCCACAGACATGTGACTAACAGAAATTGAATAATGTGTCCCTGAACAAAGGGGGGGTCAAAATCAAAAGTAACAGTCAGTATCTGGTGTGGCCACCAGCTGCATTAATTTATGTCCCCCTAATTTCCCTGAATACCTCTGTTGATCCTACAGCTATTGTATGCAGTAATCATGAGGCTATGAACCAGAGTTACACTGTTAGCATTGAGGCGGTGTGCAATAGTAGGAATAGCACTTTGTGCAGCTCACCCTGCACTATCAGCTCCAATGTAAATAACATGAGTAAGTCTACCTCTGATAAGCTTCCCAGTAAAGCATTAAAATCAATCAAGCAACCCAGAAAAGTGCTAAAGAATATCCCACAAACAAATTCAGCATTTAATTTGGAATGGACATAGAGCAGGAACAAGAAAGGAACAGGAACAGGAACAGGAACAGGACAGGAGGCATTTTACTTTGGGCACGCCAGGGTCTCCAAAACGGTCACCTCGTGCGCTGCTCCTTAAGAAGTTAACTTAGGAACACTTTTACGTATATTTACTATTATAAATCAACCGGAATATAAACTGATCGATAAAGACGGTAAAAAAGACACTGCGTGCCTTGTCGGGCGCGCACTGGGTACTGTTTACATAAAAGGTCACTTCCTGGTTTGCTCTTATTCTCTGGTCTAATTCATCCAAAATGAAATTTTACACTGTCTCGAGACTGTTGACATCTAAAGGAAGCGATGGGTACTGCATTCATATGCCCTTATATGGTCATTTTCATGAGGAGGGGTTCCCAATGAGGCACTCTGTCAAAACCACTTTTTCCAGGACAGAAATTCCTCGGGGTTTCGCCTGCCATATGCGTTCTGTTTCACTCACAGACAAATGGTTAACACTTTTGGAATATTCATAGTGTTTCCTATCCAATGGTACTAAATATGTGCATATCCTATTTTCTGGGCCTGAATGGGAGGCATTTTACTTTGGGCACGCCAGGCTCTCCAAAACCGACCCCTCAGCTGCCACTCCCTAACAAGTTAAGAAACAAGGTTCAAGAAATCAATAACTTGCTACTAACAGATGACATTCATATTCTGACTACTCTCTGAAACTCACTTAGACCTTTCATGATAAATACAGTACACGGTTATAACATCTACAGAGGAGACAGGAATCCCAAAGGTGGAGGTGTTGGTGTTTATTTTCAGAACCACATTCCTGTAAAGCTTAGAGAGGATCTCATGTTAAATACTGTTGAAGAAATATGGTTACTGGTTCATCTGCCTCACCTAAAGCCCATTCTGGTGGGAAGCTGCACCTCCAAGTGCTATCAGTCAGTATCTGGATAATATCTGTGAAATGCTTGATAATGTATGTGATATCAACAGAGAGGTACAGTTGAAGTCGGGAAGTTTACATACACTCAGGTTGGAGTCATTAAAACTCGTTTTTCAACCACTCCACAAATTTCTTGTTTAACAAACTATAGTTTTGGCAAGTCGGTTAGGACATCTACTTTGTGCATGACACAAGTGATTTTTCAAACAATTGTTTACAGACAGATTATTTCACTTACAGTGAGGGAAAAAAGTATTTGATCCCCTGCTGATTTTGTATGTTTGCCCACTGACAAAGAAATGATCACTCTATAATTTTAATGGTAGGTTTATTTGAACAGTGAGAGACAGAATAACAACAACAAAAATCCAGAAAAACGCATGTGAAAAATGTTATAAATGGATTTGCATTTTAATGAGGGAAATAAGTATTTGACCCCCTCTCAATCAGAAAGATTTATGGCTCCCAGGTGTCTTTTATACAGGTAACGAGCTGAGATTAGGAGCACACTCTTAAAGGGAGTTATCCTAATCTCAGCTTGTTACCTGTATAAAAGACACCTGTCCACAGAAGCAATCAATCAATCAGATTCCAAACTCTCCACCATGGCCAAGACCAAAGAGCTCTCCGAGGATGTCAGGGACAAGCTTGTAGACCTACACAAAGCTGGAATGGGCTACAAGACCATCGCCAAGCAACTTGGTGAGAAGGTGACAACAGTTGGTGCGATTATTCGCAAATGGAAGAAACACAAATGAACTGTCAATCTCCCTCGGCCTGGGGTTCCATGCAAGATCTCACCTTGTGGAGTTGCAATGATCATGAGAACGGTGAGGAATCAGCCCAGAACTACACAGGAGGATCTTGTCAATAATCTCAAGGCAGCTGGGACCATAGTCACCAAGAAAACAATTGGTAACACATTACGCCGTGAAGGACTGAAATCCTGAAGTGCCCGCAAGGTCCCCTTGCTCAAGAAAGCACATATACATGCCCGTCTGAAGTTTGCCAATGAACATCTGAATGATTCAGAGGACAACTGGATGAAAGTGTTGTGGTCAGATGAGATCAAAATGGAGCTCTTTGGCATCAACTGAACTCGCCGTGTTTGGAGGAGGAGGAAGCTGCCTCTGCCCCCAAGAACACCATCCCCACCGTCAAACATGGAGGTGGAATCTTTATGCTTTGGGGGTGTTTTTCTGCTACGGGGACAGGACAACTTCACCGCATCAAAGGGATAATGGACGGGGTCATGTACCGTCAAATCTTGGGTGAGAACCTCCTTCCCTCAGCCAGGGCATTGAAAATGGGTCGTGGATGGGTATTCCAGCATGACAATGACCCAAAACACACGGCCAAAGCAACAAAGGAGTGGCTCAAGAAGAAGCACGTTAAGGTCCTGGAGTGGCCTAGCCAGTCTCCAGACCTTAATCCCATAGAAAATCTGTGGAGGGAGCTGAAGGTTTGAGTTGCCAAACGTCAGCCTCGAAACCTTAATGACTTGGAGAAGATCTGCAAAGAGGAGTGGGACAAAATCCCTCCTGAGATGTGTGCAAACCTGGTGGCCAACTACAAGAAACTTCTGACCTCTGTGATTGCCAACAAGGGTTTTGCCAGTACTAAGTCATGTTTTGCAGAGGGGTCAAATACTTATTTGCCTCATTAAAATGCAAATCAATTTATAACATTTTTCACATGCGTGTTTCTGGATTTTTTTTTTTGTTATTCTGTCTCTCACTGTTCAAATAAACCTACCATTAAAATTATAGAGTGATAATTTCTTTGTCAGTGGGCAAACATACAAAATCAGCAGGGGATCAAATAGCTTTTTCCCTCACTGTATAATTCACTGTATCACAATTCCAGTGGGTCAGAAGTTTACATACATTAAGTTGACTGTGCCTTTAAACAGCTTGGAAAATTCCAGAAAACGATATCATGGCTTTAGAAGCTTCTGATAGGCTAATTGACATAATTTCAGTCAATTGGAGGTGTACCTGTGGATGTATTTCAAGGCCTACCTTCAAACTCAGTGCCTCTCTGCTTGACATCATGGGAAAATCAAAAGAAATCAGCCAAAATTGTAGACCTCCACAAGTCTGGTTCATCCTTGGGAGCAATTTCCAAACGCCTGAAGTTACCACGTTCATCTGTACAAACAATAGTACACAAGTATAAACACCATGGGACCACTCAGCTGTTACCGCTCAGGATAGAGACGCGTTCTCCATAGAGATGAACATACTTTGGTGCTGAAAGTGCAAATCAATCCCAGAACAACAGCAAAGGTACAAAGTATCTTTATCCACGGTAAAACGAGATAACCTGAAAGGCCGCTCAGCAAGGAAGAAGCCACAAAAATGTCCTCTGGTCTGATGAAACAAAAATAGAACTGTTTGGTCATAATGACCATCGTTATGTTTGGAGGAAAAAGGAGGAGGCTTGCAAGCCGAAGAACACCATCCCAACCGTGAAGCACGGGGGTGGCAGCATCATGTTGTGGCGGTGCTTTGCTGCAGGAGGGCCTGGTGCACTTCACAAAATAGATGGCATCATGAGGCAGGAAAATTATGTGGATATACTGAAGCAACATTAAAGACATCAGTCAGGAAGTTAAAGCTTGGTCGCAAATGGGTCTTCCAAATGGACAATGACCCCAAGCATACTTCCAAAGTTGTGGCAAAATGGCTTAAGGACAACAAAGTCAAGGTATTGGAGTGGCCATCACAAAGCCCTGACCTCAATCCTATAGAAGAATTTGTGGGCAGAACTGAAAAAGCGTGTGCAAGCAAGGAGGCCTACAAACCTGACTCAGTTACACCAGCTCTGTCAGGAGGAATGGACCAAAATTCACCCAACTTATTGTGGGAAGCATGTGGAAGGCTACCCAAAACGTTTGACCCAAGTTAAACAATTTAAAGGCAATGCTACCAAATACTAATTGAGTGTATGTAAACTTCTGACCGACTGGGATTGTGATGAAAGAAATAAAAGCTGAAATAAATCAATCTCTACTATTATTCTGACATTTCACATTATTAAAATGAAGTGGTGATTCTAACTGACCTAAGACAGGGAATTTTTACTAGGATTAAATGTCAGGAATTGTGAAAATGAGTTTTTAAATGTATTTGGCTAAGGTGTATGTAAACTTCCGACTTCAACCTAAATGTTGGCTGGCTTTCATCAAGCTGCCCACTCAAGAAAAGGCTTCAAACTGTAACCAGTGCCTGCATCCTGGTACAGGTTGTCAGTCAACTTACCAGGATACTTACAAACAAACCATCAAACAAGATTGAATCCTACTACACCGGCTCTGACGCTCGTCGGATGTGGCAGGGCTTGCAAACTATTACGGGCTACAAAGGGAAACCCAGCCGCGAGTTGCCCAGTGACGCAAGCCTACCAGACAAACTTAATCAACACTGATTCTCAACACGGGGGCCCCACAAGGGTGTGTTCTCAGTCCACTCCTGTATTCCCTGTATACCCACGACTATGTGGCCTCACACAGTTCCATCTCCATCAAGTTCTCTAACGACACGACAGTAGTAGGCCTGATCACCAACAACGAGACAGGGAGGAGGTAGGCAATTTGACCGCGTGGTGCCAGGTAAACAACCTGTCCCTCAACGTTAGCAAAAGAAAGGAGTTGACCAAGCTGGACACGCCCCCCATCCTCATCAACAGGGCCTCTGTCAAAAACGTAATTCCTCGACGTACACATCTCAGAGAAGCTGAAATGGTCTAATCACACGGACCCTGTGGTGAAGAAGGCACAACAGTGACTCTTCAATCTCAGGATGCTGAAGAAATTCAACCTGTCCCAGAGGGCACTCACAGTGTTATACAGGAGTACCATCGAGAGCATACTGTCGGACTGCTTCACAGCCTGGTACGGCAACTCTGCCGGCGCGCCGCAAGGCTCTTCAGTGGGTGATGCGTGCAGCTGAACGCACCATTGGGTGAACACTGCCCCTGCCCTACAGGACACCAACAACACCAGGTGTTGCAGGAAGGCCAAGAAGATCATCAGGAACCCAAACCAACCACCCAAGCCATGCCCTGTTCTTCCTGCTTCAATCATTCCGACGCGGGCAGTACAGGAGCATCATGGCGAAAACTGGCCAATAGAGACTGGCCTATAGTTTCTACCCTCTGACCACCAGGCTACTGAATAGCCACCACTAGTCAGCTACCTACCAGCTACCATTGTCATTATTTTATTTAACTTAGTCCTGCATTGTTGGAGCTCGGCGCCTAAGATTTTCACTGTACCCTGCAGTCACACCTGAAACCCTGTACATGTGACTAATAAACACGCTGAATCTGACCCCCCAGTTGACTGGTAAAAGTCCCTGATAACGGCCCTGTATCATGAGGGACCAGCCTGACAGTCCAGGGTGACAGTTATGGTTAGATACTACAGTATAAACACGTCTCCCTCTGTGTAGGACCCTCAGTTGACTGGTATAGTCCCTGATAAGGGCCCTGTATCAGGAGGGACCAGCCTGACAGTCCAGGGCACTCGGCTACTAACGGGACAGAGGAAGGACCTGACTGCATACGTAGGACAACAACCCTGCTACATGTAAGCCCTGCTACAATAACTGCTTTAGCAGTCTCTCTCTGTCTCTCTCTCTGTCTCTCTCTCTGTCTGTCTGTCTGTCTCTCTCTCTCTCTCTCTCTCTCTCTGTATCTCTGTCTGTCTCTGTCTCTCTCTCTCTCTCTGTCTCTCTCTCTGTATCTCTGTCTGTCTCTCTCTCTGTCTCTTTGTCTGTCTCTCTCTCTGTCTCTCTCTCTGTATCTCTGTCTGTCTCTGTCTCTCTCTCTCTCTCTGTCTCTCTCTCTGTATCTCTGTCTGTCTCTCTCTCTGTCTCTCTGTCTGTCTCTCTCTCTGTCTCTCTCTCTGTCTCGTGCTCTGTATCTCTCTCTGTCTCTCTCTCTGTATCTCTGTCTGTCTCTCTCTCTCTCTCTGTCTCTGTCTCTCTGTCTCGCGCTCTGTCTCCGTCGGTCTGTCTCTGTGTCTCTCTGTGTGTGTGTCCCCCCCACACACACACACAATAACCCTGCTACAGACACCATAATAATAACTCTCTCTCTCTGCTCTCCTCCTCTCTTCCCCAGTGTTGAGGTGGTGAATGGGACTCACCTGGTATGCAGGACCAGCCCCAGTAACCAGACAGACACCATAATAATAACTCTCTCTCTCTGCTCTCCTCCTCTCTTCCCCAGTGTTGAGGAGGGGAATGGGACTCACCTGGTATGCAGGACCAGCCCCAGTAACCAGACAGACACCATAATAATAACTCTCTCTCTCTGCTCTCCTCCTCTCTTCCCCAGTGTTGAGGAGGGGAATGGGACTCACCTGGTATGCAGGACCAGCCCCAGTAACCAGACAGCAGAGCTGATAGTGAGGGTGTTGTTTGGGAAAGCAGAGAGGAGCGTACATGGGCAGGTGTTTCACTACATGGAAGACCCCGTCATCACCAAGGCCTTTCCTGCTGAGAGCTTCTACGAGTGAGGAACACTTATTGAAACATTGACTGTGACTGTGTCCCAAATGGCACCCTATTCCCTATATAGTGCTCTATAGACCCTGGTAGATGGGAAATAGGACAGTAGATGGGGAATAGGGCAGTAGATGGGGAATAGGGCAGTAGATGGGGAATAGGACTGTAGATAGGGCAGTAGATGGGGAATAGGGCAGTAGATGTGGGATGGGGCAGTAGATGGGGAATAGGGCAGTAGATGGGGAATAGGACTGTAGATAGGGCAGTAGATGGGGAATAGGGCAGTAGATGTGGGATGGGGCAGTAGATGTGGGATGGGGCAGTAGATGGGGAATAGGGCAGTATATGGGGGATAGGGCAGTAGATAGGGCAGTAGATGGGGGATAGGGCAGTAGATGGGGAATAGGACTGTAGATAGGGCAGTAGATGGGGAATAGGGCAGTAGATGTGGGATGGGGCAGTAGATGGGGAATAGGGCAGTAGATGGGGAATAGGGCAGTAGATGGGGAATAGGGCAGTAGATGGGGAATAGGGCAGTAGATGGGGCAGTAGATTGGGAATAGGGCAGTAGATAGGGGATAGGGCAGTAGATGGGAAATAGGGCAGTAGATGGGGAATAGGACTGTAGATGGGGAATAGGGCAGTAGATAGAACAGTAGATGGGGGATGGGGCAGTAGATGGGGGATAGGGCAGTAGATGGGGGATAGGGCATTAGATGGGGCAGTAGATGGGGAATAGGGCAGTAGATGGGGCAGTAGATGGGGAATAGGGCAGTAGATGGGGAAGTAGATGGGGAATAGGAAAGTAGATGGGGCATAGGGCAGTAGATGGGGCATAGGGCAGTAGATAGGGCAGTAGATGGGGAATAGGGCAGTAGATGGGGAAGTAGATGGGGCATAGGGCAGTAGATGGGGCATAGGGCAGTAGATAGGGCAGTAGATAGGGCAGTAGATGGGGAATAGGGCAGTAGATGGGGCAGTAGATGGGGCAGTGAATACGGCAGTAGATGGGGCAGTGAATAGGGCAGTAGATGGGGAATGTGGCAGTAGATGGTGCAGTAGATGGGGCAGTGAATACGGCAGTAGATGGGGCAGTAGATGGGGCAGTGAATACGGCAGTAGATGGGGCAGTGAATAGGGCAGTGGATGTGGCAGTAGATGGGGCAGTAGATGGGGCAGTGAATATGGCAGTAGATGGGAAGGTGAATAGGGCAGTTGATGGGGCAGTGAATAGGGCAGTGAATAAGGCAGTATATGGGGCAGTGAATAGGGCAGTAGATGGTGCAGTAGATGGGGCAGTAGATGGGGCAGTGAATAGGGCAGTAGATGGGGCAGTGAATAGGGCAGTAGATGGGGCAGTAGAAGGGGCAGTGAATAGGACAGTGAATAGGACAGTAGATGGGGAACAGGGTGCCATTTAGAACACTTTAGTAGCAAATAGTGCTGCAGCTGAAAACCAGATAACCTGTAGGTCTGTAGGTCAGTCTAAACCTGTAGGTCCGTCTAAACCTGTAGGTCCGTCTAAACCTGTAGGTCCGTCTAAACCAGGTAACCTGTAGGTCCGTCTAAACCAGGTAACCTGTAGGTCCGTCTAAACCAGGTAACCTGTAGGTCTGTAGGTCCGTCTAAACCTGTAGGTCCGTCTAAACCTGTAGGTCCGTCTAAACCAGGTAACCTGTAGGTCCGTCTAAACCAGGTAACCTGTAGGTCAGTCTAAACCAGGTAACCTGTAGGTCCGTCTAAACCAGGTAACCTGTAGGTCCGTCTAAACCAGGTAACCTGTAGGTCTGTAGGTCCGTCTAAACCTGTAGGTCCGTCTAAACCAGGTAACCTGTAGGTCTGTAGGTCCGTCTAAACCTGTAGGTCCGTCTAAACCTGTAGGTCCGTCTAAACCAGGTAACCTGTAGGTCCGTCTAAACCTGTAGGTCCGTCTAAACCTGTAGGTCCGTCTAAACCAGGTAACCTGTAGGTCTGTAGGTCCGTCTAAACCTGTAGGTCAGTCTAAACCTGTAGGTCCGTCTAAACCTGTAGGTCCGTCTAAACCTGTAGGTCCGTCTAAACCAGGTAACCTGTAGGTCCGTCTAAACCAGGTAACCTGTAGGTCCGTCTAAACCAGATAACCTGTAGGTCCGTCTAAACCAGATAACCTGTAGGTCCGTCTAAACCAGGTAACCTGTAGGTCAGTCTAAACCAGATAACCTGTAGGTCCGTCTAAACCAGGTAACCTGTAGGTCCGTCTAAACCAGGTAACCTGTAGGTCCGTCTAAACCAGGTAACCTGTAGGTCCGTCTAAACCAGGTAACCTGTAGGTCCGTCTAAACCAGGTAACCTGTAGGTCAGTCTAAACCAGGTAACCTGTAGGTCCGTCTAAACCAGGTAACCTGTAGGTCCGTCTAAACCAGGTAACCTGTAGGTCATTCTAAACCAGGTAACCTGTAGGTCAGTCTAAACCAGGTAACCTGTAGGTCAGTCTAAACCAAATAACCTGTAGGTCAGTCTAAACCAGATAACCTGTAGGTCAGTCTAAACCAGGTAACCTGTAGGTCAGTCTAAACCAGATAACCTGTAGGTCAGTCTAAACCAGGTAACCTGTAGGTCATTCTAAACCAGGTATCCTGTAGGTCATTCTAAACCAGGTAACCTGTAGGTCAGTCTAAACCAGATAACCTGTAGGTCCGTCTAAACCAGGTAACCTGTAGGTCATTCTAAACCAGGTAACCTGTAGGTCCGTCTAAACCAGGTAACCTGTAGGTCAGTCTAAACCAGGTAACCTGTAGGTCCGTCTAAACCAGGTAACCTGTAGGTCCGTCTAAACCAGGTAACCTGTAGGTCAGTCTAAACCAGATAACCTGTAGGTCCGTCTAAACCAGGTAACCTGTAGGTCATTCTAAACCAGGTAACCTGTAGGTCCGTCTAAACCAGGTAACCTGTAGGTCAGTCTAAACCAAATAACCTGTAGGTCAGTCTAAACCAGATAACCTGTAGGTCAGTCTAAACCAGGTAACCTGTAGGTCAGTCTAAACCAGGTAACCTGTAGGTCAGTCTAAACCAGGTAACCTGTAGGTCATTCTAAACCAGGTAACCTGTAGGTCATTCTAAACCAGGTAACCTGTAGGTCAGTCTAAACCAGATAACCTGTAGGTCCGTCTAAACCAGGTAACCTGTAGGTCCGTCTAAACCAGGTAACCTGTAGGTCAGTCTAAACCAAATAACCTGTAGGTCAGTCTAAACCAGATAACCTGTAGGTCAGTCTAAACCAGGTAACCTGTAGGTCAGTCTAAACCAGGTAACCTGTAGGTCAGTCTAAACCAGATAACCTGTAGGTCAGTCTAAACCAGGTAACCTGTAGGTCATTCTAAACCAGGTAACCTGTAGGCCCGTTAATAATCATTCAGATTGATAACCTATAAGACTGTGAATATTAATTCAATATAAACCAGATAGTGTGATGTATCTTATTAAATGTATGTTTTCCCAGGGGTGGGCGTAGTATAAAGGTGAGTGGGCGTGGCCTGTACGTGGTCCAGCAGCCAATGATAACTGTGTGGGTGGAGACTAAAGAGAACATGCTGGTGAGGAGGAGGAGGAGAAACGACAAACTGGCCTTCAACAGCACCATTTCAAAGGTAAAGCCCAGATTGATACTGCCTTTACACAGGCAGCCCAATTCTGATATTTTTCACTAATTCTGACCAATCAGATCAGCTCTTGTGCCAGGAATAGGACAAAACATATTTGGCCTGTGTAAACGCAGCCGTTGTATTTTCATGTATCAGTAAGCCTTTACCTGCCAGCCTGAACAAGAGGACCACAGGGGATGATTTTAAAATCAGTGTATCCACGTGGTTGAATTGGGATTGAAATGCAGTTTATCCACGTGGTTGAATTGGGTTTTAAATGCAGTGTATCCACGTGGTTGAATTGGGTTTTAAATGCAGTGTATCCACGTGGTTGAATTGGGTTTTAAATGCAGTGTATCCACATGGTTGAATTGGGTTTTAATGCAGTGTATCCACGTGGTTGAATTGGGTTTTAATGCAGTGTATCCACGTGGTTGAATTGGGTTTTAATGCAGTGTATCCACGTGGTTGAATTGGGTTTTAATGCAGTGTATCCACGTGGTTGAATTGGGTTTTAATGCAGTGTATCCATGTGGTTGAATTGGGTTTTAAATGCAGTGTATCCACGTGGTTGAATTGGGTTTTAAATGCAGTGTATCCACGTGGTTGAATTGGGTTTTAAATGCAGTGTATCCACGTGGTTGAATTGGGTTTTAATGCAGTGTATCCACGTGGTTGAATTGGGTTTAAATGCAGTGTATCCACGTGGTTGAATTGGGTTTTAAATGGGCAAATAAATCAAATGGAAAGCTTCTGGACTCATAGTAATTCAGACCCCAACTAGCGTCTCGCTCTCGCTTTCTCCCCCTCTCTCCCTCTCTCTCCCTCGCTCCCTCTCGCTCTCTCTTGCTCGCTCTCTCTCCCTCTCGCTCTCTCCCTCTCTCTCCCTCTCTCTCCCTCTCTCTCCCTCGCTCCCTCTCTCTCCTTCTCTCCCTCTCGCTCTCTCTCTCTCGCTCGCCCTCGCTCGCTCTCTCTGAAGCAGGAGCATTGTACGGTGGTCTCTTCCTCTGAGATGACCTGTTTGACCCCGCGTGTGACCGCTGACACTAAGGTCATGGGGGTGTGGTTTGAGCTGGACAACGTTATGGTGGCGTTTGAGAGCGTCGCGGGGAAGACGTTCTCTTACTACCCCAACCCTGAGCTGTACGCTCTGAACAGAGACGACCCGGACACCCCCTACCGCTTCAAACCTGGAGGGGTCATCGCTGTAGAGGTGAGATAATTTAATACATTTAAAAGTAATGTTTATTGTTGTCTTTATTGGTACAGTCAAATATCCCCTGGTGGGGTTGATGAAATGTTGTCTTATGAAGCGACTTGTCCGCAATGAAATGCATTTGTTCTATCACTTCATTGGATTTTAACTGCCTGACTAACCCATGGATGTCTCTCTCCCCCAGGGTAAGGACCTGACTAACCCTTGGATATCTCTCTCCCCTAGGGTAAGGACCTGACTAACCCATGGATGTCTCTCTCCCCCAGGGTAAGGACCTGACTAACCCTTGGATATCTCTCTCCCCTAGGGTAAGGACCTGACTAACCCATGGATGTCTCTCTCCCCCAGGGTAAGGACCTGACTAACCCATGGATGTCTCTCTCCTACAGGGTAAGGACCTGACTAATCCATGGATTTCTCTCTCCGCCCAGGGTAAGAACCTGACTAACCCATGGATGTCTCTCTCCCCCAGGGTAAGGACCTGACTAACCCTTGGATATCTCTCTCTCCTAGGGTAAGGACCTGACTAACCCATGGATGTCTCTTCTCCAGGGTAAGGATCTGACTAACCCTTGGATGTCTCTCCCCCAGGGTAAGGACCTGACGCGTGCAATTACCAGAGGGGAGGTGGTAGCCAGGCTGGGGGACCAGGAGTGTGAGGTCAAGACTCTGGACAGTACTCACCTGTACTGTGAACCACCTGAGAAACAGCCAGCCAGTCTGGGGAACAACAAACTGCCCAGCCTTAGGGTTAGTCTACTGTATCTATACACACTGCCTTAGGGTTAGTCTACTGTATCTATACACAGCCTCAAGGTTAGTCTACTGTATCTACAGTTGAGTCATTAAAACTCGTTTTTCAACCTCTCCTCAAATTTCTTGTTAATAAACTATAGTTTTGGCAAGTCGGTTAGGACATCTACTTTGTGCATGACACAAGTAATTTTTCCAACAATTGTTTACAGACAAATTATTTCACTTATAATTCACTGTATCACAATTCCAGTGGGTCAGAAGTTTACATACACTAAGTTGACTGTGCCTTTAAACAGCTTGGAAAATTCCAGAAAATGATGTCATGGCTTTAGAAGCTTCTGATAGGCTAATTGACATCATTTGAGTCAATTGGAGGTGTACCTGTGGATGAATTTCAAGGCCTACCTTCAAACTCTTTGCTTGACATCATGGGAAAATCAAAAGAAATCAGCCAAGGCCTCAGAAAAAAATTGTAGACCTCCACAAGTCTGGCTCATCCTTGGGAGCAATTTCCAAACGCCTGAAGGTACCACGTTCATCTGTACAAACAATAGTACGCAAGTTTGGGACCACTCAGCCGTCATACTGCTCAGGAAGGAGACGCGTTCTGTCTCCTAGAGATGAACGTACTTTGGTGTGAAAATTGCAAATCAATCCCAGAACAACAGCAAAGGACCTTGTGAAGATGCTGGAGGAAACGGGTACAAAAGTATCTATATCCACAGTAAAACAAGTCCTATATCGACATAACCCGAAAGGCCGCTCACCAAGGAAGAAGCCACTGCTCCAAAACTGCCATAAAAAAGCCAGACTACGGTTTGCAACTGCACAAGGGGACAAAGATTGTACTTTTTGGAGAAATGTCCTCTGGTCTGATGAAAATGACCATCGTTATGTTTGGAGGAAAAAGGGGGAGGCTTTCAAGCCGAAGAACACCATCCCAATCGTGAAGCACGGGGGTGGCAGCATCATGTTGTGGGGGTGCTTTGCTGCAGGAGGGACTGGTGCACTTCAGAAAATAGATGGCATCATGAGGAAGGGAAATGAAGTGGATATATTGAAGCAACATCTCAAGACATCAGTCAGGAAGTTAAAGCTTGGTCGCGAATGGTTCTTCCAAATGGACAATGACCCCAAGCATACTTTCAAAGTTGTGGCAAAATGGCTTAAGGACAACAAAGTCAAGGTATTGGAGTGGCCATCACAAAGCCCTGACCTCAATCCTATAGAAGAATTTGTGGGCAGAACTGAAAAAGCGTGTGCAAGCAAGGAGGCCTACAAACCTGACTCAGTTACACCAGCTCTGTCAGGAGGAATTGGCCAAAATTCACCCAGCTTGTGTAGGAAGCTTGTGGAAGGCTACCCAAAACGTTTGGCCCAAGTTAAACAATTTAAAGGCTATGCTACCAAATACTAATTGAGTGTATGTAAACTTCTGACTCACTGGGAATGTGATTGTCACGATCTTCGGAACGGACAGACCAAGGCGCATCGAGGTATCCAGTATACATGCTTTATTTAATACACGTAACTGCAACAAAACGAACGAAACGAAGATTGTGATACTGAACACAACTAAACATACAACAAGCTATGCACAAACAATAACCCACAAAATCCTATAGAAAAACCCCAAACATATATATATGGTTCCCAATTAGAGACAACGACACACAGCTGCCTCTAATTGGGAACCATTACACCAACATAGATATACAACACCTAGAACAAAAAAAACCTACACCAAAACTAAACTAAACACGTCAGCCTATAACTATCAGGCCTGAACGTGACAGTACCCCCCCCCAAAGGCGCGGACTCCGACCGCGCCAAAAGTCCATTGGGGGGGTCTTCGGGTGGGCCTCCTTGTCCCAGGTGGCGGCTCCGGACTGGGAACCTTCTCTGGAGGCTCCGGACTGGGAACCTTCTCTGGAGGCTCCGGACTGTCGATGCGCACTGGGACTCTGGTGCGGGGAGCAGGAACGGGCCGTGCTGCTTTCACGGCACGCACAGGGATCCTGGAACGTGGAACAGGGATAGGATGTGCTAAGTCCACGACGGGCACAGGGATCCTGGAGCGTGGAACAGGGACAGGACGTGCTGGGTCCTCTGCGCCACGGGGCCTGGTGCGCCGGAGCCGAACAGGACGTGCTGGACTCTCTAAGCGCACGGGGGCTGGTGCGCGGAGCCGGAACAGGACGTGCTGGACTCTCTAAGCGCACGGGGGGGCTGGTGCGCGGAGCCGGAAACGGACGTGCTGGACTCTCTAAGCACACGGGGGGCCTGGTGCGCGGAGCCGGAACAGGACGTGCTGGACTCTCTAAGCGCACGGGGGGCCTGGTGTGCAGAGCCGGAACAGGACGTGCTGGACTCTCTAAGCGCACAGGGGGCCTGATGCGCGGAGCAGGGACTGGACTTACTGGGCTATCTAAGCCTACAGGGGACCTGATGCGTGGAGCCGGTACTTCTCTCCCCGGCTGTTCACTCACCCTTGCCTCATGGATGATGGGAGCTGGAATGTCACGCACTGGCCTGTGGATGCGAACCGGAGACCCCACACGCAGTACCGGTGCAGGATATCTCGGTCCCAGAAGGTGTACCGGAGACCTCGCTCGCAGAACCGGCACCACTCCTCCAGGTTGCACACTCACCCTAGCCCGACAGATGAGTGGCGCTGGAATTTCGAGCACTGGCCTATGCATGCGCACTGGAGACACGCAAAACTGCATAGCACGGTGTCTGCTCCGTGCGACGCTCTCCCCAATGCTCCCTCCAGAGAGCACGAGGAGTTGGCTCAGGAGTCCAACTCCCCGTGTGCCCCCCCAAATAAGTTTTTTGGGGCTGCCTTTCGGGCTTCCTAGCCAGGCGAGGTCTAACAAAATAACCTAGTGTATTTAGTAGGCCTAATAACCTAGTGTATTTAGTAGGCCTAATAACCTAGTGTATTTAGTAGGCTTAATAACCTAGTGTATTTAGTAGGCCTAATAACCTAGTGTATTTAGTAGGCCTAATAACCTAGTGTATTTAGTAGGCTTAATAACCTAGTGTATTTAGTAGGCCTAATAACCTAGTGTATTTAGTAGGCCTAATAACCTAGTGTATTTAGTAGGCTTAATAACCTAGTGTATTTAGTAGGCCTAATAACCTAGTGTATTTAGTAGGCCTAATAACCTAGTGTATTTAGTAGGCCTAATAACCTAGTGTATTTAGTAGGCCTAATAACCTAGTGTATTTAGTAGGCCTAATAACCTAGTGTATTTAGTAGGCCTAATAACCTAGTGTATTTAGTAGGCCTAATAACCTAGTGTATTTAGTAGGCCTAATAACCTAGTGTATTTAGTAGGCTTAATAACCTAGTGTATTTAGTAGGCCTAATAACCTAGTGTATTTAGTAGGCCTAATAACCTAGTGTATTTAGTAGGCCTGATAACCTAGTGTATTTAGTAGGCTTGATAACCTAGTGTATTTAGTAGGCCTAATAACCTAGTGTATTTAGTAGGCCTAATAACCTAGTGTATTTAGTAGGCCTAATAACCTAGTGTATTTAGTAGGCCTAATAACCTAGTGTATTTAGTAGGCCTAATAACCTAGTGTATTTAGTAGGCCTAATAACCTAGTGTATTTAGTAGGCCTAATAACCTAGTGTATTTAGTAGGCCTAATAACCTAGTGTATTTAGTAGGCCTAATAACCTAGTGTATTTAGTAGGACTAATAACCTAGTGTATTTAGTAGGCCTAATAACCTAGTGTATTTAGTAGGCCTAATAACCTAGTTACTACATTTTAAACCGTCTTAATAAGAACGATGAACTATAAAGTTAATGGAGTTTATTTTAATCTATTAATGATCCAATACAAAATCTAACTAATAGTTTTCCTAATTTCAGTTTGTGACAAAAGAAGCAAGTATAGTGTAGAGAATCATTGTACCGTCTAAACCGCTGTGAAATATATTTTCCACAACCAAAAATATTGTACATTCAGCTGTTTGAAGCGACATACTTAAAACAATCAAATGAAAAAAAGGCAATAGAGATCGAATGTTATCAAAGATTAAAGGCTGGATGACAAAGATGGTGGATATAAATGAAGATGGTTCATTCAGGCCCTTTACCGTTCCATAGACAACAATGCGATAGCAGCTGGGTCTGGTCTACTTGTATATGAACCAGAAGATGAGATGTCTCACTTCCTCTTCTGTCTCTGCTGGAGCGACGCACTTAAAGAGATTCTGTTTTGATGCAAGGGTAGTCTCATGAAACACTAGCACAAACTCATCAGCCAATCAAAAGCATTGGAATAGAAGGGAGGGCGTACTGTTTTAAAGGTTAATAATCCAATCAAACGAACAAAAACAAAAACAAAAGTGACAGTTGAAAATGACCAATCAAATTAACTCTATTTGAAAACTGCCATACCACTTCCCTTTAAAAGGTACAACATTTAATTGGCGGTCATTTATCAAATATATATTCCTGTAGCTAACAATGAAAAACTCCCAGAATTTGTATTCGTCGCACCAAGCCATGAAAATGGATACAGATCACGTTTATAACGGTACTCGAAGCTGTGACAATAGAGGGTGTAACAGGATGTCAGGATAATTTAATGGACCTCTTAGGGATCATTGGGGCGCTAGATTCTTAAGGATCATTAAGGTGCCAAATTCAAAATCCAAAAGTGTTAATTATAAAACATTCATAAATATACAAGTGTTGCATACTCTTCAAAAGCTTAGACTCTTGGCAATCTCAGAGCGTTGTCAGATTTCAAAAAGACTTTACGACGAAAGCAGAACATTTGATTGTTTGAGGACAACGCCCTGCATATTTTCTGCATTAGCATAAATCCATAACCAGCGCGGGTCTCACAAAACACATATAAGAGCTAAAATAAATCGCTTACCTTTGATGATCTTCTGCTGAGGGCAATCCGAAGTGTCCAAGCAAGACAATCCATGTTTCTTTTGTTCGAAAAAGTCATTGTTTATATCCATAAATCTCTGTTTGGTTGGCGCGTTATGTTATTCACCGTCTACTCACCCATTGTACAGGGAAGAGAAAGCGTTCAAATTATACCTATCAACTTTTCCCAAACAAATCAAACATCATTTATAATGTATCCTTAGGTATACTTTTATGTATATTAACTATAATATTTCACACGGATAATAACCTGGGCAATAGAAAAGACAAATCCCGAGGAGCGCGTTCACGGTCTCACGCGCAAAACACAAAAGGCACTTCCTCTATCCACTTACATAATCTTCTTCTATCCGGTTGTTTTTCAAGGTAAACTCATCAAACCTTGTCTAAAGAGTGTTGACATCTAGTGGAAGCCATAGGTACTGCAACCTGGGCCCTGGATTACAGCATATCCCATAGAAAACCATTGGAAAAGAGGGCATGTCACAAAAAAACATTTTTCCGGACAGAAATTCCTCAGGTTTTTGCCTGCCATATCAGTTCTGTTATACTCACAGACATTATTTTAACAGTTTTAGAGACTTTAGAGTTTTTGCTATCCAATAGTACGAATTATGTGCATATCCTAGTTTCTGGGCCTGAGTGGCAGGCATTTTACTTTGGGCACGCCAGACTCTCCAAAACCGACACCACTGCTGGACAAATTGGCAGTCAGGATCTGTAGTCTCCACCTAGTGTTGTTAACACAAGGTGGTTCCCATTATACAACAGTCGGTGGAGAAACCAGCTTTTGAGTGTTTCAGAGATAAAACACCTAAGTTCTTCCTGACTGGCATGGAAGTCTTCAGAGGTGTAGGGATAATTAGGAGTCTGAAACTAGGGGATTTGGTGCAGTGGAAGGTGCTAACTAGCGTTAGCACAATTGCTAACTGCCGTTTGCCTAATGACTGGATGTCTATGGTACCTATTAACTACCTCTAACTTCCTGGAAAGCTGAGACATAAAAAGGGTATTCATGAGTTCATCTGACTGGGGAAGTAGATAAAGAATTTCATGGCCAACATCCTGAGGTATTCCTTTACATAATTTTACCAAAATGTTACTGGGCTCATTCTGGAGGTGGACATTCTATGTTAAATGGTGTCAGCATCATTTTCTTTTCATTAATTTTGAAGTAGAATGTCGTTTTAAAAAGTCAGCATAACTAAGGTTCTCAGTCCTTCTACATAAACGTGATCCCTGCCAGGACCCAGGAATAGCTAAGCAAGGGGACTGGAATTGGTCAAACCCACAGTTTATTATAAACTCAGAAAAAAAAGTCCCTTTTTAGGACCCTGTCTTTCAAAGACAATTCGTAAAAATCAAAAATAACTTCACAGATCTTCATTGTAAAGGGTTTAAACGTTGTTTCCCATGCTTGTTCAATGAACCATAAACAACTAATGAACATGCACCTGTGGAACGGTCATTAAGACACTGACAGCTTACAGACGGTAGGCAATTAAGGTCACAGTCATAAAAACTTAGGACACTAAAGAGGCCTTTCTACTCACTCTGAAAAACACCAAAAGAAAGATGCCCAGGGTCCCTGCTCATCTGCTTGAACGTGCCTTGGGCATGCTGCAAGGAGGCATGAGGACTGCATGATGTGGTCCGTACTGTGAGACGCCTAAGACAGCGCTACAGGGAGACAGGACGGACAGCTGATCATCCTCGCAGTGGCAGACCACGTGTAACAACACCTGCACAGGATCGGTACATCCGAACATCACACCTGCGGGACAGGTACAGGATGGCAACAACTGCCCGAGTTACACCAGGAACGCACAATCCCTCCATCCGTGCTCAGAATGTCCGCAATAGGCTGAGAGAGGCTGGACTGAGGGCTTGTAGGCCTGTTGTAAGGCAGGTCCTCATCAGACATCACCGGCAACAACGTTGCCTATGGGCACAAAACCCACCGTCGCTGGACCAGACAGGACTGGCAAAAAGTGCTCTTCACTGACGAGTCGCGGCTTTGTCTCACCAGGGGTGATGGTCGGATTTGCGTTTATCGTCAAAAGAATGAGCGTTACACCGAGGCCTGTACTCTGGAGCGGGATCGGTTTGGAGGTGGAGGGTCCGTCATGGTCTGGGGTGGTGTGTCACAGCATCATCGGACTGAGCTTGTTGTCATTGCAGACAATCTCAACACTGCGCGTTACAGGGGAGACATCCTCCTCCCTCATGTGGTACCCTTCCTGCAGGCTCATCCTGACATGACTCTCCAGCATGACAATGACACCAGCCATAGTGCTCGTTCTGTGCGTGACTTCCTGCAAGACAGGAATGTCAGTGTTCTGCCATGGCCAGCGAAGAGGCCGGATCTCAATCCCATTGAGCACGTCTGGGACCTGTTGGATTAGAGGGTGAGGGCTAGGGCCATTCCCCCCAGAAATGTCCGGGAACTTGCAGGTGCCTTGGTGGAAGAGTGGGGTAACATCTCACAGCAAGAACTGGCAAATCTGGTGCAGTCCATGAGGAGGAGATGCACTGCAGTACTTAAAACTTCTTAGGGAGCGGTGGGGCGCCAGGTGAAATGCAAGGCGCCAAATTCAAAATCCAAAAGTTGAATTATTAAACATGCATCAATATACAAGTGCTTCATAGTCATCAAAAGCTCTGCTTCTTGGCAATATCACAGCGTTGTCAGATTTCAAAAAGGCTTTACAGCGAAAGCACCACATTTAATTGTTTGAGAGTAGCACCTAATATATTTTTGACATAATTTCATAGGCCTCCACGGTTCACAGAAAACACTTTTCACAGCTAAAACAAATCAATTACCTTTTGAAGAACTTCTTCTGAGGGCTTCCTAAGTGTCCAACGAAGGCAATCCATGGTTCTTTTGTTAGAAAAAGTAATGTATTATATCCATAAATCTCCGCTTGGTTGGCGCGTTATAATCAGAAAAAACAGCGTCGACTCTTCCATTGAAACGTGAAGAGAACTCGTTCAATTTATACCTATAAACTTGTCCAAGAACAATCAAACATCATTGTAAATGTATCCTTAGGAACACTTTTATGTATAAATAGTATAATATTTCAACCGGAATATAAACTGGGCGATAAGAAAGGAAAAAAACACAGAGCGTGCCTGCCGGAAGCGCATTTTCTTGTAAGGACATCTGTGGGGACACTTCCTTATTCCTCTTCTTCTCTGCTCTAAAAGCAGCTAAGAAGAATCAAATCACTTTCTCGAGACTGTTGACATCCAGAGGAAGCGATAGGTACTGCATTCATATGCCCTTATAAGGGCATTTTCATAAGGGAGGGGCTCTAAATGAGGCAATCTGTCAAAACCACTTTTTCCAGGACAGAAATTCCTTGGGGTTTCGCCTGCCATATCCGTTCTGTTATACTCACAGACAAAATGTTAACACTTTTAGAAGATTCAGAGTATTTCCTATCCAATGGTACTACATATGTGCATATCCTATTGTCTGGGCCTGAATGGGAGGCATTTTACTTTGGGCATGCCAGGGTCTCCAAAACGGTCACCTCGTGCGCTGCTCCCAAAGAAGTTAATGCAGCTGGTGGCCACACCAGATACTGACTGTTACTTTTGATTTTCACCCCCCCCCTTTGTTCAGGGACACATTATTCTGTGGAACTTGTGTCTGTGGAACTTATGTCTGTGGAACTTGTTCAGTTAATGTCTCAGTTGTAGAATCTTGTTATGTTCATACAAATATTTACACATGTTAAATTTTCTGAAAATAAACGCAGTTGACAGTGAGAGGACTCTTTTCTTAAAATAATGATGGTCATGACTTTCTTACATTAAACGGTTATTAACAATTAACAATTGGTCTGAGATCGATTTAAGTTTCAGTCATGGGATTTATTTGTTGCTTTAATCCCTAAAATCAGTTGATGAGTATGTTTCTCTCCCTCTCCCTCTCCCTCTTCCTCTCTCCCTCTTCCGCTCCCTCTTCCCCTGTCTCCTTCTTCCCCTCTCCTCTCCCTCTCTTTCCCTCTCCCTCGCTCTTCCCCCCTCTCCCTCGCTCTTCTCCCCTCTCTCTCGCTCTTCCCCTCTCCCTCGCTCCTCTCTCGCTCCTCCTCTCCCTCTCCCTCGCTCTTCCCTCTCTCCCTCTCCCTCGCTCTCCCCTCTCTCCCTCTCCTCTCGCTCTTCCCCTCTCTCCCTCTCCCTCGCTCTTCCCCTCTCTCTCCCTCTCTTCCCCTCTCTCCCTCTCCCTCGCTCTTCCCCTCTCTCCCTCTCCCTCGCTCTTCCCCTCTCTCTCTCTCTCTCGCTCTTCCCCTCTCCCTCGCTCTTCCCCTCTCTCCCTCGCTCTTCGCCTCTCTTCCCCTCTCATCTTTCTCTCTCTCGCTCATCCCCTCTCTCCCTCGCTCTTCCCCTCTCTCCCCCTCCCTCGCTCTTCCCCTCTCCCTCTCTTCCCCTCTCTCCCTCTCTCTAGGTGGTAATGGGGAAGCTAAAGGTAGACCTGGGTACAGTCCAGTATGATACAGAAGGCCTCTCACCTGTCTCTCTGGCTGCCCAGGTGGGACTGGCTGCAGGGGCCGCTGTGGTGGTCCTAGTGGTGCTGGTTATCATCCTCATGTACAGGTCAGTCACTCACACTCACTCACGCTAACACATACTCACACTCACTCACGCTAACACACAGGTCAGTCACACGTCAGCTCAGTTGGTCGGAATGTGGCGATGCAGTTGGGGTTCAAAGGTGAGACGTTGTCACTGACGTTAAATAGCCGTTTCTCTCTGCGTGCAGGAGGAAGAGCAAGCTGGCCCTGAGAGACTACAAGAATGTTCTGGTTCAGCTGGAGACTCTGGAGATCAATGTGGGAGACCAGTGCAGGAAGGAGTTCACAGGTAAAGTACAGACTACTATCAACCTGTTTAGTTAAAATAGAGTCGGCGTCTGAAATGGAACCCTAATTATCTGGCCCAAAGAGAGTGACCCGGTCCCGAGTATTGCTGTCATCTCTAATCCTCTCCTTTCTACTCCTCTCCTCTCTACTCCTCTCCTCTACTCCTCTCCTTTCTACTCTCCTCTCTACTCCTCTCCTCTCTAATGCCCTCCTCTCTAATCCTCTCCTTTCTACTCCTCTCCTTTCTAATCCTCTCCTCTCTAATCCTCTCCTCTCTACTCCTCTCTATTCCTCTCCTTTCTACTCCCCTCTACTCCTCTCCTCTCTACTCCTCTCCTCTCTAATGCCCTTCTCTCTAATCCTCTCCTTTCTACTCCTCTCCTCTCTAATCCTCTCCTCTCTAATCCTCTCCTCTCTACTCTTCTCTATTCCTCTCCTCTCTGCTCCTCTCGAATCCTCTCCTTTCTACTCTTCTCCTCTCTACTCCTCTCCTCACTAATCCTCTCCTCTCTATTCCTCTCCTCTCTACTCCTCTCTATTCATCTCCTCTCTACTCCTCTCCTTTCTAATCCTCTCCTCTCTGCTCCTCTCGAATCCTCTCCTTTCTACTCCTCTCCTCTCTAATCCTCTTCTCTCTATTCCTCTCCTCTCGAATCCTCTCCTCTCCTCTCTACTCCTCTCCTCTCTGCTCCTCTCTACTCCTCTCCTTTCTAATCCTCTCCTCTCTACTCCTCTCTAATCCTCTCCTCTGTACTCCTCTCTACTCCTCTCCTCTCTACTCCTCTCCTCTCCACTCCTCCTCTCCTCCAGATCTGATGACAGAGATGATGGATCTGAGTAGTGATGTGGGTGGACCAGGTATTCCTCTCCTGGACTATAAGACATATGCGGAGCGCGTGTTCTTCCCTGGCCAGAGGGGGGCTCCACTGAGTCAGAACCTGGACCTGCCAGAGTCCCGCAGGCAGACAGTAGAACAAGGGCTGGGACAACTCAACAACCTCCTCAACAACAAACTGTTCCTTATCAGGGTGAGCGTCATACCAGGCTGATTGGGATACTCGGACTACAGCTGTCTAAATAGATTTCCGGATTTTTCACATTAGCCATAAACTTTCATTCACTGTGCAGTTTGAAGGAGTCTCTAGCGAAGCACATTCTGTGACCAACAAACAAAGATTTCTCTAACCCTAATCTTTAATCTCTCCCCCTCCTCCTCTTCCTCCTCCTCCTCCTCTCCAGTTCATCCACACCCTGGAGGCCCAGCAGAACTTCTCCCAGCGGGACCGTGGCTACGTGGCGTCTCTCCTGACCATGGCCCTGCACGACAAGCTGGAGTACTTCACTGATGTCATGAAGACCTTACTGGGAGACCTGGTGCAGCAATACGTCGCCAAGAACCCCAAACTCATGCTGCGCAGGTGGGTCCTGGTGTAACTGAACCCCAAACTCATGCTGCGCACTACATGACCAGGGTCTATATAGTGAACTCCTTTTGACCAGGGTCTATATAGTGAACTCCTTTTGACCAGGGTCTATATAGTGAACTCCTTTTGACCAGGGTCTATATAGTGAACTCCTTTTGACCAGGGTCTATATAGTGAACTCCTTTTTGACCAGGGTCTATATAGTGAACTCCCTTTTGACCAGGGTCTATATAGTGAACTCCCTTTTGACCAGGGTCTATATAGTGAACTCCTTTTGACCAGGGTCTATATATTGAATTCCTTTTGACTAGGGTCTATAGAGTGAACTCCCCTTGACAAGGGTCTATATAGTGAACTCACCTTTACCAGGGTATATGTAGTGAACTCCTTTTTGACCAGGGTCTATATAGTGATCTCCTTTTTAACCAGGGTCTATATAGTGAACTCCCTTTGACCAGGGTCTATATAGTGAACTCCCTTTGACCAGGGTCTATATAGTGAACTCCTTTTGACCAGGGTCTATATAGTGAACTCCCTTTTGACCAGGGTCTATATAGTGAACTCCTTTTGACCAGGGTCTATATAGTGAACTCCCCTTGACCAGGGTCTATATAGTGAACTCCTTTTGACCAGGGTCTATATAGTGAACTCTCTTTTGACCAGGGTCTATATAGTGAACTCCTTTTTGACCAGGGTCTATAGATTGAACTCCCTTTTGACCAGGGTCTATATAGTGAACTCCCTTTTGACCAGGGTCTATAGATTGAACTCCCTTTTGACCAGGGTCTATATAGTGAACTCCCTTTTGACCAGGGTCTATATAGTGAACTCCTTTTGACCAGGGTCTATATAGTGAACTCCTTTTGACCAGGGTCTATATAGTGAACTCCCCTTGACCAGGGTCTATATAGTGAACTCCTTTTGACCAGGGTCTATATAGTGAACTCTCTTTTGACCAGGGTCTATATAGTGAACTCCTTTTTGACCAGGGTTTATAGATTGAACTCCCTTTTGACCAGGGTCTATATAGTGAACTCCCTTTTGACCAGGGTCTATAGATTGAACTCCCTTTTGACCAGGGTCTATATAGTGAACTCCCTTTTGACCAGGGTCTATATAGTGAACTCCTTTTGACCAGGGTCTATATAGTGAACTCTCTTTTGACCAGGGTCTATATAGTGAACTCCTTTTTGACCAGGGTCTATGTAGTGAACGCCTTTTGACCAGGGTCTATATAGTGAACTCCTTTTGACCAGGGTCTATATAGTGAACTCCCTTTTGACCAGGGTCTATAGATTGAACTCCCTTTTGACCAGGGTCTATATAGTGAACTCCCTTTTGACCAGGGTCTATATAGTGAACTCCTTTTGACCAGGGTCTATATAGTGAACTCTCTTTTGACCAGGGTCTATATAGTGAACTCCTTTTTGACCAGGGTCTATGTAGTGATCTCCTTTTGACCAGGGTCTATATAGTGAACGCCTTTTGACCAGGGCCCGTAGGGCTCTTTAGCTCAGTGGGCTAACACAGCCTTGACGAACCCGTTTTGTGTAACAGAGGTGGTTCGGTCAACCTTGAGCACCTGATGATGTATGTTTGTTTGAGGTCTGAAGACTAGATGCCCAGGCTTCAGCTCAGTAGCATGCATTTCCTCTGTGTTTTTCCATTGTTCCTGACTTCTCTCACTCTCTCTCTCTCTCTCTCTCTCTCTCTCTCTCTCTCTCTCTCTCTCTCTCTCTCTCTCTCTGTCTCTCTCTCTGTCTCTCTCTCTCTCTCTCTCTCTCTCTCTCTCTCTCTCTCTCTCTCTCTCTCTCTCTCTCTCTCTCTCTCTCTCTGTCTCTCTCTCTCTCTCTCTCTGTCTCTCTCTCTGTCTCTCTCTCTCTCTCTCTCTCTCTCTCTCTCTCTCTCTCTCTCTCTCTCTCTCTCTCTCTCTCTCTCTCTCTCTCTCTCTCTCTCTCTCTCTCTGTCTCTCTCTCTCTCTCTCTCTCTCTCTCTCTGTCTCTCTCTCTCTCTCTCTCTCTCTCTGTCTCTCTCTCTCTCTCTCTCTCTCTCTCTGTCTCTCTCTCTCTCTCTCTCTCTCTGTCTCTCTCTCTCTCTCTCTCTCTCTCTCTCTCTCTCTCTCTCTCTCTCTCTCTCTCTCTCTCTCTCTCTCTCTCTCTCTCTCTCTCTCTCTCTCAGGACGGAGACGGTGGTGGAGAAGATGCTAACCAACTGGATGTCCATCTGTCTCTACTCCTTCCTCAAGGTGTGCGTGAAGCTGAAAAATGTTCCTGACGTGCCCATTACTCACAGAAATGTGTTCGAATTAAATTTTATTGGTCACATACACGTGTTTAGCAGATGTTATTGCGGGTGTAGCGAAATGCTTGTGTTTGTTGCCGTAAATGTGTGTGTATCTGACTGTCCTACTGTGTACCCTTTCTAGGAGGTGGCTGGGGAGCCCCTGTATATGCTGTACAGGGCCATCAAGTACCAGGTGGATAAGGGGCCAGTAGACGCTGTGACGGGGAAAGCCAAGCGCACCCTGAACGACAGCCATCTACTGAGAGAGGACATCGACTACTGCTCTATCGTACGGCTCTCTTCTTCTTGTCATCAAAAAATACAGCTTCATTTGAACCGTTTTGAAATAGGTTCGTTGTGGCTGATGTCTCTAAGCGAGAAGTCACCCCCTGCTTTGAATGAAGACGTCTGAGTCTACCTTAAATCCACTGGTACACTTCAGCTGCATTTTAAATGTCACCCTATTCCCTATATAGACCCATATAGACCATAGGGCTCTGGTCTAAAGTAGTGCACTATATAGGGAATAGGGTGCCATAGGGCCCTGGTCTAAAGTAGTGCACTATATAGGGAATAGGGTGCCATAGGGCTCTGGTCTAAAGTAGTGCACTATATAGGGAATAGGGTGCCATAGGGCCCTGGATAAAAGTAGTGCACTATATAAGGAATAGGGTTCCATTTCAGACACTGCCCTCCCACTATCCCTCTAACTCTTTATTGCTATCTGCTCTGTCTGGTCAGACTCTGGTGGTAATGAGTGGTGTGGAGTTGCAGCCGTGTCCGGTCAAGGTGTTGGACACAGACACCATCACACAGGTCAAAGACAAGATCCTAGACCAGATATATAAAGGAGCTCCCTTCTCACAGAGACCTGCTGCAGACTCACTAGACCTGGGTAAGGAACAGAGACCTGCTACAGACTCACTAGACCTGGGTAGGGAACAGAGACCTCGCTGCAAACTCACTAGACCTGGGTAAGGAATAGAGACCTGCTGCAGACTCACTAGACCTGGGTAAGGAACAGAGACCTGCTACAGACTCACTAGACCTGGGTAAGGAACAGAGATCTGGTTAAGGAATAGTGATAGAGACCTGGGTAAGGAATAGGGATAGAGGCCTGGGTAAGGAATAGGGAAAGAGACCTTGGTAAGGAATGGGGATAGAGGCCTGGGGAAGGAATAGGGAATAGAGGCCTGGGTAAGGAATAGGGACAGAGACCTTGGTAAGGAATAGGGATAGAGGCCTGGGTGAGGAATAGGGATATAGGCCTGGGTGAGGAATAGGAATAGAGGCCTGGGGAAGGAATAGGGATAGAGACCTGGGTGAGGAATAGGAATAGAGGCCTGGGGAAGGAATAGGGATAGAGACCTGGGTAAGGAATAGGGATAGAGACTTGGGTAAGGAATAGGGATAGAGGCCTGGGTAAGGAATAGGGATAGAGGCCTGGGTAAGGAATAGGGATAGAGGCCTGGGTAAGGAATAGGGATAGAGGCCTGGGTGAGGAATAGGGATAGAGGCCTGGGTGAGGAATAGGGATAGAGGCCTGGGTAAGGAATAGGAATAGAGACCTGGGTAAGGAATAGGGATAGAGGCCTGGGTAAGGAATAGGGAATAGAGGCCTGGGTAAGGAATAGGGACAGAGACATGGATAAGGAATAGGGATAGAGGCCTGGGTAAGGAATAGTGACAGAGACCTGGGGAAGGAATAGTGACAGAGACCTGGGGAAGGAATAGGGATAGATACCTGGATAAGGAATAGGGATAGTTACCTGGATAAGGAATAGGGACAGAGACCTGGGTAAGGAATAGGGATAGAGTCCTGGATAAGGAATAGGGATAGTTACCTGGATAAGGAATAGGGACAGAGACCTGGGTAAGGAATAGGGATAGAGGCCTGGTTAAGGAATAGGGATAGAGGCCTGGGTAAGGAATAGGGAATAGAGGCCTGGGTAAGGAATAGGGACAGAGACATGGATAAGGAATAGGGATAGAGGCCTGGGTAAGGAATAGTGACAGAGACCTGGGGAAGGAATAGTGACAGAGACCTGGGGAAGGAATAGGGATAGATACCTGGATAAGGAATAGGGACAGAGACCTGGGTAAGGAATAGGGATAGAGTCCTGGATAAGGAATAGGGATAGTTACCTGGATAAGGAATAGGGACAGAGACCTGGGTAAGGAATAGGGATAGAGTCCTGGATAAGGAATAGGGACAGAGACCTGGGTAAGGAATAGGGACAGAGACCTGGGGAAGGAATAGGGATAGAGGCCTGGGGAAGGAATAGGGATAGAGGCCTGGGTAAGGAATAGGGATAGAGGCCTGGGTAAGGAATAGGGATAGAGGCCTGGGTAAGGAATAGGGACAGAGACCTGGGGAAGGAATAGGGACAGAGACCTGGATAAGGAACAGGGATAGAGGCCTGGGTAAGGAATAGGGATAGAGGCCTGGGGAAGGAATAGGGACAGAGACCTGGGTAAGGAATAGGGATAGAGGCCTGGATAAGGAATAGGGACAGAGGCCTGGATAAGGAATAGGGATAGAGGCCTGGGTAAGGAATAGGGACAGAGGCCTGGATAAGGAATAAAGTCAAAGTCACCATTATTAGTCAGTTGTACAACCGAATGCCTTCAACCGAAATGTGTCTTCCGCATTTAACCCAACCCCTCTGAATCAGAGAGGTGCGGGGGGCTGCCTTAATCGACATCCACGTCTTCGGCGCCTGGGAACAGTGGGTTAACTGCCTTGTTCAGGGCAGAACGACAGATTTTTACCTTGTCAGCTCGGGGATTTGAACTTGCATCCCTCCGGTTACAAGTCCAACGCTCTAACCACTAGGCTACCTGCCGCCCCCCCTTAATCGACATCCACGTCTTCGGGCGCCCGGGGAACAGTGGGTTGTTGCCAGCCTCAACAGGGGCAGAACGACAGATTTTTACTTTGTCAGCTCGGGGATTCGAACATGCAACCCTCCGGTTACAATTCCAACGCTCAAACCACTAGGCTACCTGCCGAATAGGGACAGAGACCTGGGGAAGGAATAGGGAATAGTTGTCTATGGCTCTTGTTTTCTCAATGAATATAATAGCAAAAACTCTGCTAATGAATGTGATGTTTTAATTCTTGCCAATGTGATGTTTTAGTGGTGGTCAATGTGATGTTTTAGTGGTGGTCAATGTGATGTTTTATATGTGTGGTGGTCAATGCGATGTTTTAGTGGTGGTCAATGTGATGTTTTAGTGGTGGTCAATGTGATGTTTTAGTGGTGGTCAATGTGATGTTTTAGTGGTGGACAATGTGATGTTTTAGTGGTGGTCAATGTGATGTTTTATATGTGTGGTGGTCAATGTGATGTTTTAGTGGTGGTCAATGTGATGTTTTAGTGGTGGTCAATGTGATGTTTTATATGTGTGGTGGTCAATGTGATGTTTTAGTGGTGGTCAATGTGATGTTTTAGTGGTGGTCAATGTGATGTTTTAGTGGTGGTCCATGTGATGTTTTAGTGGTGGTCAATGTGATGTTTTAATTGTGTGGTGTTCAATGTGACGTTTTAGTGGTGGTCAATGTGATGTTTTTGTGGTGGTCAATGTGATGTTTTAGTGGTGGTCAATGTGATGTTTTAGTGGTGGTCATTGTGATGTTTTAGTGGTGGACAATGTGATGTTTTAGTGGTGGTCATTGTGATGTTTTAGTGGTGGACAATGTGATGTTTTAGTGGTGGTCAATGTGATGTTTTATATGTGTGGTGGTCAATGTGATGTTTTAGTGGTGGTCAATGTGATGTTTTAGTGGTGGTCAATGTGATGTTTTAGTGGTGGTCAATGTGATGTTTTAGTGGTGGTCAATGTGATGTTTTAGTGGTGGTCCATGTGATGTTTTAGTGGTGGTCAATGTGATGTTTTAGTGGTGGTCAATGTGATGTTTTAGTGGTGGTCAATGTGATGTTTTAGTGGTGGTCAATGTGATGCTTTAGTGGTGATCAATGTGATGTTTTAGTGGTGGTCCATGTGATGTTTTAGTGGTGGTCAATGTGATGTTTTAGTGGTGGTCAATGTGATGCTTTAGTGGTGATCAATGTGATGTTTTAGTGGTGGTCCATGTGATGTTTTAGTGGTGGTCAATGTGATGCTTTAGTGGTGATCAATGTGATGTTTTAGTGGTGGTCAATGTGATGTTTTATATGTGTGGTGGTCAATGTGATGTTTTATATGTGTGGTGGTCAATGTGATGTTTTAGTGGTGGTCAATGTGATGTTTTAGTTCTGGTCAATGTGATGTTTTAGTGGTGGTCAATGTGATGTTTTAGTGGTGGTCAATGTGATGTTTTAGTGGTGGTCAATGTGATGTTTTAGTGGTGGTCAATGTGATGTTTTATATGTGTGGTGGTCAATGTGATGTTTTATATGTGTGGTGGTCAATGTGATGTTTTAGTGGTGGTCAATGTGATGTTTTAGTTCTGGTCAATGTGATGTTTTAGTGGTGGTCAATGTGATGTTTTAGTGGTGGTCAATGTGATGTTTTAGTGGTGGTCAATGTGATGTTTTAGTTCTGGTCAATGTGATGTTTTAGTGGTTTACAATGTGATGTTTTAGTGGTGGACAATGTGATGTTTTAGTGGTGGACAATGTGATGTTTTAGTGGTGGTCAATGTGATGTTTTATATGTGTGGTGGTCAATGTGATGTTTTATATGTGTGGTGGTCAATGTGATGTTTTAGTGGTGGTCAATGTGATGTTTTAGTGGTGGTCAATGTGATGTTTTAGTGGTGGTCAATGTGATGTTTTAGTCATGGTCATTGTGATGTTTTAGTGGTGGTCAATGTGATGTTTTTGTGGTGGTCAATGTGATGTTTTAGTGGTGGTCAATGTTGTGTTTTAATTGTGTGGTGGTCAATGTGATGTTTTAGTGGTGGTCAATGTGATGTTTTAATTGTGTGGTGGTCAATGTGATGTTTTAGTGGTGGTCAATGTGATGTTTTAATTGTGTGGTGGTCAACACACCAGTTCTGACCTCAGTGTTTATTAAGGACGTCTGAACCCAGTTTGTTTGAAAATCACCATTCACACAATGTTACTCTGCAAAGAGATCTGGTTATGTGACGGAGATGTGTGTTTGAACCGGGCTCAGGTTAATGAGTAACCTTGCCTGAGACCTGAACGATTGCGTAAGCTCCCCAAGCTAGTCCCTAGGCTTGAGCTTAGCAGGCTAGCACAGTCTTGTAAGGTTTAGATAACCAGGGTTCAAACACAGACCGATACGTTCTGTCCTAAGATGCTGTTTCTCTGATATGAGGTGAATGTGATTTGTCTGGTCAGAATGGAGATCCGGGCAGGCGGGTCACCTGACTCTGTCAGACGATGACGTCACAGCAGTCCTGCAGGGCCGCTGGAAGAAACTCAACACTCTGCAACACTACAAGGTGGCACACACACACACACACACGACCCCTACACACACACACAGACACACACACACACACACACAACCCCTACACACACACACGACCCCTACACACACTCACACACACACAACCCCTACAAACACACACAACCCCTACACACACACACACGACCCCTACACACACACACACACACACACACACACACACACAATCCCTACACACACACACACGACCTGTATACACACACACACACACAACCCCTACACACACACACACACAAACTCACACACACACAACCACTACAAACACACACAACCCCTACACACACAACCCCTACACACACACACGATCCCTACACACACACACGACCTGTACACACACACACACACACATCCCCTACACACACACACACACAACCCCTACACACACACACACACACACAACCCCTCCACACACACACACGACCCCTACACACACACACACACACACACTACCCCTCCACACACACACACGACCCCACCACACACACACACACGACCTCTACACAAACACACACACACACGACCCCTACACACTCACACACACACAACCCCACACACACACAACCCCTACACACTCACACACACACACACATAATCCCTACACACACACACAAACGCAACCCCTACACACACACACAATTACAACCCCTACACACTCACACACACACAACCCCTACACACTCACACACACACAACCCCACACACACACAACCCCTACACACTCACACACACACACACAATCCCTACACACAAACACAACCCCTACACACTCACACACACACAACCCCTACACACACACACAACCCCTACACACTCACACACACACACACAACCCCTACACACTCACACACACAACCCCTACACACTCACACACACACACACACACAACCCCTACACACTCACACACACACACACACACACAACCCCTACACACTCACACAAACACACATAACCCCTACACACTCACACACACACACACAACCCCTACACACTCACACACACACACACACACACACACACACACACAACCCCTACACACTCACACAAACACACACAACCCCACACACATACAACCCCTACACACACACACAACCCCTACACACTCACACACACACACACACAACCCCACACACACTGATGAGATCTGCTACATGTTTCTCTCCAAGGTACCTGACGGAGCTACAGTGGCTCTGATCCCTGCTGTCGTCATGGGGATACACCAGGTGTACCAGACTGGAGAGAGTAAGTACTGTTATACTATATAACCTGTTATACTACTATATATCCTGTTATACTACTATATATCCTGTTATACTACTATAGAACCTGTTATACTACTATAGAACCTGTTATACTACTATATAACCTGTTATACTACTATAGAGCCTGTTATACTACTATATAACCTGTTATACTACTATAGAACCTGTTATACTACTATATAACCTGTTATACTACTATATAGCCTGTTATACTACTATAGAACGTGTTATACTACTATATGGTCTGTTATACTGCTATATAGCCTGTTATACCACTATATAGCCTGTTATACTACTATATAGCCTGTTATACTACTATAGAACCTGTTATACTACTATATAGCCTGTTATACTACTATAGAACCTGTTATACTACTATATATCCTGTTATACTACTACTACTATATATCCTGTTATACTACTATAGAGCCTGTTATACTACTATAGAACCTGTTATACTACTATATAGTCTGTTATACTGCTATATAGCCTGTTATACTACTATAGAGCCTGTTATACTACTATAGAACCTGTTATACTACTATAGAACCTGTTATACTACTATAGAACCTGTTATACTACTATATATCCTGTTATACTACTATAGAGCCTGTTATACTACTATATATCCTGTTATACTACTATAGAGCCTGTTATACTACTATATAGCCTGTTATACTACTATATATCCTGTTATACTACTATAGAGCCTGTTATACTACTATGTATCCTGTTATACTACTATAGAGCCTGTTATACTACTATATAGCCTGTTATACTACTATAGAACCTGTTATACTACTATAGAGCCTGTTATACTACTATATATCCTGTTATACTACTATAGAGCCTGTTATACTACTATATATCCTGTTATACTACTATAGAGCCTGTTATACTACTATATAGCCTGTTATACTACTATAGAACCTGTTATACTACTATAGAGCCTGTTATACTACTATATATCCTGTTATACTACTATAGAGCCTGTTATACTACTATATATCCTGTTATACTACTATAGAGCCTGTTATACTACTATATATCCTGTTATACTACTATAGAACCTGTTATACTACTATAGAACCTGTTATACTACTATAGAGCCTGTTATACTACTATAGAACCTGTTATACTACTATAGAACCTGTTATACTACTATAGAGCCTGTTATACTACTAAAGATCCTGTTATACTACTATAGAGCCTGTTATACTACTATATATCCTGTTATACTACTATAGAGCCTGTTATACTACTAAAGATCCTGTTATACTACTATAGAGCCTGTTATACTACTATAGAACCTGTTATACTACTATATATCCTGTTATACTACTATAGAGCCTGTTATACTACTATATATCCTGTTATACTACTATAGAGCCTGTTATACTACTATATATCCTGTTATACTACTATAGAGCCTGTTATACTACTAAAGATCCTGTTATACTACTATAGATCGTCACGGTAACGATTTGATAGTGACCTTCAGTGTTATGGTCTGTTGTGGTAGCTGTGTAATGGAAGGAGGAACCAAACAGATATCCTTTAAACTACTTCCAGCTTCAAGGATGCTTCCAAAGTGGCACCCTGTGTATAATGTCAAAAGTAGGATACTACTATAATGAATATGTGTCTCCCTCTCTGGAACTGGAAGTGTGTCCCTCTGTGTACTCCGTAGAGATGCCCATGTTGGAGGCTGAGGAGGGGCTGAGGCTGTGGCACCTGGTGAAGTCCAGCGAGGAACCAGAGATTCCCAAACCCAGCAGCATGAGAGAGAGGGAGAGGGCCAAGGCCATACCAGAGATCTACCTTACACGACTACTATCTATGAAGGTAGGTACACACACAAACATGCACACGCAAAGACAAACACACACACACACAGGGAACGGGTTCAGGCTATACCAGAGTGCATATCATAAGTATTCACCTTTCAGCAGTACACTGGAGGTGCTTACCAAGAAGACAGTGAATGTTCCTGAGTGGCCGTGTTACCGTTTGGACTTAAAACGGCTTCAGGATCTTTGGCAACAAACAAAATGGTTGTCTAGCTTCTTAGGGATGAGTGGTGCGCTAGCGCCCCACTCCCGACACTACCAGGTGAAATGCAAGACAAAATCCAAAAGTTGAATTATTAAACATGCATCAATATACAAGTGTTTCATACTCATCAAAAGCTCTGCTTCTTGGCAATATCACAGCATTGTCGGATTTCAAAAAGGCTTTACGACGAAAGCACTACATTTGATTGTTTGAGGGTAGCACCTTCAATATTTTCCATAACCATGAAATCTTTAGCCAGCGCGGTCGATAGAAAATGCATTTCACAGGGAAAACTTGTGCCTTTTGTAGAACTTCTGCAGAGGGCTTCCTAAGTGTCCAACAAAGACAATCCATCGGTATTTGGTTAGAAAAAGTAATTTATTATATCATTAAATCTCTGTTTGGTTGGCACCTTGTGTTCAGAAAATCCAACGTGAAGGAGAACGCGTTCATTTAAACCTATAAACTTTCCCTCAACAAAACAAAAACCAATTAAAATGCAACCTTAGCTTATCTTTTATGAATAAAAGTGATAATCTTTCACTTGGATGGTCACCTAAACGTTATATAAGTCAAACAAAGTGGACCGCTCAGCCAAACATACGCCCAAAAAAGTGCAACTGAAAAATAGCTCCCCTGACTAAAACCTCTACCGATTGAACACAATGGTTCCGATTTCCATTAAACTTTACCTATACACTGCTGACATCCAGTGGAAGCAATAGGTACTACATTCAGTGTCCTGGTATAAATACTTTTCAATAGGCAGTCTCTCTAAGTGAGCCATAAGCCACCAGAATGACATTTCCACTCAGAGTGTTTCCTATCCAATAGTACTAATTATGTGCATATCCTATTTTCTGAGCCTGAGTGGCAAGCATTTTACTTTAGGCACGCCAGACTCTCCAAAACCGGCCCCTAAGCTGCTACTCCCCAACAAGCTAGCAATGATCAACAACCAACTTGACAGAGCTTGAAGAATACAAAAATAAATAATGTGCAAATATTGTATAATCCAGGTGTGTAAAGCTCTTAGAAACATACCCAGACAAACTCTCAGCTGTAATCACTGCCAAAGGTGATTCTAACATGTATTGATGGTTTGAGTACTGATGTAAATAAGATATTTCATTTTCAATACATTAACAAAAAATGTTTTTTGTACCATCTTTGAAATGCAAGAGAAAGATAATAATGTATTATTCCAGCCCAGGCGCAATTTTGGTTTTGGCCACTAGATGGCAGCAGTGTATGTGCAAAGTTTTAGACTGATCCAATGAACCATTGCATTACTGCAGATGGTATGGTATACACCTAGCTGTGTGTTCTAAAGGATGTTGTCTCTCTCCCTACCAGGGTACGCTGCAGATGGTATGGTATACACCTAGCTGTGTGTCTACAGGATGTTGTCTCTTTCCCTACCAGGGTACGCTGCAGATGGTATGGTATACACCTAGCTGTGTGTCTACAGGATGCTGTCTCTCTCCCTACCAGGGTACGCTGCAGATGGTATGGTATACACCTAGCTGTGTGTTCTAAAGAATGTTGTCTCTCTCCCTACCAGGGTACGCTGCAGAAGTTCGTAGACGATGTGTTCATAGCCATCCTCAACACCAAGCGTCCTCCTCCTATCGCTGTGCGCTTCTTCTTTGACTTCCTGGATGACATGGCAGGAAAACACGGCATCGACGACCCCGATACCGTGCACATCTGGAAGACCAACAGGTCAGTTTGTCACTGGTCCTGGTTCCTGGTTTGTCCTTCTGTAAATTTTAAATACAATTCAATGAAATTAAACTTTTTCCCTCCTCTTCTTCTATATTAAAAGTGCACTGCTGAGAAAAACGAGACTTTCGATGGTCGAAAGATTGACTGCGATCGGTGACAGAGCAGACTGACTGATCACCTCGCATTCCTAAATAACGACTCACTATTATTTGATCAGTCAGTTTGCTCTGTCGGTGATCAACAAATGTCCTATTTGTTTTTTTTTTTGTATTTTCTATGTCCTTCAGTAAGATACCCATAGTGTTTGTCTTCACTCCCAGCCTGCCTCTGAGGTTCTGGGTGAACATCTTGAAGAATCCTCAGTTTGTGTTTGACGTCCAGGTGACCGACAGCGTGGACGCTGTCCTCTCTGTCATCGCGCAGACATTCATCGACTCCTGCACCACCTCCGAACACAAAGTCGGACGGGTCAGAAACACTTATTTTAAACGTTATTTATTTGTATATTTTTGTATATTTATTTTCTTATTAATAATAATACCCGAGTTGTTTCAACGTCTTAAATGTGTGATATTTTATTTTATCGACGGTATTTTCAGAAATCAGTCGTCAACAACGATTCTGAGCTCTATGTCGTTCCTCATCAGGTCTGTCCAGACAACTTTTAGCTGTGAGAACCGGTTAAGGAAAAGGAGTCTTGTCTCTGTATTTTGTCATCCATACTAACATGTGATGATGATGATGATGATGATGATGGTCGTTTTGTTGACCCGTAGGACTCTCCAGTGAACAAGCTGTTGTACGCCAGAGAGATCCCCAGATACAAGCAGCTGGTTGAGAGGTGAGACAGACGATAGTGCCGTGACTCTGTGACTGCTCCAAGCTAATTAAGGTCAGACTATGGATTCACCCTGCTCTCTGTGGACTTGCTGAGCAGTGGATGATCTTCACTGTTTTTTCTCCAAATACTACTGTTCTGTGGGTATTGTTCCAGGTATTACAGTGTTCTGTGGGTATTGTTCCAGGTATTACAGTGTTCTGTGGGTATTGTTCCAGGTATTACAGTGTTCTGTGGGTATTGTTCCAGGTATTACAGTGTTCTGTGGGTATTGTTCCAGGTATTACAGTGTTCTGTGGGTATTGTTCCAGGTATTACAGTGTTCTGTGGGTGTTGTTCCAGGTATTACAGTGTTCTGTGGGTGTTGTTCCAGGTATTACAGTGTTCTGTGGGTATTGTTCCAGGTATTACAGTGTTCTGTGGGTATTGTTCCAGGTGTTAGTGTGTTCTGTGGGTATTGTTCCAGGTATTACAGTGTTCTGTGGGTATTGTTCCAGGTATTACAGTGTTCTGTGGGTATTGTTCCAGGTATTACAGTGTTCTGTGGGTATTGTTCCAGGTATTACAGTGTTCTGTGGGTATTGTTCCAGGTATTACAGTGTTCTGTGGGTGTTGTTCCAGGTATTACAGTGTTCTGTGGGTATTGTTCCAGGTATTACAGTGTTCTGTGGGTATTGTTCCAGGTATTACAGTGTTCTGTGGGTATTGTTCCAGGTATTACAGTGTTCTGTGGGTATTGTTCCAGGTATTACAGTGTTCTGTGGGTATTGTTCCAGGTATTACAGTGTTCTGTGGGTATTGTTCCAGGTATTACAGTGTTCTGTGGGTATTGTTCCAGGTATTACAGTGTTCTGTGGGTATTGTTCCAGGTATTACAGTGTTCTGTGGGTATTGTTCCAGGTATTACAGTGTTCTGTGGGTATTGTTCCAGGTATTACAGTGTTCTGTGGGTATTGTTCCAGGTATTACAGTGTTCTGTGGGTATTGTTCCAGGTATTACAGTGTTCTGTGGGTATTGTTCCAGGTATTACAGTGTTCTGTGGGTATTGTTCCAGGTGTTAGTGTGTTCTGTGGGTATTGTTCCAGGTATTACAGTGTTCTGTGGGTGTTGTTCCAGGTATTACAGTGTTCTGTGGGTATTGTTCCAGGTATTACAGTGTTCTGTGGGTGTTGTTCCAGGTATTACAGTGTTCTGTGGGTGTTGTTCCAGGTATTACAGTGTTCTGTGGGTATTGTTCCAGGTATTACAGTGTTCTGTGGGTGTTGTTCCAGGTATTACAGTGTTCTGTGGGTATTGTTCCAGGTATTACAGTGTTCTGTGGGTATTGTTCCAGGTATTACAGTGTTCTGTGGGTATTGTTCCAGGTATTACAGTGTTCTGTGGGTATTGTTCCAGGTATTACAGTGTTCTGTGGGTATTGTTCCAGGTATTACAGTGTTCTGTGGGTATTGTTCCAGGTATTACAGTGTTCTGTGGGTATTGTTCCAGGTATTACAGTGTGTTCTGTGGGTATTGTTCCAGGTATTACAGTGTTCTGTGGGTATTGTTCCAGGTATTACAGTGTTCTGTGGGTATTGTTCCAGGTATTACAGTGTTCTGTGGGTATTGTTCCAGGTATTACAGTGTTCTGTGGGTATTGTTCCAGGTATTACAGTGTTCTGTGGGTATTGTTCCAGGTATTACAGTGTGTTCTGTGGGTATTGTTCCAGGTATTACAGTGTTCTGTGGGTATTGTTCCAGGTATTACAGTGTTCTGTGGGTATTGTTCCAGGTATTACAGTGTTCTGTGGGTATTGTTCCAGGTATTACAGTGTTCTGTGGGTATTGTTCCAGGTATTACAGTGTGTTCTGTGGGTATTGTTCCAGGTATTACAGTGTTCTGTGGGTATTGTTCCAGGTATTACAGTGTTCTGTGGGTATTGTTCCAGGTATTACAGTGTTCTGTGGGTATTGTTCCAGGTATTACAGTGTTCTGTGGGTATTGTTCCAGGTATTACAGTGTTCTGTGGGTATTGTTCCAGGTATTACAGTGTTCTGTGGGTATTGTTCCAGGTATTACAGTGTTCTGTGGGTATTGTTCCAGGTATTACAGTGTTCTGTGGGTATTGTTCCAGGTATTACAGTGTTCTGTGGGTATTGTTCCAGGTATTACAGTGTTCTGTGGGTATTGTTCCAGGTATTACAGTGTTCTGTGGGTATTGTTCCAGGTATTACAGTGTTCTGTGGGTATTGTTCCAGGTATTACAGTGTTCTGTGGGTATTGTTCCAGGTATTACAGTGTTCTGTGGGTATTGTTCCAGGTATTACAGTGTTCTGTGGGTATTGTTCCAGGTATTACAGTGTTCTGTGGGTATTGTTCCAGGTATTACAGTGTTCTGTGGGTATTGTTCCAGGTATTACAGTGTTCTGTGGGTATTGTTCCAGGTATTACAGTGTTCTGTGGGTATTGTTCCAGGTATTACAGTGTTCTGTGGGTATTGTTCCAGGTATTACAGTGTTCTGTGGGTATTGTTCCAGGTATTACAGTGTTCTGTGGGTATTGTTCCAGGTATTACAGTGTTCTGTGGGTATTGTTCCAGGTATTACAGTGTTCTGTGGGTATTGTTCCAGGTGTTAGTGTGTTCTGTGGGTATTGTTCCAGGTATTACAGTGTTCTGTGGGTATTGTTCCAGGTATTACAGTGTTCTGTGGGTATTGTTCCAGGTATTACAGTGTTCTGTGGGTATTGTTCCAGGTATTACAGTGTTCTGTGGGTATTGTTCCAGGTATTACAGTGTTCTGTGGGTATTGTTCCAGGTATTACAGTGTTCTGTGGGTATTGTTCCAGGTATTACAGTGTTCTGTGGGTATTGTTCCAGGTATTACAGTGTTCTGTGGGTATTGTTCCAGGTATTACAGTGTTCTGTGGGTATTGTTCCAGGTATTACAGTGTGTTCTGTGGATATTGTTCCAGGTATTACAGTGTTCTCTGGGTGTTGTTCCAGGTATTACAGTGTTCTGTGGGTATTGTTCCAGGTATTACAGTGTTCTGTGGGTATTGTTCCAGGTATTACAGTGTTCTGTGGGTATTGTTCCAGGTATTACAGTGTGATCTGTGGGTATTGTTCCAGGTATTACAGTGTTCTGTGGGTCTTGTTCCAGGTATTACAGTGTTCTGTGGGTCTTGTTCCAGGTATTACAGTGTTCTGTGGGTATTGTTCCAGGTATTACAGTGTTCTGTGGGTATTGTTCCAGGTATTACAGTGTTCTGTGGGTATTGTTCCAGGTATTACAGTGTTCTGTGGTATTACAGTGTTCATTGTTCCAGGTATTACAGTGTTCTGTGGGTATTGTTCCAGGTATTACAGTGTTCTGTGGGTATTGTTCCAGGTATTACAGTGTTCTGTGGGTATTGTTCCAGGTATTACAGTGTTCTGTGGGTATTGTTCCAGGTATTACAGTGTGTTCTGTGGATATTGTTCCAGGTATTACAGTGTTCTCTGGGTGTTGTTCCAGGTATTACAGTGTTCTGTGGGTATTGTTCCAGGTATTACAGTGTTCTGTGGGTATTGTTCCAGGTATTACAGTGTTCTGTGGGTATTGTTCCAGGTATTACAGTGTTCTGTGGGTATTGTTCCAGGTATTACAGTGTTCTGTGGGTATTGTTCCAGGTATTACAGTGTTCTGTGGGTATTGTTCCAGGTATTACAGTGTTCTGTGGGTATTGTTCCAGGTATTACAGTGTTCTGTGGGTATTGTTCCAGGTATTACAGTGTTCTGTGGGTATTGTTCCAGGTATTACAGTGTTCTGTGGGTGTTGTTCCAGGTATTACAGTGTTCTGTGGGTATTGTTCCAGGTATTACAGTGTTCTGTGGGTATTGTTCCAGGTATTACAGTGTTCTGTGGGTATTGTTCCAGGTATTACAGTGTTCTGTGGGTATTGTTCCAGGTATTACAGTGTTCTGTGGGTATTGTTCCAGGTATTACAGTGTTCTGTGGGTATTGTTCCAGGTATTACAGTGTTCTGTGGGTATTGTTCCAGGTATTACAGTGTTCTGTGGGTATTGTTCCAGGTATTACAGTGTTCTGTGGGTATTGTTCCAGGTATTACAGTGTTCTGTGGGTATTGTTCCAGGTATTACAGTGTTCTGTGGGTATTGTTCCAGGTATTACAGTGTTCTGTGGGTATTGTTCCAGGTATTACAGTGTTCTGTGGGTATTGTTCCAGGTATTACAGTGTTCTGTGGGTATTGTTCCAGGTATTACAGTGTTCTGTGGGTATTGTTCCAGGTATTACAGTGTTCTGTGGGTATTGTTCCAGGTATTACAGTGTTCTGTGGGTATTGTTCCAGGTATTACAGTGTTCTGTGGGTATTGTTCCAGGTATTACAGTGTTCTGTGGGTATTGTTCCAGGTATTACAGTGTTCTGTGGGTATTGTTCCAGGTATTACAGTGTTCTGTGGGTATTGTTCCAGGTATTACAGTGTTCTGTGGGTATTGTTCCAGGTATTACAGTGTTCTGTGGGTATTGTTCCAGGTATTACAGTGTTCTGTGGGTATTGTTCCAGGTATTACAGTGTTCTGTGGGTATTGTTCCAGGTATTACAGTGTTCTGTGGGTATTGTTCCAGGTATTACAGTGTTCTGTGGGTATTGTTCCAGGTATTACAGTGTTCTGTGGGTATTGTTCCAGGTGTTAGTGTGTTCTGTGGGTATTGTTCCAGGTATTACAGTGTGTTCTGTGGGTATTGTTCCAGGTATTACAGTGTGTTCTGTGGGTATTGTTCCAGGTATTACAGTGTTCTGTGGGTATTGTTCCAGGTATTACAGTGTGTTCTGTGGGTATTGTTCCAGGTATTACAGTGTTCTGTGGGTATTGTTCCAGGTATTACAGTGTTCTTGTGGGTATTGTTCCAGGTATTACAGTGTTCTGTGGGTATTGTTCCAGGTATTACAGTGTGTTCTGTGGGTATTGTTCCAGGTATTACAGTGTGTTCTGTGGGTATTGTTCCAGGTATTACAGTGTTCTGTGGGTATTGTTCCAGGTATTACAGTGTTCTGTGGGTATTGTTCCAGGTATTACAGTGTTCTGTGGGTATTGTTCCAGGTATTACAGTGTTCTGTGGGTATTGTTCCAGGTATTACAGTGTTCTGTGGGTATTGTTCCAGGTATTACAGTGTTCTGTGGGTATTGTTCCAGGTATTACAGTGTTCTGTGGGTATTGTTCCAGGTATTACAGTGTTCTGTGGGTATTGTTCCAGGTATTACAGTGTTCTGTGGGTATTGTTCCAGGTATTACAGTGTTCTGTGGGTATTGTTCCAGATGTTAGTGTGTTCTGTGGGTATTGTTCCAGGTGTTAGTGTGTTCTGTGGGTATTGTTCCAGGTATTACAGTGTTCTGTGGGTATTGTTCCAGGTATTACAGTGTTCTGTGGGTATTGTTCCAGGTATTACAGTGTTCTGTGGGTATTGTTCCAGGTGTTAGTGTGTTCTGTGGGTATTGTTCCAGGTATTACAGTGTGTTCTGTGGGTATTGTTCCAGGTATTACAGTGTTCTGTGGGTATTGTTCCAGGTATTACAGTGTTCTCTGGGTATTGTTCCAGGTATTACAGTGTTCTCTGGGTGTTGTTCCAGGTATTACAGTGTTCTTTGGGTATTGTTCCAGGTATTACAGTGTTCTGTGGGTATTGTTCCAGGTATTACAGTGTTCTCTGGGTATTGTTCCAGGTATTACAGTGTTCTCTGGGTGTTGTTCCAGGTATTACAGTGTTCTTTGGGTATTGTTCCAGGTATTACAGTGTTCTGTGGGTATTGTTCCAGGTGTTAGTGTGTTCTGTGGGTATTGTTCCAGGTATTACAGTGTTCTTTGGGTATTGTTCCAGGTATTACAGTGTTCTTTGGGTATTGTTCCAGGTATTACAGTGTTCTGTGGGTATTGTTCCAGGTATTACAGTGTTCTGTGGGTATTGTTCCAGGTATTACAGTGTTCTGTGGGTATTGTTCCAGGTATTACAGTGTTCTGTGGGTATTGTTCCAGGTATTACAGTGTTCTGTGGGTGTTGTTCCAGGTATTACAGTGTTCTGTGGGTATTGTTCCAGGTATTACAGTGTTCTGTGGGTCTTGTTCCAGGTATTACAGTGACATCCACAGTGCAGCGTCTGGCTGTTACCAAGAAATGAACTCTACTCTAACAGAGTTGTCTGGGGTGAGTGGTGTTTTAAACCCTACTTTAGTCTCCTCTCCTCTCCTTCACTTTACTATCCTCTCTGCTCTACATATTTTTTTTTAATGTTTAATAATCTACTCTACTGTTACACCGTTATAAAGTTAAATATACATTGCTGTGGTTGTAATTGTCCGTGCAGTAGCGGTATTTATCCAGTAGGTTGCAGTAACATGTCTCTTTCCATTTTAGAGTTTTGCCTCAGAGATGAACAGTCTGGTGGCTCTGCACGAGCTGTACAAGTACATCAACAAGTACTATGACCAGGTACACACACGTTCAGAAAGTGTTCAGACCCCTTGACTTTTCCATGTTGTTTCGTTACAGCCTTATTCTAAAATGGATTAAACAAAACAAATCCTCAGCAATCTACACACAATACCCCATAATGACATCATAATACCCCAAATGACATCACAGTACCCCATAATGACATCACAATACCCCATAATGACATCACAATACCCCATAATGACATCACAATACCCCAAATGACATCACAATACCACAAAAGACATCACAATACCCCATAATGACGTCACAATACCCCAAATGACGTCACAATACCCCATAATGACGTCACAATACCGCGAATGACATCACAATACCCCATAATGACGTCACAATACCCCATAATGACGTCACAATACCTCAAATGACGTCACAATACCTCAAATGACGTCACAATACCCCAAATGACGTCACAATACCCCATAATGACGTCACAATACCCCATAATGACATCACAATACCCCAAATGACATCACAATACCCCATAATGACATCCCAATAGCCCATAATGACTTCACAATACCCCATAATGACATCACAATACCCCATAATGACATCACAATACCCCAAATGACATCACAATACCACAAAAGACATCACAATACCCCATAATGACGTCACAATACCCCAAATGACGTCACAATACCCCATAATGACGCCACAATACCTAATGACATCACAATACCCCATAATGACGCCACAATACCCCATAATGACGTCACAATACCTCAAATGACGTCACAATACCTCAAATGACGTCACAATACCCCAAATGACATCACAATACCCCATAATGACATCACAATACCCCATAATGACATCACAATACCCCATAATGACAAAGCAAAACATAAATATATATATTTTTTTTTTTTTTTTTTTTTTTTTGCAAATGTATTAAAAAAACTTATTTACATAAGTATTCAGACACTTTGCTATGAGACTCGAAATTGAGCTCAGCGGCATCTAATTTCCATTGATCATCCTTGAGATGTTTCTACAACTTGATTGGAGTCCACCTGTGGTAAATTCAATTGATTGGACATGATTTGGAAAGGCACACACCTGTCTATATAAGGTCCCACAGTTGACAGTGGATGTCAGAACAAAAACCAAGCCATGAGGTCGAAGGAATTGTCCGTAGAGCTCTGAGACAGGATTGTGTCGAGGCACAGATCTGGGGAAGGGTACCAAAACATTTCTGCATCATTGAAGGTCACCAAGAACACAGTGGCCTCCACCATTCTTAAATGGTAGAAGTTTGGAACCACCAAGACTCTTCCTAGATCTGGCCACCCGGCCAAACTGAGCAATCGGGGGAGAAGGGCCTTGGTCAGGGAGGTGACCAAAAACCCGATGGTCACTCTGACAGAGCTCCAGAGTTCCTCAATCTGAAATGTTTGCTGGCTAATTGAGTGACTGCTGATGTTACACCTTGTGTATTCTATTATTCTAATGCTCAACAGTATGTTTGAGACCCTGACTTGAGTTCCTAGAAGAATTCAATATATTTTTAAATTGTATTGGTCATCGTGTCTCTACTTTATTCTACGGTACTATATTATCTGACAGTGAAGTCTGTTGTCTGTCTGTAGATCATCACGTCTCTGGAGGAGGACGCAGCTGGTCAGAAGATGCAGCTGGCCTATCGTCTACAGCAGGTCGCCGCCCTGGTGGAGAACAAGGTCACTGACCTTTAACCCCTGATCTCTGACTCCTGACCTGAGGTCTACAGCAGGTCGCTGCCCTGGTGGAGAACAAGGTCCCTGACCTTTAACCCCTGATCTCTGACTCCTGACCTGAGGTCTACAGCAGGTCGCCTGCTGTAAAACAGACCTTGGTCTCCGTGTGACTCCCTGATCAAAATAAATAGACCTTGGTCTCCGTGTGACTCCCTGATCAAAACAAACAGACCTTGGTCTCCGTGTGACTCCCTGATCAAAACAAACAGACCTTGGTCTCCGTGTGACTCCTGATCAAAACAAACAGACCTTGGTCTCCGTGTGACTCCCTGATCAAAACAAACAGACCTTGGTCTCCGTGTGACTCCCTGATCAAAACAAACAGACCTTGGTCTCCGTGTGACTCCCTGATCAAAACAAAGAGACCTTGGTCTCCGTGTGACTCCCTGATCAAAACAAACAGACCTTGGTCTCCGTGTGACTCCCTGATCAAAACAAACAGACCTTGGTCTCCGTGTGACTCCCTGATCAAAACAAACAGACCTTGGTCTCCGTGTGACTCCCTGATCAAAATAAAAGGTAAATCAAAAAGGCAGCAGACAAAGAATTCCTAGCAATAAGTCTCACAGGGAATATAACGGAGAAATGTAAAGGACCAGAAGGCTGGAATAGTTCAAACCCTGCAACACCAAGTCTCACCAGCAGAGGGGGCTGTGGTGGAGTTGAGCAGATTTTAGTCATTTTAAAAACCAGCTGCGTTTAGCAGGCTGTTACATTGAACAGACACACTGTATTGAAACTAATTTATTCTCTGTAAATATAATCCGTCCCATACCAACCAAAGATGCCTTATTTAAACTTTTGAAACGACTTAAAGTGTATAATATTTTGAAGTCAAACACGTTTGCCAAATGAACTGTGGCGAACCTGTTTTGAATTGGTACTGTGATTTTCTAAAGATAACAGGGAAAAGCTGGAGATTCTCTTCTGATGATCTGAGGTGTACCAGTCTGACCGAACCTGTACCAGTCTGACCGGACCTGTACCAGTCTGACCGAACCTGTACCAGTCTGACCGGACCTGTACCAGACTGACCGGACCTGTACCAGTCTGACCGAACCTGTACCAGACTGACCGAACCTGTACCAGTCTGACCGAACCTGTACCAGACTGACCGAACCTGTACCAGTCTGACCGAACCTGTACCAGACTGACCGAACCTGTACCAGTCTGACCGAACCTGTACCAGACTGACCGAACCTGTACCAGACTGACCGGACCTGTACCAGTCTGACCGAACCTGTACCAGACTGGCCGAACCTGTACCAGTCTGACGGAACCTGTACCAGTCTGACCGAACCTGTACCAGTCTGACCCGAACCTGTACCAGACTGACCGAACCTGTACCAGACTGACCGAACCTGTACCAGACTGACCGGACCTGTACCAGTCTGACCGAACCTGTACCAGTCTGACCCGAACCTGTACCAGACTGACCGAACTTGTACCAGTCTGACCGAACCTGTACCAGTCTGACTGAACCTGTACCAGACTGACCGGACCTGTACCAGACTGACCGAACCTGTACCAGTCTGACCGAACCTGTACCAGACTGACCGAACCTGTACCAGTCTGACCGAACCTGTACCAGACTGACCGAACCTGTACCAGTCTGACCGAACCTGTACCAGACTGACCGAACCTGTACCAGTCTGACCGAACCTGTACCAGACTGACCGAACCTGTACCAGACTGACCGAATCTGTACCAGTCTGACCGAACCTGTACCAGACTGACCGAACCTGTACCAGACTGACCGGACCTGTACCAGACTGACCGGACCTGTACCAGTCTGACCGAACCTGTACCAGTCTGACCCGAACCTGTACCAGTCTGACCGGACCTGTACCAGTCTGACCGAACCTGTACCAGTCTGACCGAACCTGTACCAGACTGACCGAACCTGTACCAGTCTGACCAAACCTGTACCAGACTGACCTATCCTGTTACCTGTCGGTGTGCTCTAACCCCACAGACTATTCCCTATATAGTGCACTACTTTAGACCAGAGCCCTATGGAACCCTATTCCCTATATAGTGCACTACTTTAGACCAGAGCCCAATGGCACCCTATTCCCTATATAGTGCACTACTTTAGACCAGGACCCGATGGCACCCTATTCCCTATATAGTGCACTACTTTAGACCAGAGCCCTATGGAACCCTATTCCCTATATAGTGCACTACTTTAGACCAGAGCCCTATGGAACCCTATTCCCTATATAGTGCACTACTTTAGACCAGAGCCCTATGGCACCCTATTCCCTATATAGTGCACTACTTTAGACCAGGACCCGATGGCACCCTATTCCCTATATAGTGCACTACTTTAGACCAGAGCCCTATGGAACCCTATTCCCTATATAGTGCACTACTTTAGACCAGAGCCCTATGGAACCCTATTCCCTATATAGTGCACTACTTTAGATCAGAGCCCTATGGCACCCTATTCCCTATATAGTGCACTACTTTAGACCAGGACCCGATGGCACCCTATTCCCTATATAGTGCACTACTTTAGACCAGGGCCCTATGGCACCCTATTCCCTATATAGTGCACTACTTTAGACCAGGGCCCTATGGCACCCTATTCCCTATATAGTGCACTACTTTAGACCAGAGCCCTATGGAACCCTCTTCCATTTTAGGTTGTACCCTCTGACCCAGCTCCTGGTTTAGTTAGTGGACATACAGATCCTTTATGTATTAATCTGTCTTGGGTTAGAGATCCTTTATGTATTAATCTGTCTTGGGTTACAGATCCTTTATGTATTAATCTGTCTTGGGTTAGAGATCCTTTATGTATTCATCTGTCATGGGTTACAGATCCTTTATGTATTAATCTGTCTTGGGTTAGAGATCCTTTATGTATTAATCTGTCTTGGGTTACAGATCCTTTATGTATTAATCTGTCTTGGGTTACAGATCCTTTATGTATTAATCTGTCTTGGGTTACAGATCCTTTATGTATTAATCTGTCTTGGGTTACAGATCCTTTATGTATTAATCTGTCTTGGGTTACAGATCCTTTATGTATTAATCTGTCTTGGGTTACAGATCCTTTATGTATTAATCTGTCTTGGGTTACAGATCCTTTATGTATTAATCTGTCTTGGTTAGAGATCCTTTATGTATTAATCTGTCTTGGGTTAGAGATCCTTTATGTATTAATCTGTCTTGGGTTAGAGATCCTTTATGTATTAATCTGTCTTGGTTAGAGATCCTTTATGTATTAATCTGTCTTGGGTTAGAGATCCTTTATGTATTAATCTGTCTTGGTTAGAGATCCTTTATGTATTAATCTGTCTTGGGTTAGAGATCCTTTATGTATTAATCTGTCTTGGGTTACAGATCCTTTATGTATTAATCTGTCTTGGGTTACAGATCCTTTATGTATTAATCTGTCTTGGGTTACAGATCCTTTATGTATTAATCTGTCTTGGGTTACAGATCCTTTATGTATTAATCTGTCTTGGTTAGAGATCCTTTATGTATTAATCTGTCTTGGGTTAGAGATCCTTTATGTATTAATCTGTCTTGGGTTAGAGATCCTTTATGTATTAATCTGTCTTGGGTTAGAGATCCTTTATGTATTAATCTGTCTTGGGTTAGAGATCCTTTATGTATTAATCTGTCTTGGGTTACAGATCCTTTATGTATTAATCTGTCTTGGGTTAGAGATCCTTTATGTATTAATCTGTCTTGGTTAGAGATCCTTTATGTATTAATCTGTCATGGGTTACAGATCCTTTATGTATTAATCTGTCTTGGGTTACAGATCCTTTATGTATTAATCTGTCTTGGGTTTGTAAAGTTATTGTGTAGTTATATTGCTGAATGGTGATCTTAATGACTTTTCCCTCCTAACACTTTGTTCTCCGTGTTTGGAGCTCCTGGTCATGAGTATGTATGGCTTGATTTATTGACAGTGGGTGCCTCCCAAATCACACCCTATGCCCTTTACAGTGAACTGCTTTTAACCAGAGTAGTGCACTATATAGTGAATAGGGTGCCGTTTTGGGACGCAGACAGCCGGTGTGATTTTTAAAGGATGTCTTTTGACTGGGCTGTGTGTATACTGTTTTGATTGGAGCGTTTAAAGGTTTAAGTCAATACCTCCTAAGAAATTTCTTGAAACTTGATTGCGTTCCAGGCCGACTACATTACAGATGCTGCAGATGCTGCGTCAACCCATTGCGGTGTGCCACGTCATTGAGTGCACATTCGGGCATCAGATTGCTATATAATAGGATGTGGTTAGCTGTTATGTTAAACACCTATCTAGGCAGGCATCTGCAGTGTAGTCAGCCTGGTCCGTTGTGTCTTCCTGTTACTAGTGAGTGTTATGTTGCATGTTCTTTTCTGAACCGGGGTCTAGCTCGTAGGACTGTAGTTTTAACTGAACCCGGGGTCTGGCTCGTAGGACTGTAGTTTTAACTGAACCGGTGTCTGGCTCGTAGGACTGTAGTTTTAACTGAACCCGGGTCTGGCTCGTAGGACTGTAGTTTTAACTGAACCCGGGTCTGGCTCGTAGGACTGTAGTTTTAACTGAACCGGGGTCTGGCTCGTAGGACTGTAGTTTTAACTGAACCCGGGGTCTGGCTCGTAGGACTGTAGTTTTAACTGAACCCGGGGTCTGGCTCGTAGGACTGTAGTTTTAACTGAACCGGGGTCTGGCTCGTAGGACTGTAGTTTTAACTGAACCGGTGTCTGGCTCGTAGGACTGTAGTTTTAACTGAACCGGGTCTGGCTCGTAGGACTGTAGTTTTAACTGAACCGGTGTCTGGCTCGTAGGACTGTAGTTTTAACTGAACCGGGGTCTGGCTCGTAGGACTGTAGTTTTAACTGAACCGGTGTCTGGCTCGTAGGACTGTAGTTTTAACTGAACCCGGTCTAGCTCGTAGGACTGTAGTTTTAACTGAACCCGGTCTGGCTCAGTAGGGACTGTAGTTTTAACTGAACCCGGGGTCTGGCTCGTAGGACTGTAGTTTTAACTGAACCGGGGTCTGGCTCGTAGGACTGTAGTTTTAACTGAACCGGGGTCTGGCTCGTAGGACTGTAGTTTTAACTGAACCGGGGTTCTGGCTCGTAGGACTGTAGTTTTAACTGAACCGGTGTCTGGCTCGTAGGACTGTAGTTTTAACTGAACCGGTGTCTGGCTCGTAGGACTGTAGTTTTACCTGAACCGGGGTCTGGCTCGTAGGACTGTAGTTTTAACTGAACCGGGGTCTGGCTTGTAGGACTGTAGTTTTAACTGAACCGGTGTGACTCGTAGGACTGTAGTTGTAGTGATTCTCTGCATGTGTTTTTTAACGTGTTAAAGGGAACCATATCCCCGACATAGTGCATCACTTTAGACCAGAGCCATCTGGGCTTCCCATCTGGGCTTCCCAATGGGCCCTGGTCAAAAGTAGTGCACTCTAAAGGGAATAGGGTGCCGTTTGGAATGTTAACTGTTGTGTTATTCTATTTGGGATGTTAACTGTTGTGTTATTCTATTTGGGATGTTAACTGTTGTTATTCTATTGCCTGTACAATTTTACATTCTTTCCCATTCTGGGTTGTCAACAGCACAACAGGTCTGGACCTATTTTAATGAAGAGGTCTCTATCAGAGAAACTACTGTGTATCCCCTATGCCACCCTATTCCCTATATAGTGCACTACTTTTGGCCTGGTCAGGCTAGGGACAATAATCCAACTCAAATGTGCCACTAAACAGTGGTTTGTAATGACATTGGGGAGTTGAGAGAGAGCTGGAGACTAGCCATATGTCTGTCACTCTGGCATGTGTATAGTTTGATTCCAGATGTGCCTGTAAATACATTGTGAAGAGAATTGTTTTTATGGGGAAAATAAAGTTGTAATTGTTAACAGGCTCTGTCTGTTTGTTTCTTGGTTTGAGATTGTGATGGTTGACTTTTATTGATGGGAAATTAACTTGTGCTCGTATGGGTCAAGACTGTCAAACTGTTGTAGAGACAAAGGTACTCTTTGAAGAGTCAGTCACTTAAACTCACAATACAATAGGCAGGTTGTCAGTCACCCAGGTTGTCAGTCACCCAGGTTGTCAATCACCCAGGTTTATTCAACTGTTCTATTTAATGGAAACAGCGGATATAGGATCCATTCGACAGATTTTTATTTTGTCTAACTTTCTTAACTGACACAAATGATGAGGGAAACGGTGTATTCCGAATAAAGGATGAGGGAAACGGCGTATTCTGAATAAAGGATGACGGAAACGTGTATTCTGAATAAAGGATGACGGAAACGTGTATTCCGAATAAAGGATGAGGGAAACGGTGTATTTTGAATAAAGGATGAGGGAAACGGTGTATTTTGAATAAAGGATGAGGGAAACGGTGTATTTTGAATAAAGGATGAGGGAAACGGTGTATTTTGAATAAAGGATGAGGGAAACGGTGTATTCTGAATAAAGGATGAGGGAAACGGTGTATTCCGAATAAAGGATGACGGAAACGGTGTATTCTGAATAAAGGATGAGGGAAACGGTGTATTTTGAATAAAGGATGAGGGAAACGGTGTATTTTGAATAAAGGATGACTGAAACGGTGTATTTTGAATAAAGGATGACGGAAACGGTGTATTTTGAATAAAGGATGAGGGAAACGGTGTATTCTGAATAAAGGATGAGGGAAACGGTGTATTCTGAATAAAGGATGATGGAAACGGTGTATTCTGAATAAAGGATGAGGGAAACGGTGTATTCTGAATAAAGGATGAGGGAAACGGTGTATTCCGAATATGTTTCTTCAAGGCAGTTTGGATCTCGGTAGTGAGTGTTACAAAAGCGAAATTACACCGCAATTACTGTATCATCTTACCTTATGAACGTGCACTAGTCTGCCCACAGCAGCGCTAGTCTGCCCACAGCAGCGCTAGTCGGCCCACAGCAGCGCTAGTCGGCCCACAGCAGCGCTAGTCTGCCCACAGCAGCGCTAGTCGGCCCACAACATCGCTAGTCTGCCCACAGCATCGCTAGTCGGCCCACAGCATCGCTAGTCGGCCCACAGCATCACTAGTCGGCCCACAGCATCGCTAGTCTGCCCACAGCATCACTAGTCGGCCCACAGCAGCACTAGTCTGCCCACAGCGTCACTAATCGGCCCACAGCATCACTAGTCTGCCCACAGCATCACTAGTCTGCCCACAGCAGCAGTAGTCTGCCCACAGCAGCGCTAGTCTGCCCACAGCATCGCTAGTCTGCCCACAGCATCGCTAGTCGGCCCACAACATCGCTAGTCTGCCCACAGCATCACTAGTCTGCCCACAGCAGCGCTAGTCGGCCCACAGCATCGCTAGTCGGCCCACAGCATCGCTAGTCGGCCCACAGCATCACTAGTCGGCCCACAGCATCGCTAGTCTGCCCACAGCATCACTAGTCGGCCCACAGCAGCACTAGTCTGCCCACAGCATCACTAGTCTGCCCACAGCAGCAGTAGTCTGCCCACAGCAGCGCTAGTCTGCCCACAGCATCGCTAGTCTGCCCACAGCATCGCTAGTCGGCCCACAGCATCGCTAGTCTGCCCACAGCATCACTAGTCTGCCCACAGCATCACTCGTCTGCCCGAAGCAGCACTAGTCGGCCCACAGCATCACTAGTCTGCCCACAGCATCACTAGTCTGCCCACAGCAGCACTAGTCGGCCCACAGCATCACTAGTCTGCCCACATCATCACTAGACTGCCCACAGCATCACTAGTCTGCCCAAAGCAGCACTAGTCGGCCAACAGCATCACTAGTCTGCCCACAGCATCACTAGTCTGCCCACAGCAGCACTAGTCGGCCCACAGCATCACTAGGCGGCCCACAGCATCACTAGTCGGCCCACAGCATCACTAGTCGGCCCACAGCATCACTAGTCGGCCCACAGCATCACTAGTCTGCCCACAGCATCACTAGTCTGCCCACAGCAGCACTAGACGGCCCACAGCAGCACTAGACTGCCCACAGCATCACTAGTCTGCCCACAGCATCACTAGTCTGCCCACAGCAGCACTAGTCGCCCCACAGCATCACTAGTCTGCCCACAGCATCACTAGTCTGCCCACAGCATCACTAGTCGGCCCACAGCATCACTAGTCGGCCCACAGCATCACTAGTCGCCCACAGCATCACTAGTCGGCCCACAGCATCACTAGTCTGCCCACAGCATCACTAGTCGGCCCACAGCATCACTAGTCGGCCCACAGCATCACTAGTCTGCCCACAGCATCACTAGTCTGCCCACAGCATCACTAGTCGGCCCACAGCATCACTAGTCGGCCCACAGCATCACTAGTCTGCCCACAGCATCACTAGTCGGCCCACAGCATCACTGATCTTGGTCCACTTCCCTCCTGCTGGTGGTGGGAGGAGATGAAGCAGCAGGGAGGACATATCATTGTCTCAGTCCGAGGGCAAGAAAAGGCAAAACACCCCAATTCACCCCAAACATTGCACTGCCCACGAGAGAATCCACTTACTGGTTTCACTGTTATTCTCTGTTTTTCTGCAGACTTCAGGAGGCGACGTGAATCAGTGGTCGTAGTCAGAGGTTGCCAGTTTGATGACTTTAGGCTTCAATACAGTGTCCCACTTTTCAAGGAGCTTAGAGGATGTTCCATCGTCGATCAGCAAGAAGTCCTGATTCACCTAAAACAAAGTGGATCACCTCAACTTCATGACCAACTCACGTTCTCAATCAGACAAATAGCCTGTAGTTCTGATTCCAAGACATACTACATCACTCAATCCTTTGATGTTCAGAAACCTGGGAAAGACTGAGGACATCTGTGCTTCTGTCTGGACTATAAACTAGCTCCTGGCAATAGTCAGTCTTCCTCCTATGGGTCGGGCCTCCCGACTTGGGAGAAATACTCTTCTTGATGTGCCCAACATGGTAGTCAAATGGTTATTATTTTTTAGACTTGATTCTATGTTTGACGTCCCTTTCAGTCCACAGAACAAGTGTCAAAAATATTAAAGCAAGCTCTGCCGGCACTTACTTACACCTGTGGCGGGGAAAAAAATGATCTCTCAACGAAGGAAAGAGGGTCACAATTCCAAGAGCATAACGTTCTCTCTCTGTTGACGAGTGGGAAGCCTCCTGCTCTGAAACAGTAAACGCATACACACGCCAAATACGTTTAACCAAAGTCGTGTTGACGAAGGCACTGTGTCTTTCTACAGCCAAATAACATTTAAATGTATAGTTTAATTGTTTTTTTCGATCCATTGTTTTGTGGCTAACGAGATGTTTGCCCATGCGTCTCTTTTCATGTGGCTGACTAACATGGCAATGATCTCTCTCCCGGTTCTGTGGTCCAATGTTTTGGTTGTCTGGTACTCTTCTAATACGTCTTGCCCGCCGGGTCTACTAGTCAGCGCGTCTCTCCCCATCTAATAAAGACAAGAGAAAAGTTTGTTTTTATTTTTTATTTCACCTTTATTTATAATTTAGCCTGCTCCGAAGGAGATGAGGTCATCGACTAAGGTTGCGTTGTCCTGTTCAGACTGTCTTTATGGACATCTCGGGGTCTAAATCACTTTGACGAGAGGGATAATGTGTCTGTGCACGAACAGCCTGCAAGGAGAAACGTCTGAGCACAAACAATGGATCAAAGCAAATCAATCTATACATTCATGTTATTTGATATCATTATGTGAGACTGTAGAAAGATGCCTTCATCCAGGTCGGGATTAGCCTCAGTTTGAGAATCATCAACAATGTGTATTTGTGCTACAGAGGGCAGTCCAAACCTATTTTGGACTACAAAAAAAAAAGAGAGACCAGCCAGAATACAGGGAGATAAGCCATCTAGGGGGCAACATAATGGGTCTGACCCAAATCAAGCGCAAGGGTTCAATTAACAAAATACATTAGACAGTTCATTGACCTTGATTGATGAAATCTCCATAAGCCAGCTGTGTTGCTAGATGAAGTGGATTACTGCATTGTTGGGTTAAGAGCAGAGTTTGGTGCATGTTTTTGACCTAGCACTACACAGCTGATTCAAATAATAAACGAATCATCAAGCTTTGATTATTTGAATGAGCTGTGTAGTTTTAGGGCAAAATACAAAACGTGCATCCCTCCCGAGGACCGGGTTGGGAAGAAAGGCATTTCACTGTTCTTGTGAACGTGACATTGAAACATGACACTTGCATCCCTGGGTGCTGGCCTAGTCTCTTGGCCTAGTCTCATGGCCTAGTGTCTGGCCTAGTCTCATGGCCTAGTGTCTGGCCTAGTCTCATGGCCTAGTGTCTGGCCTAGTCTCATGGCCTAGTCTCATGGCCTAGTGTCTGGCCTAGTCTCATGGCCTAGTGTCTGGCCTAGTCTCATGGCCTAGTCTCATGGCCTAGTCTCTTAGCCTAGTGTCTTGGCCTAGTCTCATGGCCTAGTCTCATGGCCTAGACTCTTAGCCTAGTGTCTTGGCCTAGTCTCATGGCCTAGTCTCATGGCCTAGTGTCTGGCCTAGTCTCATGGCCTAGTCTCATGGCCTAGTCTCATGGCCTAGACTCTTACTGTCTGTGGTACAGTAGTACAGATGGAACGTGATCCTCTAATGGCAGCTGTAGATGTTAAATGTTTCTGTCTTCGTTTTGTTCTGAACCTGTTTATATGTTCTATTCCTCCTGATTTACTTCTACTGTTAATAGCACAACAAGAAACTAGTGTCTGGCCTAGTCTCATGGCCTAGTCTAATGGCCTAGTGTCTTGCCTAGTCTCATGGCCTAGTCTCTTAGCCTAGTGTCTGGCCTAGTCTCATGGCCTAGTGTCTGGCCTAGTCTCATGGCCTAGTGTCTGGCCTAGTCTCCTGGCCTAGTGTCTGGCCTAGTCTCATGGCCTAGTGTCTGGCCTAGTCTCCTGGCCTAGTCTCATGGCCTAGTGTCTGGCCTAGTCTCATGGCCTAGTGTCTGGCCTAGTGTCTGGCCTAGTCTCATGGCCTAGTGTCTGGCCTAGTCTCATGGCCTAGTGTCTGGCCTAGTGTCTGGGCCTAGTCTCTTAGCCTAGTCTCATGGCCTAGTGTCTGGCCTAGTCTCATGGCCTAGTGTCTGGCTTAGTCTCATGGCCTAGTGTCTGGCTTAGTCTCATGGCCTAGTGTCTGGCCTAGTCTCATGGCCTAGTGTCTGGCCTAGTCTCATGGCCTAGTGTCTGGCCTAGTCTCATGGCCTAGTGTCTGGTCTAGTCTCATGGCCTAGTGTCTGGCCTAGTCTCATGGCCTAGTCTCATGGCCTAGTGTCTGGCCTAGTCTCATGGCCTAGTCTCATGGCCTAGTCTCTTAGCCTAGTGTCTTGGCCTAGTCTCATGGCCTAGTCTCATGGCCTAGTGTCTGGCCTAGTCTCATGGCCTAGTGTCTGGCCTAGTCTCATGGCCTAGTGTCTGGCCTAGTCTCATGGCCTAGTCTCATGGCCTAGTGTCTGGCCTAGTCTCATGGCCTAGTGTCTGGCCTAGTCTCATGGCCTAGTGTCTGGCAGTCTCTCTCTCAGGTTGCAACCCGTCTCTGGCAAAACGAACGCCTCCACAAGTTGCGCGACCTGCTTTCCTCCAATGAGTGAGTCCAGTGGGTGTGTCGGTGAAGAGTGCACATAAAGACGCGTCTCTCCTCCGGTTCCTCTGTCTCTCTCTCCGTTTACAGCGTTCATCGAGGTCCTCTGGTAGCTCGCAGGGCTGATACACTGGTTAATCCATTTCACTTCCACCGACACCCGGGGAGAAGCTGTGCAGCTCTTCAAATATCCGTGCTAGTTATTTAACCAACCGGTGTCCGCTAGTTGACCGTATCTCCGCCATGGCCAGCTACCATAAACCGGACGAGAAGACACTGCAGGGCCTGAAAGACATCGCCAACAAGCTGCGGATCAACTCGGTCAAGGCAACATGCGCCTCCAACTCCGGGTACGTTGTTTTAAAACGTGATCCGAAATCATGTTTGACTAGTGTAGTTAGTATTTAACTAGTTTAACTAGTGTCGTTAGTATTTAACTAGTTTAACTAGTGTCGTTAGTATTTAACTAGTTTAACTAGTTAGGTAACGTTTAGACATTTGAACCGTCTCTGTCTGTAGTCGAACCGAACATGTACTTCACACGTGCGGATTGTGTTTTTACCGTAGGCGGTTGTCGGTGGTTTAGTTAGATAAGTGTTTCCCTCCAGGTGTAATTTATGTTTTAGAAGTGTTTATTTTAATTTTAACGTGGCTGTACTACATTACCCAGGTGGCTAAAGGCGCTAACATGGCTAGCGAGAAATGTGCGTCAGGGACTACAGATGACCGTGAACCGGTTCGAGTGACCCCTGACCGTGGATGCACTCGGGTCCTTCATTTAGGAGCTGTTGATCTAACTATAACCTACGTGACTTTATACCGGGTATCGCGCCCGTGTTGGATTTGTTTTGGTGGTTTGAGTTCGGGCTCCATTTTAGCAAGGCAGTCCCGGAGAGGAGTCCCGTGGTCGCTGTCGGTCTCGGATTTAAAGATGCAGGCGCACGGTGCGTTCAGACAACCCCCTAAATAAAATGAATAAAAATAAACACAACTAAATAAAATAAATCAACCCCCTAAATAAAATTAATTAAAATAAAAACGACAAAATAAATCAACCCTAAATAAAATGAATTAAAAACTAAATAAAATAAATAACCCCCCCTCCTAATTAAAATAAATCCAACCCCCCTAAATAAAATTAATTAAAATAAATCAAACCCCCCTAAATAAAATTAATTAAAATAAATCAAACCCCCCTAAATAAATAAAAACAACTAAATAAAATGAATCAACCCCTAAATAAAATGAATTAAAATAAATCAACCCCCCTAAATAAAATGAATTAAAATAAATCAACCCCTAAATAAAATAATAAAGCCCCCCTAAACGTGGACTAGCTTCGCTGCTCCAGCGTCAACCCGTAGTACAATAGGGACGTTGACCTAAACGTGGACTAGCGTCGCTGCTCCAGCGTCAACCCGTAGTACAATAGGGACGTTGACCTAAACGTGGACTAGCGTCGCTGCTCCACCTTCAACCCGTAGTACAATAGGGACGTTGACCTAAACGTGGACTAGCGTCGCTGCTCCAGCTTCAACCCGTAGTACAATAGGGACGTTGACCTAAACGTGGACTAGCGTCGCTGCTCCACCTTCAACCCGTAGTACAATAGGGACGTTGACCTAAACGTGGACTAGCTCCACCTTCAACCCGTAGTACAATGGGGACGTTGACCTAAACGTGGACTAGCTCCGCTTCAACCCGTAGTACAATAGGGACATTGACCTAAACAAAGACTGGGCAGAGGGCGCCTCTCGTTGCAGCACTATTGTGTTATTGCAAAACGTGGCAATATTTCAGCCAAATTCAAAATACCCTTTTTTTTCTTTCTGACCATTATTGCCACACCATAGAAGCAGGTCTTTCTCAACGTGACCTTCAGGAAGTGTCTGTGGGGTGGAGTAGAAAGGGTCACTGTACTAATGTGGTTTGGGCCTGCATCCCAAACTGCACCCTATTCCCTATGTAGGCTAGTGCACAACTCTTCGGCTCGTGTTTTTTGGCAGCCAAATCACCCACGGGCTAACAGTTGGAGTGAACCAGAAAGAAGAGACACACTTGGCTCCTCAGTTTACAAAAGACAGGAGAGGCTTGATCGTCTTCGCTGTACCCAAGAAGCTCGATTTTTAGCCACTTCGCTAGCAAATGAACAAAACCAAATGATATCATTTATTTGGCACATCTTATAGAGAGTTAACTATAAGCAGTGGCATAGCACCCACACATTATTTATATATCGTAATACAAAAATACGTTATTAAATCATACCGCCAGTATGCTTTAGTTGAATAAAAATAAACTAATAAACCTTCCCTGGTAGAGTTGTTCTGGTTTTATTTCAGACAGTCTTATCAGAACAAACAAGAGTATTTCAGACCTTGGCCATAACCTACTAGACGAACCCATTCTCATACTGTAGGATCGTGGTGGCTGTAGACTTGATACCTTTTTCTATGGCACTTGGATATTTTTTTTTTTTTTTGTGTGCGCTGAAAATCAGAACCGCTTTAGACCAGGAGACCTAAACGCTCAATATGATTTAAAAAAGAAAGGGAGGATAATAAATGTACAAACTCCGATGGGAACTTTTTTTTTGTCTAAACTTGTCAATTTCATCAGGTTTCAGTCACTGGAAGATCTGCTTGGAGGTAAATGGTTGAGCAGCATGCTGTTGTAGTTTTAATGATATGACACAGTGTGGTTCTGATGACACGGTGTGGTACTAAGAGTTTCTTTGCATAAGATGACTACTACCCCGGGATATTCCAGATGGTTTAACAAATTTCAAGATTCTCTGAACATATCTGTCTTCTCTTAACCAGATAAGGGAGTCCAGGATTCTCTTGGTTCAAGAACGGCTTCTTCTCCTTTAAGGAAATTAGCCGTGAGTGACGTCCACAGAAGACTGAGGGAGCCTGGCAGAAATTAGTGGACCGTAGATGCTTAAAGTGAAATCTCATGATTCCAAATCGCTTTAACAGGCCTCGATTACACTTACACACACACACACACACACACAGAGCAGGGTTATTGCAACGCTGGGGGATATTACGTGGCACGGCTATGCATAGCCTACTAGGCTTCTACAGCGTACGTATGGCCCAAGGGCGTAGGTCCATTCCATAGCCAATGTAGGGTGAATCATTTATGTATTGAGTTGATAGTGGTTTCCATGACAACATATTGTTGCCAGTGTTATTGTTTTAGCTGAAACCCCCTGGGAGGCACGGCGACCGTCTGAAAGAAGGAAGATCGTTGAGTTTAAACGGCTGTTTCTGAAAGTGGCTTGGTGATGCCTACAGTATTCACTAGTTACCTGTTACCTTTAGTGTAGTCTCCTTCATTTGGTCCAGAGGGTCTTTTTAATGAGGATGTGTCCCATCTATACAACCAGTCCCATTTTTTTCATGAGCTGAAATAAAAGATCCCAGAAATATTCCGTACACAAAAAAGCTTTCATTTCTTTTTTGGGGGGGGGACGGGGACAAATTTGTTTACATCCCTGTCAGTCAGCATTTCTCATTTGCCAAGATAATCCATCTACCTGACATGTGTGGCATATCAATAAGCTGATTAAACAGCATGATCATTACGCAGGTGCACCTTGTGCTGGGGCGTGTGGAAGGCCAGTCCTAAAATGTGCAGTTAAAAAAAAAAAAACACGATTCCACAGATGTTTTGAGGGAGGATGCAATTCGAATGCTGACTGCACTAATGTTCACCAGAACTGTTGCAGATCATTAAATGTTATTTTCTCTACCATAATCCACCACAGTGTCGTTTAAAAAAAAAAAAATTTGACAGTAAATCCCAACGGCATCACAACCGCAGACCACGTGTAACCAGCCCAGGTCCTCCACATCCGGCTTCTTCGCCTGCGGGATTGTCTTGAGACCAGCCACACGGAGCGCTGATGAAACTGTGGGTTTGCTCAGCCGAAGAATTACTGCACAAACTGTCATCTGCGTGCTCGTCGTCCTCGCCAGGGTCTTGACCTGACCGCAGTTCAGCGTCGTAACTGACTTCAGTGGACAAATGCTCCCCGTTCGATGGCCACTGGCACGCTGGAGAGAAGTGTGCTCTTCACCAATGAATCCCGGGTTTCAACTGTACCGGGCAGATGGCGTGTGTGGGTGAGCGGTTTGCCCCGTGGTGGTGGGGGCGTTGGGCAGGCATAAGCTACGGACACCATTCCATTTTATCGATGGCAATTTTAAAAGCATAGAGATTCCCGTGACGAGATCCTGAGGTCCATTGTCGTGCCATTCGTCCGCCGCCATCACATTTCAGCATTAATGTCACAACGATCTGTACACATTTCCCGGATGCTGAAAATGTCCAGGTTATTCCATGGCCTGCACGTTTTGGGATGCTCTGGATCGACGTGCGACGAATGGATGCTCAAGTTCCCGCCAATATCCAGCGACCTCCACTCCTCTTCAACGGCTCTGTGGACAACGCTCCGCAATCGACAGCCTGATCAACTCAATGCAGAGATATCAGATGTATTCCCAGTCACTTTGGAATCCATAGGTTTAAGGCCTAATGAATTTTCAATTGACTGATTTTTCCTTATGAACAGTGTCTTTTTAATGGATATTTTTTTTATTTTTGACTGTCAGGGTTGAACATTTTTTTTTAAACCGATCCTCAGAATGCGGTGTGACTGGGTAACATGCATGTGACTGGGTTCCCAATTAACAGCTGCTTGATAACCTGCTCTCAATGCCTCTCCTCTCTCTCTTTCTCGTGCTCTGCCGGTCTAGTCTCCTCATCCTCTCTCTCTCTCTCCCTCCTTTCCAGTCACCCCACCACGTGTTGCAGTGCAGCAGAGCTCATGTCCGTGCTGTTCTTCCATACCATGCGTTACAAAGCCACTGACCCACGCAACCAGTGCAACGACCGCTTCGTGCTGTCTAAGGTGAGGCTGCAGTCACACACACACACTACTAGGACGGACCTCATCTGTGAGCTGTTGGCTTGGTGCCCTTTTTCCCCTGGACCATGTTGCGATTTAATAATTATAATTCTGAATAATAGCAAAGTGAACCAGCGTATTGTTAAGAACAGTGCAACGGAGTTAGGAGACCGGAACAGCTGTCGTCTTTTAAGGAAATTGAATAGGATTCCACAACTTAATTAGGTCCTGTAATCAATAGCCTGTTAAATGTGCCTGGCTTTATACATCATCTCTATTGAAATAAGACAGATCCTGCTTGTTTTGAGTTTAATAGCTTGCTGATTTTCCATAAGCACCAAAAAGAAGTTTTTTTTTTAAAAAATCGTTTGGTCGATAACAGAACAACTATCAGTCGACCAAGATTTTTCTTTTTTGTTTGTTGAGGCAGTCGTACGTTCTACACACATTGCTCGCCGTACACACTGTTCAGCTGTCGGTTCTTTCAATTGCACTACATTTCCCAAGCGCCCTCGGAGTCTTGTACTATTCTCTGATTGGCTGTTGTGTTCCTCCAGGGTCATGCTGCGCCAATCCTGTACGCTGCCTGGGCGGAGGCGGGCTTTGTGAAGGAGGCTGACCTGATTAACCTTAGGAAGATAGACTCTGACCTGGAGGGTCACCCAACACCCGTAAGTAACCTGACCTGTAACCTCTGACCTTTAACCCCACTGTACTGAGGAGTTGTTCATTAGGCTCAAAACAGAAAACTGACAAACAGGGGAGGGACTACCTGGACTTGTCACTAAGAAACAATGTTTTGAAGTGTTTTCAGTTGCATGCCCTAATGAACGTGGCCTAGCTCAGGTCTGACTGACTCCGACTGTTCTACAGAAACTGGAGTTTGTTGACGTCGCAACGGGGTCTCTGGGACAGGGGCTTGGGGCCGCCTGCGGGATGGCTTACACTGGGAAACACTTCGACAAGTCCAGGTACAGACACGCACATCCTCCGAAGCCGTAAACGCTATCCCACAAAGCACCTCCCACCCAGCAGTGATGTTATAGGATGGTCAATCAACACTCAGACAGGTGTTGACAGTTTTCAAACTGCCTTGTGTTCAGCAATAATATGTACTGGAAGGCCTTTTGTTGGTTGCTTTAACACGGATGAAAGCTTACTCTCTCTAAGTACGGGCTCTGGCTGTAACTACTGTGACATCTTGCATTCAATGACAAGGAAATGTGTTATAGATCTGTCGACGTGAATTTGGTTAGAGCGCCCAAAGTTACATTGTAGTTATTATTATTATTTTTTTTTTTCTCAAATGAAAATATAACTTGTCGTGTGTCCCTAGTTACCGTGTGTACTGCATGCTGGGCGACGGGGAGTGTTCTGAGGGGGCTGTCTGGGAGGCCATGGCGTTTGGTTCCCACTACAACCTGGATAACCTGGTGGCCATTGTCGACGCTAACCGCCTGGGACAGAGTGAAGCTGCTCCTCTCAAACACGACATGGACGTGTACCGTAAACGCTGCGAAGCGTTCGGGTCAGTACCCTCCTCTCTCCACCGGTCTTCCTTTTTCATAGCTCTTCCTCTAAATCTATAGTCTAATCTGGTTCCTCGTCCCGACTCTCCTCCTACCACCCGGGTTCCTCGTCCCGGCTCTCCTCCTACCACCCGGGTTCCTCGTCCCGACTCTCCTCCTACCACCCGGGTTCCTCGTCCCGACTCTCCTCCTACCACCCGGGTTCCTCGTCCCGGCTCTCCTCCTACCACCCGGGTTCCTCGTCCCGACTCTCCTCCTACCACCCGGGTTCCTCGTCCCGGCTCTCCTCCTACCACCCGGGTTCCTCGTCCCGACTCTCCTCCTACCATTCTCTTTTCTACCAGGTTCACCCTGTTTGTGTGTAACCCGGTCTTTCTCCATATCTAGGTGGAACACGTACGTGGTGGATGGGCACGATGTTGAGGAGCTGTGTAAAGCTCTGTGGCAGGCCCAGCAGGTGAAGGGGAAACCCACCATGATCGTAGCCAAGACCTTCAAGGGTAGAGGACTCAAAGGTAGATGGGTGTATTAACCAGGAACTAAACAGAAGGAAACGGGCCAAACCCAGAAGGGACTAACCTGAACTTGTCCATTTTTAAAGAAATGCTAGTTTTCATTTGAAGAGTGTTTTTGCAACGCTGTGCACTAATGAATACACCCAGTACTGCAATTCCACAGGTTGTATTTAAAGACTGATGGCTCTGGTTGCAACAGAATCTAATGATCTCTGGATAGTGGAGTGCGTTTGCTAGCTACTATAACCGTTTCCCTGATGCGGTAAATGACCTGTTGACCCTTCTCCCTCCAGGCATAGAGAACACGGATAACTGGCATGGGAAGCCCGTGCCTAAGGACCGGGCCGAGGAGGCCATTAAAGACTTAGAGGCTCAGATTCAGAACCCCAACAAGACCATCTCCCCCGAGCTACCTAACGAAGATACCGCCCCCGCCGACCTCTCACCTATCACCCTGCCTAGCCCTCCCAGTTACAAGATCGGAGACAAGGTATACACCCCGCTGACCTTTCACCTATCACCCTGCCTAGCCCTTCTTACTAGAAGATCGGAGACAAGTTGCACGCACCGCAGCCCTATCGCCTGCCTACAATATCAGGGACACGTCCCCTATGACTCATGCACATGTTCAACTTTTGTTTTAGCTGTAGGCTCCTGGGTAACACTTCCTGTCTTCCTTTCTCCCCCAGGTGGCTACTCGTGAAGGCGTATGGCGTGGCCCTGGCTAAACTGGGTCAGTCCAGTCAGAGGGTGGTGGCTCTGGACGCCGACATGAAGAACTCGACCTTCTCTGAGATGTTCCACAAGGCCTACCCTGAACGCTTCGTGGAGTGCTTCATCGCTGAACAGAACATGGTGAGGGGAGAGGGGTGGAAGATGATGTGGTTGAGTAGAGGCTCTGACTACACGGGACTTGCGTACCCCGAAGGCCTTCTCAAAATTACCCACATGTCCTGATTGGATCTTAAGGCCACATAATATTGGTACCTGCTGTCAAGAATGATCACGTTTTATTTGGCATGTTTTTCGTAGACAACCGGTGTGGACTAACTCTGCGTTATTGGAAAAGGGCCCATTATTTATATATAATATTATCGCGACATGGAATGAATATCTGAATGAATGATCTGAGGGCCAATGACGACAAATCTTTTCAGCCTTGTGTCTTCTGTTGGGTCAAATTGGGGGTTGATGTGAGCCATGACCAGCCTTTCAAAGCGTTTCATGGCTACAGACGTGAGTGCTACGGGTCGGTAGTCATTTAGGCAGGTTACCTTAGTGTTCTTGGGCACAGGGACTATGGTGGTCTGCTTAAAACATGTTGGTATTACAGACTCAGTCAGGGAGAGGTTGAAAATGTCAGTGAAGACATTTGCCAGTTGGTCAGCGCAGTACTCATCCTGGTAATTTGTCTAAATAATACTGTTAAACATTATCCTTCCACTATTAGTGCCAGATATATATTGAAGTTTTCTGGAATTAAAATGCAAAAATATTCATTAATTATCCACCAAATATTTTCTGTGTAGGTGAGCGTGGCGATCGGCTGTGCCACACGGGACCGCACGGTGGCGTTTGCCAGCACCTTCGCTGCCTTCCTGTCCCGGGCTTACGACCACATCAGAATGGCTGCTGTCTCCGAGTCGAACATCAACCTGGCGGGGTCACACTGTGGCGTCTCCATCGGTCAGTACTGTCTAATCTCACTCGATCTGCTTCCCTCCACCAATCAAACTCCTTCATTCAATAACCAATCGCACTCCCAATTCCCCGCGTCCCTTGGGCATACTGTCAAATTCTCTAAAAACGACATTGGCGCCGGCTTATGGTAGAGAATAATTCTCAGGCGACAGCTCTCGTTGACATTTTGATCAATGCGAAATCAACTTTTATTAAATGAATCCATAATCGGGGACTACTTCAGCAGGGGGTAGCTATTCTGAAAGTGGGGGGGGGGTACAGGGCATATCTTCTCTCCTCTATTAAAATGACTCATTTTCCTCATGAAATAGTGAAGGGGGGTTGGTGTTCGGTTCCCTGCCCTGTTGTAACAAGGCAATCTTCAATCTTTTGTGGTGAATTAGCATAGCTACGATCGCCTCTCCTCCCCTTTGTAAATCAATCGTGTCAAGCCGGACTTTTTATTCCGTTTTTTATTAGTTTTTTTTATATATTTATTTGCCCATATAGTCTTGTGAACTAATATACTTTAAGTAATGTCTTTTGGTGGGCTAATTGGTATTAATAAATACGAAGACTTTGGGAGCCATGCCATTTCTATGTGGATTTATTCTACCTGTGAGACTCTATGGGAAGTTATAAATCTGCTTTCATAGTAAGTAATGAAATGAATTGATTTGTCACTAAGTATTTAGTGTTTTGTGGTCCACTTAAAGGATTGCTGTAGAGTTCTTATTCCTATCCACGTAGATTTGAGTATTCTGAATGTTTTTAACGAAGGGGTTATATATGATATTACTTATTTTGATGTTATTTTCAGTATTGGTCTATCAGATCATCTGCAGGTGAGTTTAGTTTATATTCATGTTTACTGATGCCTGTTACTTCCTGTCCTCAAGGTGAGGATGGCCCCTCCCAGATGGCATTGGAAGACATTGCCATGTTTCGCGCTATCCCAACATGCACCCTGTTCTACCCCAGTGACGGCGTCTCCACTGAGAGGTCTGTGGAGCTGGCTGCTAACACAAAGGTCAGAACCTAGTTTTCCACGGGGGATGAATGAACCCGCGGGGGACGAGCGGGATGAATGAACCCGCGGGGGACGAGCGGGATGAATGAACGAGCGGGATGAATGAACCCAAGGGGGACGAGCAGTATGAACTAAGCCTTTTGTGTGTTCCAGGGAATCTGTTTCATCCGTCTCACCAGACCAGAACTGAAGGTGATCTACGACCCCGAAGAGAAGTTTGAGGTGGGCGTGGCCAAGGTGGTGCGTCAGTCCGACAGCGACAAGGTGACTGTGATTGGAGCTGGAGTGACTCTGCATGAAGCCCTGACTGCTGCGGACCAGCTGGCCAGCGAGGGTAAGAGTGCCTCCTAGTGGCCTGGATTGAACTTTTCCTGACATTTATTCCTTAAATAGCCCAACAGGCGAAGGACAATAGCCAGCGCTTGATGTTACGTAATGATTTAAGGCAAAGTAATTGTTCTAGTCGTATGAATTCGGAACTTCAAAAAAAAATATTTTGTCTGAATGCAGTTTCATCATTTTGATATACAATCCAAATTCTGATTTTGTTTCTTCCACTAACTGGTTTCTGTTGGATCAGCTCTTTCTGCATGACCAGTAGTTCACTAGTAAAACAATAGCAAATGCTATTTGATGAGGAAGAATTACGGCTCAGTGTGTCGTGTGTGTGTGTGTGTGTAGGAGTGAACATCCGTGTGATTGACCCGTTCACCATCAAGCCCCTGGATGCCGCCACCATCTTGTCGAGCGCCCGCGCCACCGGAGGGAGAATCATCACTGTCGAGGACCACTACAGAGAGGGTGAGGACACGTCCTGAGTTAATTGTTTTGTGCTTCATCCGTGGCCCTTACGACGGCGTGGCTCTTTCCGCTCGGCATTCTAACCCCTCCTACCTCTGTCGTCAGGTGGTCTTGGAGAGGCGGTGCTGTCTGCGGTGGGGGAGGAGCCTGGTATCATGGTGACGCGCCTGGCGGTGAACCGCATACCCCGGAGTGGAAAACCTCAGGAGCTCCTGGACCTGTACGGCATCAGCGCCAAACACATCGCCAATGCTGTGCGCCAGACCTTTGCTAACTGAAACAGCCTATGGGCCCTGGTCAAAAAGTGGTGTACTATAAAGGGTGACATTTGGGAAATACACAATTCTTCTCTGACCCGGTCTCACCCCCTCCCTCCCTCCCTCTCTGACCTGGTCTCACCCCTCCCCTCCCTCTCTCTCTCTCTCTCTGCAGTCTGTGGGGTGAAACAACGTACATTTTCTATTGGAGATGAATGTGTATTTGTCAGATTCCTTTTGTACTCCATTTTTCTGTATCGCTCTCCATTCCAGTATCTTTATTTTCTCTAGTGCTTTCCATTCCAACCACATTCCATGTGTCCTAAAAATCGTTCCAAATCACCCGCTTGCTCATTCAGTCACATCACTGACTTCTCTCCGTGGCGCTCTTGACAAGGCACCGCGCAGTCATGGTGTCTAAACCACTGCTTGTTGCTGGTCATTGGTCACTGATGCAGGGAATTCACATTTGACGGATCAGAGTTGTGATGACTTACTTACAAAAGAGCTGAACTTAAACCGCTATAAGAGTGTAGTGTTCTCCTGGCCTGTTGGTATCTCTTCACCATGTGTCTCTTACTCGGATGCTACCAGGCCCTGTCAACTCATGGTTTGTTTTGCTAAAATAAAAAAAGCTGACCCAATGCTACTTGTCTCGTAAAAACATTTAATGTATTAACGGCTTATTTGGACTGAGGTGTAGAGATGTTGAATATGATACGTGTGTGTGTGTGGACACCCCTTCTATTTCAGCCTCATCCGTTGCTGACAGGTGTAGAAAATCCAGCACACAGCCATGCAGTCTCCATAGACAAACATTGGCAGTAGCCTAGTGGTTAGAGCGTTGGGCCAGTAACTGAAAGGTTGCTGGATCGAATCTCCGAGCTGACAAGGTAAAAAAAAGCAAGGCAGTTAACCCACTGTTCCCCGGTAGGCCGCCGTTGTAAATAAGAACTTGGGAGAAGAAGGAAAAAAAGTGTGTGTTCTGGCATCCGCCAAACCCATATTTGTCCACACTGCCAGATGGTGAAGCGTGATTCATGACTCCAGCCAACACTTGGCATTGCCTATGGTGATCTTAGGCTCGTGTGCGGCTGCTCGGCCATGGAAACCCATTTCACGAAGCTCCCGACAAACTGTTCAAATCAAATTTCGTTGGTCAAATGCACATATTTAGCAGGTGTAGGGAAATGCTGGTGTTCCTAGCTCCAAGTGAGTGTTGCAACAGAGGACAGAAGATTTTTACACATTTCACGTTGTGGCCCTACTACTTCACAGCTGAGCCGTTGTTGCTCCTAGATGTTTCCACTTCAGAATAACAGCACTTACAGTTGACCGGAGAAGCCGTTCAATTCTAGGCATTATCAAGTGCTTTTCAATTTGTGAAATCAGACTTTGCGCAGACTGTACACACTACATCAAAGCAGAGCTCATGCCTTTCAAATCATCATTAGTCTCATCATGCAGCCTTACAATGTATTAAAAATATAGCCCAACGTCTATTGAACTACAGTTACATTAACTCTAAATTAAACATGTAGGAATACCTATTTCTTTAACTACTTAGGGAGTAGCGGCGCGCTAGCGGGCTCCTGACACTACTCGGTGAATGTAAGGCGCCAAATTCAAAATCCAAAAGTTGAATTATTAAACATTCATCAATATACAAGTGTTGCATAGTCATCAAAAGCTCTGATTCTTGGCAATATCACAGCGTTGTCAGATTTCAAAAAGGCTTTACGGCGAAAGCACATTTGATTATTTGAGGATAGCACCTCTCCTATTTTCCACATTAGCATATAAGAACTTTTGCTGAGGGCTTCCCAAGTGTCCAACGAAGACATCCAATGGTTCTTTTGTTATAAAGTCATTTATTATATCCATAAATCTGTTTGGTTGGCGCGTTATGATCAGAAAATCCACCGAGTCGCCCATTGAACCGTGAAGAGAACGTTCAAATTATACCTATACACCTTCTACAAACAAATCAAACATTTATGTATATTTACTGTAATATTTCAACCGGACGATAACGTGAACGATAGGAAAGGAAAATAAAATGGGACGCGCTCACAATCTCGCGCCCGTGAAACGTTGACAAATGTGGTCCCTTCACCACTTCCTCTTCCTATCTGTTCTGCTTAGTGCTAGAGCCTCCAGACTCTGTATAAAGACTGACATCTAGTGGATGCCATAGGTACTGCAGTCTCAGTCCTAGTTAACATAGAAATCAATAGGCAGCCTGGAAGGTCATGTACAAAAAAAACTGCAAATCTGGATGGATTTTCCTCGGTTTTGCCTGCTATATTAGTTCTGTTATACTCACATTATTTTAACACTTAGAAACTTCAGTGTTTCCTATCCAATAGTACTAATTATGTGCATATCCTATTTTCTGGGCCTGAGTGGCAGGCATTTTACTTTGGGCACGCCAGACTCTCCAAAACCGTCACCTTTGCTGCCGTTCCTTAAGAAGTTAACCGCTCAACACAGAATTGCCGTATGTGCTCACTACCTTAAATCGTTTCGAGAAAATATCCTTTCTATTTTATTCAGCATTTGTATTCTAAATACTATAAGATAATGCCATAATAATAAGCAAATCGTGTCTTGTAAATGAACTAGTGTAGCCCACAGCCATATGGCATAGCCAGATCAGGGTCTAACACATCTATGGATTTATATATATTTATTGTGAAGGTATAGGCTACGTTACATGGATTTATATATATTTATTGTGAAGGTGTAGGCTACGTTACATGGATTTATTGTGTAATGTTCCAAAGGTCTGCATCAGTGTCTTGTAGGCTGTGTGGAAGTCAGGAGATAAATGTTTTATGTTAATTAACAGTAAATTACAGTGAGACCGACAGTTATTTGCTTGACGATCACCAGCTGACTAAAGTTTGTGATCACCACAGCCCTAAGTATGACAAAACATTGTATTTGTACTGCTCTAATTATGTTGGTAACCAGTTTATAATAGCAATAAGGCACCTCGGGGGATTTGTGGTGTACGGCCAATATAAACTCAGCAAAAAAAGAAACAACTGCGTTTTATTTTCAGCAAACTTAACGTGCAAATATTTGTATGAACAATAAGATTCAACAACTGAGACATAAACTGAACAAGTTCCACAGACATGTGACTAACAGAAATTGAATAATGTCAACTAGGTTTGGCTTCCAGACCATTTTTTTTCCTGAGCTTGTAGCTAGTTGGCGGGTCGGAACATAATTTGCCTGTTGAGATTCTTGTTTCCTAACGTTACTAATTTACAATTTTCTTTAGCGAATAGAGAATACCATTGTACCCATCACATCCAACATTAAGTTAACGAAGTCCCCATGTGTGTTTGTGTCTGGATTGGGAAGGTGTGAAACGTATCAATGAGAGAAAGAAGCCACTCGTATTGCATAAATCCTCTTCAGTTTATGAGAAAATAATACCAACATTAAACTTTAGATATAGTTTCATTAAAAAAAAAAAGAAGCTATCAATGCATTTGAATCATGACAGTCATATGATGGAAACGTGAAAACAATTCAGTTTGTCCTACAAGAGTAAATCTTAGCACTTGTCACACATCAGGCCTAAACAAACACAGAAAACACAGCAGGAAACAAACAATAGGGACAGTCAGATCCCTTTCCTACCATCCCATACCTGCCCATATGTCAGACAGATCCCTTTCCTACCATCCCACCCCATACCTGCCCATATGTCAGGCAGATACCTTTCCTACCATCCCACCCCATACCTGCCCATATGTCAGACAGATCCCTTTCCTACCATCCCACCCCATACCTGCCCATATGTCAGACAGATACCATCCCACCCCATACGTCAGACAGATCCCTTTCCTGCCCATATGGGGAGCCCCTAGGATGAAAGTCCTCCAGAAGCGCTAAGTGGGAACCATTTAATTGTCTGATTTCTCTGACCTGATGGGAGATCAAAGCAGTGATGGAGTGAGAGTGGGTGGTCCGGGCTGGCGATCATGTGACAGGTTCGTTCTGTAGCCGAGAGGGATCCAATCAGTTTAGATGCTGTGAAATAATGTCTATACTATAACATGTAAAAGCCTACACACTTTAGTTCATACAATCCTTCAGAATATACAGTGCGAAACTTGGAGAAAAAAAACGAGTGGTTCTTGTGCTCAAAGCGAAATTATACAATGTATCACTTGTGCACCAGTAGACGGAAGATAAAACAACGATAGCCTATAATAGGCTAACGTCGCTGCCAAACTTCACAGATGTGAGGTTTTCCTTCTCTATACAAGCACTGGTCCTGTTATATATCTATATTTAGGGTCATATGATGGTCCGCTCTGCCACTTCACACCAGGGCTGTGAATAATATAAGGTTGCTATAATGGGAAAATCATGGACCCGTGAACGAAAACTATCCCCCCACTAACATGTGTGTGTGTGTGTGTGTATATATATATATATAAATTGACTGGTGACCATAGCCCTTCCCGAAATTCCATTTAAATCGTGTTCCAATGCGATTTTCCACCACCCTGCCTCCGTGTATTGAAATGTGGCACCCCGGTGCGGCTAGTCCCAGCCTGTTGTCACGCCTCGGCAGCTCCTCCTCGGCGAGAAAGGACATTCAGCAGACAGTACAGCTAGCTAAGCCTGCCAAGTTGACGAGGCTCGGAGGCAAAACACACAAAAAAAAGGCCATTTTAACCCAATTTAGACGTTAATTAGCTAGCTAACGGGTCCGGTTATTAATCCAACTTCTGCGCCGCATGAGTTTCAAGTTTGGGGAAGCAAATATTCACCATAAAAAAAAATGCACCTTTTTATAGTAACGCATTTGTATTGATTTATTTATCGCGTTTGCAGACTTATATGAAATAGCCTACTATCACAGTTTATACTGTGGTTTATGGCCAATATACCACGCCCAAGGGCTGTATCAGGAACCCAGCGCTGCGTCGTGGTTCAGAACCGCACTTAGCCTTGGTAGATTGGCTTTGTACCCCCACCCACCACCGGGCTTTACTGCTGATAACACATTGTTTTAAACATCTTTACCAAATAACATCTAACAGCCTGACATGAACAAATACATTCGAATTCACCCCCATAAGAATATGTACATATATTTATAGGTACACATTCTTATTCATTCCTTTACACTTGTGTGTATAAAGTAGTTGTCGTGAAATTGTTAGGATTACTTGTTAGATACTACCGCAAGCATTTCGCTATAGGCTATATCAGACACCTAGGCTATATCAGGCTTTGACTATATCAGATACCTAGGCTATATCAGGCTATAGGCTATATCAGATACCTAAGCTATATCATACTATAGGCTATATCAGATACCTAGGCTATATCAGATACCTAGGCTATATCAGATACCTAGGCTATATCAGGCTTATAGGCTATATCAGATACCTAGGCTATATCAGGCTATAGGCTATATCAGGCTATAGGCTATATCAGATACCTAGGCTATATCAGGCTATAGGCTATATCATACTATAGGCTATATCAGATACCTAGGCTATATCAGGCTATACGGTATATAAGGTAAGGCAATAAATAGGCCATGGTGGCAAAGTAATTACAATATAGCATTTAAACACTGGAATGGTAGATGTGCAGTAAATGAATGTGCAATGTAGAAAAACTGGGGTGCAAAGGAATAAGATAAATAAATAAATAAATACGGTAGGGGATGAGGTAGTTGGTTGGGATATTTACAGATGGGCTATATACAGGTGCAGGGGTCTGTGAACTGCTCTGACAGCTGGCGCTTAAAGCTAGTGAGGGAGATAAGTGTCTCCAGTTTCAGAGATTTTTGTAGTTCGTTCCAGTCATTGGCAGCAGAGAACTGGAAGGAAAGTCGGCCAAAGGAGGAATTGGCTTTGGGGGTGACCAGTGAGATATACCTGCTGGAGCGCGTGCTACGGGTTGGTGCTGCTATGGTGACCAGCGATCTGAGATAAGGCAGGGCTTTACCGAGCAGGGACTTGTAGATGACCTGGAGCCAGTGGGTATGGCGACGAGTGTAAAGCGAGGGCCAGCCAACGAGAGCGTACAGGTCGCAGTGGTGGGTGATATATGGGGCTTTGGTAACAAAACGGATGGCACTGTGATAGACTGCATATAATTTGTTGAGTAGAGTATTGGAGGCTATTTTGTAAATGACATCACCGAAGTCGAGGATCGGTAGGATAGTCAGTTTTACGAGGGTATGTTTGGCAGCATGAGTGAAGGATGCTTTGTTGCGAAATAGGAAGCCAATTCTAGATTTAATATTGGATTGGAGATGTTTGATGTGAGTCTGGAAGGAGAGTTTACAGTCTAACCAGACACCTAGATATTTGTAGTTGTCCACATAATCTAAGACAAAACCATCCAGAGTAGTGATGCTGGACGGGCGGACAGGTGCGGGCAGCGATCGGTTGAAGAGCATGCATTTAGTTTTATTTGCGTTTAAGAGCAGTTGGAGGCCATGGAAGGAGAGTTGTATGGCATTGAAGCTCGTCTGGAGGGTAGTTAACACAGTGTCCAAAGAGGGGCCAGAAGTATACAGAATGGTGTCGTCTGCGTAGAGGTGGATCAGAGACTCACCAGCAGCAAGAGCAACATCATTGATGTATACAGAGAAGAGAGTCGACCCAAGAATTGAACCCTGTGGCACCCCCATAGAGACTGTGTTCTGATAATTTTGTACTCAATGTTCATAAACTGAACTTTAATTAAACAACTCTGTCTGTAACCCAGAATTTGTAAGATACTGGTTGAAATAAGACAGACGGAATGCCTAGTCTACAATAGTCAAATGTCAAAAATGTTTTTTCACGCGAGCTATGCATTACAAAAGGTGAACACAGTCTTTTTAGATTGTACAAGTTGAATACAAAAGATACAAATGCCCCACCCTCTCTAGGAAATTATATTTTCCCACAGTACCTCCCTCGGCCTAATACCATCTTGCAACATAAGTCAATTCCAGACATCCTATCAGTTCCTCCTTTCCCAAGGTCGAGAAGGCCTCTTCTCCTAATCTAGTTTCACAAAGAATTCTTTGTTCTCACAGACTCCTTCTGGCAAGTCGTACCATCTTGTTCCACTCTCCACACAATATACATTTCTAGACACACACACACACATCAATTGAATTACCATTTGTCTTATAACCCTATCTCTATTGCATACATTTTCAGAATGGAATATTCTTAGTATTTTCTTAAATGTACATACATTTAGTCATTAAACATATAATCCATAACAGACTGCCAGAGGCCCGGACAACAGGCCCTCTGATTTGACACACTGAACTTTATCGGAGAAGTAGTTGGTGAACCATGCGAGGCAATCATTTGAGAAACCAAGGCTGTTGAGTCTGCCGATAAGGATGTGGTGATTGACAGAGTCGAAAGCCTTGGCCAGATCAATGAATACGGCTGCACAGTATTGTCTCTTATCGATGGCGGTTATGATGTCGTTGAGGATCTTGAGCGTGGCTGAGGTGCACCCATGGCCAGCTCTGAAACCAGATTGCATAGCGGAGAAGGTATGGTGGGATTCGGTAATCTGTTTTGTTAACTTGGCTTTCAAAGACTTTAGAAAGGCAGGGTAGGATAGATATAGGTCTGTAGCAGTTTTGGTCAAGAGTGTCTCCCCCTTTGAAGAGTGGGATGACCGCAGCTGCTTTCCAGTCTTTGGGGATCTCAGACGACACGAAAGGTTTAACATGCTAGTAATAGGGGTTGCAACAATTTCGGCAGATAATTTTAGAAAGAAAGGGTCCAGATTGTCTAGCCCAGCTGTTTTTGTAGGGGTCAAGATTTTGAAGCTCTTTCAGAACATCAGCTAACTGGATTTGGGAGAAGGAGATGGGGGAGGCTTTGGCGAGTTACTGAGAGGGGTGCAGGGCTGTTGACCGGGGTAGGGGTAGCCAGATGGAAAGCATGGCCAGCCGTAGAAAAATGCTTATTGAAATTCTCAATTATTGTGGGTTTATCGGTGGTGTCAGAATTTCCTATCCTCAGTGCAGTGGGCAGCTGGGAGGAGGTGCTCTTATTCTCCATGGACTTTACAGTGTCCCAGAACTTTTTTGAGTTTGTGTTACAGGAAGCAAATTTCTGCTTGAAAAAGCTAGCCTTGGCTTTCCTAACTGCCAGTGTATATTGGTTCCTGACTTCCCTGAAAAGTTGCATATCACGGGGGCTGTTCGATGCTAATGCAGAACGCCACAGGATGTTTTTGTGCTGGTCAAGGGCAGTCAGGTCTGAAGAGAACCAAGGGCTATATCTGTTCCTGGTTCTAAATTTCTTGAATGGGGCATGCTTATTTAAGATGATGAGGAAGGCACCTCTAAAGAATAACCAGGCTTCCTCTACTGACGGGATGAAGTCAATATCCTTCCAGGATACCCGGGCCAGGTTGATTAGAAAGGCCTGCTCGCTGAAGTGTTTTAGGGAACATTTAACAGTAATGAGGGAGATCGCTTGACCGCAAAACCCATTACGGATGCAGGCAATGAGGCAGTGATCGCTGAGATCTTGGTTGAAAACAGCAGGGGTGTATTTGGAGGGCAAGTTAGTTAGGATGACATCTATGAGGGTGCCCGTGTTTACGGCTTTGGGGTTGTACCTAGTAGGTTCAATTATGATTTGTGTGAGGTTTAGGGCATCAAGCTTAGATTGTAGGATGGCCGGGGTGTTAAGCATGTCCCAGTTTAGGTCACCTAGCAGCACAAACTCTGAAGATGGGGGGCGATCAGTTCACATATGGTGTCCAGGGCACAGCTGGGGGCAGAGGGTGGTCTATAGCAAGCGGCAACGGTGAGAGACTTGTTTCTAGAAAGGTGGATTTTTAAAAGTAAAAGTTCAAATTGTTTGGGTACAGACCTGGATAGTAAGACAGAGCTCTGCAGGCTCTCTCTGCAGTAGCTTGCAACACCGCCCCCTTTGGCCGTTCTATCTTGTCTGAAAATGTTTGCGTTTTTGGTGGTCTTCCTAAGCCAGGATTCAGACACGGCTAGGACATCTGGGTTGGCAGAGTGTGTTAAAGCAGTGAATAAAACAAACTTAGGGAGGAGGCTTCTAATGTTAACATGCATGAAACCAAGGCTTTTACGGTTACAGAAGTCAACAAATGATAGCGCCTGGGGAATAGGAGTGGAACTAGGCACTGCAGGGCCTGGATTAACCTCTACATGAACAGAGGAGGAGTAGGATAAGGGTACGGCTAAAGGCTATAATGACTGGTCATCTAGGACATCCTGAACAGAGAGTATAAAGAACAGGTTTCAGGGGGCGATAAAATAGATTAAAGGCATAATGTACAGACAAAGGTATGGTAGGATGTGAATACAGTGGAGGTAAACCTAGGCATTGAGTGATTATGAAAGAGATATTGTCTCTAGAAACATTTAAACCAGGTGATGTCATCGCATGTGTGGGTGGTGGAACTGAAGGGTTGGATATGGTATATTGAGCAGGGCTAGAGGCTCTACAGTGAAATAAGACAATAAACACTAACCAGAACAGCAATGGACAAGGCATATTGACATTGAGGAGAGGCATGCTTAGCCGAGTGATCATAAGGGTCCAGTTAGTAGTGAGGCTGGTTGGGGACACGGCGATTCAGACAGCTAGCCGGGGGTAGCAAGCTAGCAAAGGCTAGCAGGCCGGCTAACAAAGACAGAGGAAGTCTGTTTATAGCCTCCGTCGTTAGACCAGTCGTGATGGGTTAGTGGGGTTCCGTGTGGTGAAGGGGACCAGTCCAATTGGCAAAATAGGTAATAGTGGCCCAAGAAATTGTCCGATGGACCTGTTTAGCTAGCAGCCGATATGCTCTAGACAGCAAAACGTTAGCAGGCCGCAGTTAGCTGATAGGCGTTCAGGTGACGTTGCGACGGATGGCCGGTTGAATAACCCCCTCGGGCAGATAACGTCGGTAGTCGTGAAGGCCTGGTGAGGCTCCGCACCGACAGTAAAAACGGGTCCGGATAGGTGTTAGCCCAGGAGTGGCTGATGGGACTCTTCAGGTAGCCGGAAGATGGGCCAAGCACGGGCTAGCTTCAGGCTAATTGGTGCTTGCTCCGGGACCAACGTTAGCCAATAGTCACTCGGATAGCAGCTAGCTAGCTGCAATATCCAGGTGAAAATATCCAGAGCTTGCGGTAGGAATCCGGGGATATGGAGAGAAAATAGGTCCGGAATGCTCTGGTTTGAGTTGCGTTATACGAACTGGCGAGAGCTTTTCCAAGCTAAAGGATAGCTGATATCCGCTAGCAATGGTAAGCTAAATACTAACGTTAGCTAATGAGCTAGCTTCTGTTAGGGAATTCCGGATTTGAGGTGGATAATACTTGAAAAACAAAACTGATCCGTACCACATTGGGTGAGGCGGGTTGCAGGAGAGTGTTTTGAAGTTGAGTTTTAGAAAAAATATATAAAATAATATGTGAAGAAAAGATATATACATTGGACACGACAGCACGAGGACAAAAGACGTCTGACTGCTACGCCATCTTGGATACATAGGGAATAGGGTGCCGTAGTGCACTACATAGGGAACAGGGTGCCATAGGGCTCTGGTCTAAAGTATATAGGGAAAAGGGTGCCATTTCAGACAGTCTTTTCTCTCTGTATGGCATCAAAGGCATTGTCGTAGAAATTCATACTGAGAGAGACTTGGTCATTTCTTCAAACAATCATCTTTATTTAATATCGATTAGTTATTGCAATAATGAGACTAGTCAACCCAACAGTATTGACTGTTGGGCCGAGCAGCCTAACCTTTACAGACATGCAGAGTTCTTTATATAGCTGACACTAAGAATGCTTAGTCATGGCTGGTTCCACCCCTCCCATGCAGACCAAGGAGCATCATAAGCCACTCTGGGTTCATCCTGTCGTTATCTACACAGGGTTGTTGTCTTAACCCCACCCTGGCTTAGTTTCCCAGTTGCAAGGATGATTTAGAGACAATGAGGGATTGTTCTACTCCTAAGCTATCTCTAGTAAAACACATTCTTGTCTCTGTAATGCAGTCTTTAACTCATTTCTCAGCTCAAGCCATCTCTAGTGACCATACGCCCAGATTAGCTGCAGGGAACTAGAGTGGAGCCCATGAAAACACATGTAGAACCCATGACACTAGTAGAACAGAAATGTCTTCCTATTTGTTAAGTATTAATTGCTAACTATTAATATCAAACAAAAAAATCAGGTAAATATGTCATTTTTTTAAATCACAGCATACATACCGTTTCCAATCAAACAAAAGGTGGTGTATAGACCAGCGGTTCCCAACCTTTTCCCTACTGGGGACCACCACATCATCGGCAAATGCTCTTAAGGACCCCCATTCGCCAAGTCAGACTTGTTTTCACATAAAATATCTTAGTGGTCAAATGTAGAGTCAATGTTATCAGTGAACGTAACAGATTAAAGACCTATTCCTACTGTAATGTAAAATTGCTTATAATATCATATATACTCTCAGTACCTCCATGTTGAGAATCCTTTTATGCTAGGTGGTTATCTTAAGTGAATCAAAACGTCCTTTTCTCTATCGTCCGTGGCTTGCCATTGTCGGTCAGTTCCGCGTTGATGTCCTAATCTCGACCTCCTGTGCAGCGATCAGATTTGAGCAGTTGTCCGTGACAACCAGATCACACTGCATCGATTCATTTCTTCCTACCGATGTAGAACAAACAAAAAACGATCTATCTATAGATTTTCCCACTAATGGTTAAGATCCGGGTTCGGGGGGGCCTCCCAAGTGGTGCAGCGTTCTAAGGCACTGAATCGCCCATGAGGCGGCGCACAAGGGGAGGGTTCGGCCGGCAGGGATGTCCTTGTCCCATCGCGCTCTAGCAACTCCTTGTGGCGGGCCGGGCGCAGTGCACGCTGACTTCGGTCGCCAGGTGTACGGTGTTTCCTCCGACACATTGGTGTGGCTGTCTTCGAGGGTTAAGTGGGCATTGTGTCAAGAAGCAGTGCGGCTTGGCAGGGTCGTGTTTCGGAGGACGCACGGCTCTCGACATTCGCCTCTCCCGAGGCGGTACGGGAGTTGCAGCGACAAGACTGTAACTACCAATTGGATTCCACAAAAAAGGGGTAAAAAGTAAAAACAAAAAATATAGATTAGGATTCGGGAAGGGTCCTAGATCTGTACAGACCTAGGGGAAACTTCACCCTGGAGCGGGTTAACAGTCAGGGGTTAAAGATCAGGGATCAGTCCACTTGCATGTTACGTAGGAGTAGTCCATTCTTCACCCCTCCCTGCAGCATCCTGGCACCTAGACTACTGCCAGCCGTACCATCACTACAGAGAGATGGAGTGGGATGGAGGAAGAGAGAGTGAGAGGAGAGAGGGAGAGAGGACGAAAGAGGAGGTGGGAGAGAACATGTGTTATGTGTGGAAGTTTGTGTGTTGTCTGCTCTTTTCTGTGTGTGTGAGACAGCAGTGCTTACAGGGGGCTGTACTTCCTCTTCTTGGGGTCTGGTGGTTCGATGGGGAGCCCTCCTTTGTCCCTCCTCTCCCCCGCTCCCCCCTCCTGCTGAGACGGCCTCTGTTCCAGGTTTTGCTGAGGTTAGAGGTCAAAGAACTGTTACATGTCAGTTATTTTTCACTCCAAACCTGTTCCTGGAGAGATACCCTCCTGTAGGTTTTAACTCCAACCCTGTTCCTGGAGAGATACGCTCCTGTAGGTTCACTCCAACCCTGTTCCTGGAGAGATACCATCCTGTAGGTTTTCACTCAAACCCTGTTCTTGGAGAGATAGCCTCCTGTAGGTTCACTCCAAACCTGTTCCTGGAGAGATACCATCCTGTAGGTTTTCCCTTCAACCCTCATCTAGTGCACCTGATTCTTATAATTAGCTGGTTGAAAAGCTGAATAGGTTAGTTACAACTAGGATTGGAGTTAGAACCTACAGGAGGGATTCACTCCAGAAACAGGGTTGTAGTTAACCTACAGGAGGAAAGCAGACTGAACCAAGTTTCCTATAGGATTTTGCCTGTGTTTAGCTCTAATCCCGTTTATTTTCAATCCTAAAAACTCCCCAGTCCTTAATGATTACAAGCATACCCATAACATGATGCAGCCACCACTATGCTTGAAAATATGGAGAGTGGTACTCAGCAATGCGTTGTAGTTGATTTTCCACAGATTAGAGCCATAAGGGAGACTAGACATCTACCACCCCACTACCACTATCAGATAAGAGCCATAAGGGAGACTAGACATCTACCACCCCACTATCAGATTAGAGCCATAAGGGAGACTAGACATCTACCACCCCACTACCACTATCAGATTAGAGCCATAAGGGAGACTAGACATCTACCACCCCACTACCACTATCAGATAAGAGCCATAAGGGAGACTAGACATCTACCACCCCACTATCAGATTAGAGCCATAAGGGAGACTAGACATCTACCATCCCACTACCACTATCAGATTAGAGCCATAAGGGAGACTAGACATCTACCACCCCACTATCACTATCAGATTAGAGCCATAAGGGAGACTAGACATCTACCATCCCACTACCACTATCAGATAAGAGCCATAAGGGAGACTAGACATCTACCACCCCACTACCACTATCAGATTAGAGCCATAAGGGAGACTAGACATCTACCACCCCACTACCACTATCAGATTAGAGCCATAAGGGAGACTAGACATCTACAGTGGGGCAAAAAAGTATTTAGTCAGCCACCAATTGTGCAAGTTCTGCAACTTAAAAAGATGAGAGAGGCCTGTAATTTTCATCATAGGTACACTTCAACTATGACAGACGAAATGAGAAAAAGAAATCCAGAAAATCACATTGTAGGATTTTTAATTTATTTATTTGCAAATTATGGTGGAAAATAAGTATTTGGTCAATAACAAACGTTTATCTCAATACTTTGTTATATACCCTTTGTTGGCAATGACAGAGGTCAAACGTTTTCTGTAAGTCTTCACAAGGTTTTCACACACTGTTGCTGGTATTTTGGCCCATTCCTCCATGCAGATCTCCTCTAGAGCAGTGATGTTTTGGGGCTGTCGCTGGGCAACACAGACTTTCAACTCCCTCCAAAGATTTTCTACGGGGTTGAGATCTGGAGACTGGCTAGGCCACTCCAGGACCTTGAAATGCTTCTTACGAAGCCACTCCTTCGTTGCTCGGGCGGTGTGTTTGGGATCATTGTCATGCTGAAAGACCCAGCCACGTTTCATCTTCAATGCCCTTGCTGATGGAAGGAGGTTTTCACTCAAAATCTCACGATACATGGCCCCATTCATTCTTTCCTTTACACGGATCAGTCGTCCTGGTCCCTTTGCAGAAAAACAGCCCCAAAGCATGATGTTTCCACCCCCATGCTTCACAGTAGGTATGGTGTTCTTTGGATGCAACTCAGCATTCTTTGTCCTCCAAACACGACGAGTTGAGTTTTTACCAAAAGTTCTATTTTGGTTTCATCTGACCATATGACATTCTCCCAATCCTCATCTGGATCATCCAAATGCTCTCTAGCAAACTTCAGACGGGCCTGAACATGTACTGGCTTAAGCAGGGGGACACGTCTGGCACTGCAGGATTTGAGTCCCTGGCGGCGTAGTGTGTTACTGATGGTAGGCTTTGTTACTTTGGTCCCAGCTCTCTGCAGGTCATTCACTAGGTCCCCGTGTGGTTCTGGGATTTTTGCTCACCGTTCTTGTGATCATTTTGACCCCACGGGGTGAGATCTTGCGTGGAGCCCCAGATCGAGGAAGATTATCAGTGGTCTTGTATGTCTTCCATTTCCTAATAATTGCTCCCACAGTTGATTTCTTCAAACCAAGCTGCTTACCTATTGCAGATTCAGTCTTCCCAACCTGGTGCAGGTCTACAATTTTGTTTCTGGTGTCCTTTGACAGCTCTTTGGTCTTGGCCATAGTGGAGTTTGGAGTGTGACTGTTTGAGGTTGTGGACAGGTGTCTTTTATACTGATAAGTTCAAACAGGTGCCATTAATACAGGTAACGCAGTGGAGGACAGAGGAGCCTCTTAAAGAAGAAGTTACAGGTCTGTGAGAGCCAGAAATCTTGCTTGTTTGTATGTGACCAAATACTTATTTTCCACCATAATTTGCAAATAAATTCATTACAAATCCTACAATGTGATTTTCTGGATTTCTTTCCTCATTTTGTCTGTCATAGTTGAAGTGTACCTATGATGAAAATTACAGGCCTCTCTCATCTTTTAAGTGAGAGAACTTGCACAATTGGTGGCTGACTAAATACTTTGCCCCACTGTACCACCCCACTACCACTATCAGATTAGAGCCATAAGGGAGACTAGACATCTACCACCCCACTATCAGATTAGAGCCATAAGGGAGACTAGACATCTACCACCCCACTATCAGATTAGAGCCATAAGGGAGACTAGACATCTACCACCCCACTACCACTATCAGATTAGAGCCATAAGGGAGACTAGACATCTACCACCCCACTACCACTATCAGATAAGAGCCATAAGGGAGACTAGACATCTACCACCCCACTATCAGATTAGAGCCATAAGGGAGACTAGACATCTACCATCCCACTACCACTATCAGATTAGAGCCATAAGGGAGACTAGACATCTACCACCCCACTATCACTATCAGATTAGAGCCATAAGGGAGACTAGACATCTACCATCCCACTACCACTATCAGATAAGAGCCATAAGGGAGACTAGACATCTACCACCCCACTACCACTATCAGATTAGAGCCATAAGGGAGACTAGACATCTACCACCCCACTACCACTATCAGATTAGAGCCATAAGGAGACTAGACATCTACAGTGGGGCAAAAAGTATTTAGTCAGCCACCAATTGTGCAAGTTCTGCAACTTAAAAAGATGAGAGAGGCCTGTAATTTTCATCATAGGTACACTTCAACTATGACAGAAAATGAGAAAAAGAAATCCAGAAAATCACATTGTAGGATTTTTAATTTATTTATTTGCAAATTATGGTGGAAAATAAGTATTTGGTCAATAACAAGCGTTTATCTCAATACTTTGTTATATACCCTTTGTTGGCAAATGACAGAGGTCAAGCGTTTTCTGTAAGTCTTCACAAGGTTTTCACACACTGTTGCTGGTATTTTGGCCCATTCCTCCATGCAGATCTCCTCTAGAGCAGTGATGTTTTGGGGCTGTCGCTGGGCAACACAGACTTTCAACTCCCTCCAAAGATTTTCTACGGGTTGAGATCTGGAGACTGGCTAGGCCACTCCAGGACCTTGAAATGCTTCTTAAGCCACTCCTTCGTTGCTCGGGCGGTGTGTTTGGGATCATTGTCATGCTGAAAGACCCAGCCACGCTTTCATCTTCAATGCCCTTGCTGATGGAAGGAGGTTTTCACTCAAAATCTCACGATACATGGCCCCATTCATTCTTTCCTTTACACGGATCAGTCGTCCTGGTCCCTTTGCAGAAAAACAGCCCCAAAGCATGATGTTTCCACCCCCATGCTTCACAGTAGGTATGGTGTTCTTTGGATGCAACTCAGCATTCTTTGTCCTCCAAACACGACGAGTTGAGTTTTTACCAAAAAGTTCTATTTTGGTTTCATCTGACCATATGACATTCTCCCAATCCTCATCTGGATCATCCAAATGCTCTCTAGCAAACTTCAGACGGGCCTGAACATGTACTGGCTTAAGCAGGGGACACGTCCTGGCACTGCAGGATTTGAGTCCCTGGCGGCGTAGTGTGTTACTGATGGTAGGCTTTGTTACTTTGGTCCCAGCTCTCTGCAGGTCATTCACTAGGTCCCCGTGTGGTTCTGGGATTTTTGCTCACCGTTCTTGTGATCATTTTGACCCCACGGGGTGAGATCTTGCGTGGAGCCCCAGATCGAGGAAGATTATCAGTGGTCTTGTATGTCTTCCATTTCCTAATAATTGCTCCCACAGTTGATTTCTTCAAACCAAGCTGCTTACCTATTGCAGATTCAGTCTTCCCAACCTGGTGCAGGTCTACAATTTTGTTTCTGGTGTCCTTTGACAGCTCTTTGGTCTTGGCCATAGTGGAGTTTGGAGTGTGACTGTTTGAGGTTGTGGACAGGTGTCTTTTATACTGATAAGTTCAAACAGGTGCCATTAATACAGGTAACGAGTGGAGGACAGAGGAGCCTCTTAAAGAAGAAGTTACAGGTCTGTGAGAGCCAGAAATCTTGCTTGTTTGTATGTGACCAAATACTTATTTTCCACCATAATTTGCAAATAAATTCATTACAAATCCTACAATGTGATTTTCTGGATTTCTTTCCTCATTTTGTCTGTCATAGTTGAAGTGTACCTATGATGAAAATTACAGGCCTCTCTCATCTTTTTAAGTGAGAGAACTTGCACAATTGGTGGCTGACTAAATACTTTTTTGCCCCACTGTACCACCCCACTACCACTATCAGATTAGAGCCATAAGGGAGACTAGACATCTACCACCCCACTATCAGATTAGAGCCATAAGGGAGACTAGACATCTACCACCCCACTATCAGATTAGAGCCATAAGGGAGACTAGACATCTACCACCCCACTACCACTATCAGATTAGAGCCATAAGGGAGACTAGACATCTACCATCCCACTACCACTATCAGATTAGAGCCATAAGGGAGACTAGACATCTACCACCCCACTACCACTATCAGATTAGAGCCATAAGGAGACTAGACATCTACCACCCCACTACCACTATCAGATTAGAGCCATAAGGGAGACTAGACATCTACCACCCCACTATCAGATTAGAGCCATAAGGGAGACTAGAGCATCTACCATCCCACTATCACTATCAGATTAGAGCCATAAGGGAGACTAGACATCTACCACCCCACTACCACTATCAGATAAGAGCCATAAGGGAGACTAGACATCTACCACCCCACTATCAGATTAGAGCCATAAGGGAGACTAGACATCTACCACCCCACTACCACTATCAGATTAGAGCCGTAAGGGAGACTAGACATCTACCACCCCACTACCACTATCAGATTAGAGCCATAAGGGAGACTAGACATCTACCACCCCACTATCAGATTAGAGCCATAAGGGAGACTAGACATCTACCACCCCACTACCACTATCAGATAAGAGCCATAAGGGAGACTAGACATCTACCACCCCACTATCAGATTAGAGCCATAAGGGAGACTAGACATCTACCACCCCACTACCACTATCAGATAAGAGCCATAAGGAGACTAGACATCTACCACCCCACTATCAGATTAGAGCCATAAGGAGACTAGACATCTACCACCCCACTACCACTATCAGATTAGAGCCATAAGGGAGACTAGACATCTACCACCCCACTACCACTATCAGATTAGAGCCATAAGGGAGACTAGACATCTACCACCCCACTATCACTATCAGATTAGAGCCATAAGGGAGACTAGACATCTACCACCCCACTATCAGGTTAGAGCCATAAGGGAGACTAGACATCTACCACCCCACTACCACTATCAGATTAGAGCCATAAGGGAGACTAGACATCTACCACCCCACTATCAGATTAGAGCCATAAGGGAGACTAGACATCTACCACCCCACTATCAGATTAGAGCCATAAGGGAGACTAGACATCTACCACCCCACTACCACTATCAGATTAGAGCCATAAGGGAGACTAGACATCTACCACCCCACTACCACTATCAGATTAGAGCCATAAGGGAGACTAGACATCTACCACCCCACTATCAGATTAGAGCCATAAGGGAGACTAGACATCTACCACCCCACTACCACTATCAGATTAGAGCCATAAGGGAGACTAGACATCTACCACCCCACTACCACTATCAGATTAGAGCCATAAGGGAGACTAGACATCTACCACCCCACTATCAGATTAGAGCCATAAGGGAGACTAGACATCTACCACCCCACTACCACTATCAGATTAGAGCCATAAGGGAGACTAGACATCTACCACCCCACTATCACTATCAGATTAGAGCCATAAGGGAGACTAGACATCTACCATCCCACTACCACTATCAGATTAGAGCCATAAGGGAGGCTAGACATCTACCACCCCACTATCACTATCAGATTAGAGCCATAAGGGAGACTAGACATCTACCACCCCACTACCACTATCAGATTAGAGCCGTAAGGGAGACTAGACATCTACCACCCCACTACCACTATCAGATTAGAGCCATAAGGGAGACTAGACATCTACCACCCCACTATCAGATTAGAGCCATAAGGGAGACTAGACATCTACCACCCCACTACCAATATCAGATAAGAGCCATAAGGGAGACTAGACATCTACCATCCCACTATCAGATTAGAGCCATAAGGGAGACTAGACATCTACCACCCCACTATCAGATTAGAGCCGTAAGGGAGACTAGACATCTACCACCCCACTATCAGGTTAGAGCCATAAGGGAGACTAGACATCTACCACCCCACTATCAGATTAGAGCCATAAGGGAGACTAGACATCTACCACCCCACTACCACTATCAGATTAGAGCCGTAAGGGAGACTAGACATCTACCACCCCACTATCAGATTAGAGCCATAAGGGAGACTAGACATCTACCATCCCACTACCACTATCAGATTAGAGCCATAAGGGAGACTAGACATCTACCACCCCACTACCACTATCAGATTAGAGCCATAAGGGAGACTAGACATCTACCACCCCACTACCACTATCAGATTAGAGCCATAAGGGAGACTAGACATCTACCACCCCACTATCAGATTAGAGCCATAAGGGAGACTAGACATCTACCATCCCACTACCACTATCAGATTAGAGCCATAAGGGAGACTAGACATCTACCACCCCACTACCACTATCAGATTAGAGCCATAAGGGAGACTAGACATCTACCACCCCACTACCACTATCAGATTAGAGCCATAAGGGAGACTAGACATCTACCACCCCACTATCAGATTAGAGCCATAAGGGAGACTAGACATCTACCATCCCACTACCACTATCAGATTAGAGCCATAAGGGAGACTAGACATCTACCACCCCACTACCACTATCAGATTAGAGCCATAAGGGAGACTAGACATCTACCACCCCACTATCAGATTAGAGCCATAAGGGAGACTAGACATCTACCACCCCACTATCAGATTAGAGCCATAAGGGAGACTAGACATCTACCATCCCACTACCACTATCAGATTAGAGCCATAAGGGAGACTAGACATCTACCACCCCACTACCACTATCAGATTAGAGCCATAAGGGAGACTAGACATCTACCACCCCACTATCACTATCAGATTAGAGCCATAAGGGAGACTAGACATCTACCACCCCACTACATGCATAGGTGTTATAAGCACCTTGTGTAGCTCAGAGAGCTGCTGGTGTCGTATGAGAGCCTCCTTGTTGGGGAACTGTCTCCTACACAGCAGACAGGCTAGCTTAGCCCAGTCTGTCATCCTCTCATCCTTCTCTCCTCCCTCCTCTCCCTCGCTGTCCGTCTCTCCACTGTAGGCTGGCACCAAACCCTGCACCTGAGGAGGGGAGTGCTACAGAGAGAGAGAGAGAAGCATGTCAAGAGAGATGGCAGAGAGGGGTTACAGTGGAATAGAGAGTACAGAGAAAGGAAAGAAGAGAAGGAGAAACAGGTGTGAAAGAGAGACAGAGACACACAGAGAGAGAGAGAGACACACAGAGAAAGAGAGACACATACACAGAGAGAGAGACAGAGAAAGAGAGACACACAGAGAGCGAGGGAGAGAGAGAGACACAGAGAGAGAGAGACACACAGAGAGAGAGAGAGACACAGAGAGAGAGAGACACACAGAGAGAGAGAGACACACAGAGAGAGAGAGACACATACACAGAGAGACAGAGAGAGACACACAGAGAGCGAGAGGGAGAGAGAGAGACACAGAGAGAGAGAGACACACACACAGAGGGAGACACACAGAAAGAGAGACACACAGAGAGCGAGAGACACACACACACAGAGAGAGACACAGAAAGAGAGAGAGAGAGACACATACACAGAGAGAGAGACAGAGACAGACAGAGACATACACAGAGAGAGAGACAGACACAGACAGAGGCATACACAGAGAGAGAGAGAGAGACAGAGGGGGGGTGTACCTCTCTGTGGTCTGTTAGTCTGAGCTGGTCCAGGATGATCTGAGCTCTTTCAGACAACGCCCCCTACAGGCCACAGACAAGAAGAGTCACTGGGACTGTGTGTGTGTGTGTGTGCGTGCGTGCGTGCGTGCATGTGTGTGTGCGCATGTTACCTTCTTTTCCAGGACAGCATATCCTGCGTCTGCGCTGGCGGACTCTCTGCGGTCGTCAAGGCGACCGTGTCCAGGCGCCCAGGTGTAACCGGGGGAAAGAGCCATAGAGGTCACGGAGGTGGAAGACAGAGAGCGAACGTCCTCCTTCTGTCTGTTCAGACTCTTGGCCCAACGCTCCATGTCCTTCGCTATCTGACAACACACAACACAGCTTAGTGTGTAGTTCACACTTGCATGTGTGAATGTGAGCGTATGGGGTGTGGACGTACGGGGTGGGGTGTGTGTATGGTGTGTGTATGGTATGGTGTGTGTATGGTGTGTATGGTGTGGTGTATGGTGTGTGTGTGTGTGGTGTGTGTATGGTGTGGTGTGTATGGTGTGTGTGTATGGTGTGTGGTGTGTGTGTGGTATGGTGTGTGTGTGTGTGTGTATGGTGTGTGTGTGTGTGTATGGTGTGTGTGTGGTGTGTGTATGGTGTGTGTGTGGTTGTGTGTGTGGTGTGTGTATGATGTGTGTGTGTGTATGGTGTGGTGTGTGTGTGTGTGTGTGTGTGTGTGTGTGTGGTGTGTATGGTATGGTGTGTGTGTGTGTGTATGGTGTGTGTGTGTGGTGTGTGTGTGTATGGTATGGTGTGTGTGTGGTGTGGGGTGTGTGTGGTGTGTGTATATGGTATGGTGTGTGTGGGGTGTGTGTGGGGTGTGTGTGTGGTGTGTGTGGGGTGTATGGTGTGTGTGTGTGTGTATGGTGTGGTGTGTGTGGTGTTGTGTGTGTATGGAAGTATGGTGTGTGTATGTTGTGGTGTGTATATGGTGTGTGTGTGTTGTTTGGGGTGTATATGGTGTGTGTGTATGTGGTGTGTGTGGGGTGTATGGTGTGTGTATGGTGTGTGTATGTGGTGTGTGTATGGTGTGTGTGTGTGGTGTATGGTGTGGTGTGTGTATGGTGTGTGTATATGGTGTGGTGTGTGTGTGTTGTTTGGGGTGTATGTGGTGTGTGTATAGTATGGTGTGTTGTTTGGGGTGTATGTGGTGTGTGTATAGTGTGGTGTGTGTGTGGTGTGTGTGTGTTGTTTGGGGTGTATGTGGTGTGTGTATAGTGTGGTGTGTGGTGTGTGTATAGTGTGGTGTGTGGTGTGGTGTATGTATTGTGTGGTGTGGTGTGGTGTGTGTGTGTATGGTGTGGTGTGGTATGGTGCAGTACTATGGTGTGTGGTGTGGTGTGGTGTGTGTGTGTATGGTGTGGTGTGGTATAGTGTATGTATTGGTGTGGTGTGGAGTGTATGTATTGTGTGAGTGTATGTATTGTGTGTGTGGTGACAGGTGTGTGTGTGTGTATAGTGTGAGGTGTGTAGTGTGAGTGTGGTGGAGTATGTATTGTGTAGTGTGGAGGTTGTATGTATTGTGTGAGTGTGGTGTGTGTGTGTATGGTGTAGTGTATGTATTGTGTGGTGTGTATAGTGTATGTATTGTGTGGTGTGGTGTGTGTATGTATTGTGTGGTGTGGTGTGGTGTATGTATTGTGTGGTGTGGTATCGTGTATGTATTGTGTGTGGTGGTGTGTGTGTGTATAGGTGTATGTATTGTGTGGTGTGTAGTGTATGAGGTGGTGTAGTGTAGTGTGTGGAAGTGGTAGTGTATGTATTGTGTGGTGCAGTGTGTGTGTATGGTGTAGTGTATGTATTGTGTGGTGTGGTATAGTGTATGTATTGTATAGTGTAGTGTATGTATTGTGTAGTGTAGTGTATATATTGTGTGGTGTAGTGTATGTATTGGAGTGTGGTATGTAGTGTGTGGTGTGGTATAGTGTATGTATTGTGTGGTGTGGTGTGTGTGTGTATGGTGTGGTGTATGTATTGTGTGGTGTGGTATGGTGTATGTATTGTGTGGTGTGGTGTGTGTGTGTATGGTGTGGTGTGGTATGGTGTATGTATTGTGTGGTGTGGTGTGTGTGTGTATGGTGTGGTGTGGTATGGTGTATGTATTGTGTGGTGTGGTATGGTGTATGTATTGTATGGTGTGGTGTATGTATTGTGTGGTGTGGTGTATGTATTGTGTGGTGTGGTGTATGTATTGTGTGGTGTGGTGTATGTATTGTGTAGTGTAGTGTATGTATTGTGTGGTATGGTGTATGTATTGTGTGGTGTGGTGTATGTATTGTGTGGTGTGGTGTATGTATTGTGTGGTGTGGTGTATGTATTGTGTGGTGTGGTGTATGTATTGTGTGGTGTGGTGTATGTATTGTATGGTATGGTGTATGTATTGTGTGGTATGGTGTATGTATTGTGTGGTGTGGTGTATGTATTGTGTGGTGTGGTGTATGTATTGTGTGGTGTGGTGTATGTATTGTGTGGTGTGGTGTATGTATTGTGTGGTATGGTGTATGTATTGTGTGGTATGGTGTATGTATTGTGTGGTGTGGTATGGTGTATGTATTGTGTGGTGTGGTGTGTGTGTGTATGGTGTGGTGTATGTATTGTGTGGTGTGGTATGGTGTATGTATTGTGTGGTGTGTGTTACCTGTTGTGCTGTCTTGTTTTTGGGCTTGTCTTTCTTCTCCTTGCCTCCAAGGACAGCAGAGGGGGCGGGGTTATCACCGGGGGCAACGACAGCCTCAGTTGATTGGGCGGGAGCTGGAATATATGTCTGCTTCTCACTGTCCCAGTACATATACTGCTGAGTGACCCTGTTATAGTAGTACTAGAGAGGGAGAAGAGAGAGGAGAGGGAGGGGAGAGAGGAGGGAGGGGGAGAGAGGGAGAGGAGAGAGAGGGAGGGGAGGAGAGGGGGAGGAGGAGAGGGAGGGAGAGGGAGAGGGAGGGGGAGGGAGAGGGAGGGGGAGAGAGAGGGGAGAGAGGGAGGGAGGGGAGAGAGGGAGAGGAGGGGGGGAGAGAGAGAGGGAGGGGGAGGGGAGGGAGGGAGAGAGAGGGAGAGGGAGGGGGGGAGAGAGAGGGGAGAGGGAGGGGGAGGGAGAGGAGGGAGAGGGAGGGGGAGAGAGGGGAGGGGGAGGGGGAGAGAGGGAGGGGAGGGGGGAGGGGGGGGGAGAGAGGGGGGAGAGAGGGAGGGGGAGAGAGGGAGGGGGGAGAGAGGGAGGGGGGAGAGATTAGTTAATATTTTTACTGTGTATGATGTTTGTGTGTGTAACCGAGTTGAGTTGGTTAAACTCACTCAAGTTGAGATATACCGTTGATATACTGTCGGGCGGCAGCATGTTGCCAGTTACATATTCAGGCATCAAACATTGCAACTGGCCTGTGAGTTGAACCAATTAACCAGACAGTGTGGGGTGTGTCCAGATAGAGGGTCGTAGTAGAGTCCAGTTGGTGGGTCGTAGTAGAGTCCAGTTAGAGGGTCTCAGTAGAGTCCAGATAGAGGGTTTAGTAGAGTCCAGATAGAGGGTCGCAGTAGAGTCCAGATAGAGGGTCGCAGTAGAGTCCAGATAGAGGGTCGCAGTAGAGTCCAGATAGAGGGTCGCAGTAGAGTCCAGATAGAGGGTCGCAGTAGAGTCCAGATAGAGGGTCGCAGTAGAGTCCAGATAGAGGGTTTAGTAGAGTCCAGATAGAGGGTCGTAGTAGAGTCCAGATAGAGGGTCGCAGTAGAGTCCAGATAGAGGGTCGTAGTAGAGTCCAGATAGAGGGTCGTAGTAGAGTCCAGATAGAGGGTCGTAGTAGAGTGCAGATAGAGGGTTATGACAGAGTGTGTGTTACCTGTGAATTGGGGTCGTAGTAGAGTCCAGTTAGAGGGTCGTAGTAGTAGCCAGAACTCTCCTCATACTGGTAGGTGGACACGTCTGGGACCGCTACACACACACACCAGAATGTCAAACACCCTCTGTGAAACACACAATCTTCCTCTCTAAGGCTACGTTTACATAGGCAGCCAATGATCTGATTTAATCACAGCCTCCAGGACTTATAGCTGTACCCAGGATGTCTCTGTCTGGCACACACCTGGCACATCTCACAATGATCTAACATCCTATTCCTTATACACACATTCTCATTCTTTCATAGGTCAACATTCTCCTACACACACACACACACACACACACACACTACGGTATTGTTGGTACTCGTGTGCAGTTCCGGGGGTGGCAGGGTGGGTGGGAGTAGCAGGCTGAGGCTTACCCACTATCTCTACCTGCTGAGGGAAGAGAGGGGGGTGAGAGAGAGGAGGGAGAGAGACAGAAAGAGGATGGGGAGGAGAGAGAGATGGGGAGAGAGAGAGAGAGAGAGAGAGAGAGAGAGAGAGAGAGAGAGAGAGAGAGAGAGAGAGAGAGAGAGAGAGAGAGAGAGTGAGTATTTCTTTACCATTTGAGAATGCAGCATACACAATACATAATGAGTATTGAGGCTTTGGTGTAGAATATACCTGTGTGGTGGCTGTAGTGATGAGTGGAGCTTGGGATTGTCCCAAAGAGAGCTGCATGCTGTCCTCTCCAGAAACCACAGCCTCAGACGAGACCACTGCGCGCACACACACACACACACACACACACACACACACACACACACCACTGTGAGATATAGTTGTGAGGTTATAGTATCTGAAACGACATAGAGATCTGTCTCCTTCTATTTCCCCATCTTTTCCTCTTCCCAGGTGCTGCCCCTGTATACGCCCCCCCAATAGGCCTGCTCCTGTGCTGGGTAGGGCTGTACCTGTTACCGCTGTCTGGGCCTTGTGGTCCGGAGCCTCACGCCCCACTGCGTAGTCCAGGTTCTCCTGTTCTTCACAGACTCCCAGGGTTACTGCTGCCCCCTGGTGGTACAACCCCACATCCACACCGTGCCGGGAGGTAGAAGACAGGGACTGGGCCTTCTGGTGCGGGGGAGAGACAGAGAGCAGAACCGGAAAACAAAAGGCTGTTCTGGTTATATATTATTAGAATGGTTACCTGGGTAACAGACCACTGTGCAGCAGTGACGGCTGTACTGGTTATATATTATATACATATATTATATATTCATAGAATGGTTACCTGGGTAACAGACCACTGTGCAGCAGTGACGGCTGTACTGGTTATATATTATATACATATATTATATATTATTAGAATGGTTACCTGGGTAACAGACCACCGTGCAGCAGCGACGGCTGTACTGGTTATATATTATATACATATATTATATATTATTAGAATGGTTACCTGGGTAACAGACCACCGTGCAGCAGCGACGGCTGTACTGGTTATATATTATATACATATATTATATATTATTAGAATGGTTACCTGGGTAACAGACCACTGTGCAGCAGCGATGGCTGTACTGGTTATATATTATATACATATATTATATATTATTAGAATGGTTACCTGGGTAACAGACCACTGTGCAGCAGCGATGGCTGTACTGGTTATATATTATATACATATATTATATATTATTAGAATGGTTACCTGGGTAACAGACCACTGTGCAGCAGCGACGGCTGTACTGGTGATATATTATATACATATATTATATATTATTAGAATGGTTACCTGGGTAACAGACCACTGTGCAGCAGCGATGGCTGTACTGGTTATATATTATATACATATATTATTAGAATGGTTACCTGGGTAACAGACCACTGTGCAGAAGCGACGGCTGTACTGGTTATATATTATATACATATATTATATATTATTAGAATGGTTACCTGGGTAACAGACCACTGTGCAGCAGCGATGGCTGTACTGGTTATATATTATATACATATATATTATTAGAATGGTTACCTGGGTAACAGACCACCTTGCAGCAGCGACGGCTGTACTGGTTATATATTATATACATATATTATATATTATTAGAATGGTTACCTGGGTAACAGACCACTGTGCAGCAGCGATGGCTGTACTGGTTATATATTATATACATATATTATATATTATTAGAATGGTTACCTGGGTAACAGACCACTGTGCAGCAGCGACGGCTGTACTGGTGATATATTATATACATATATTATTAGAATGGTTACCTGGGTAACAGACCACTGTGCAGCAGCGATGGCTGTACTGGTTATATATTATATACATTGTCATGGATCGCACCTCTGTGGCTCTCTCCGATCACCAAAGAACACCATCACCAGAGTATTAACTACATTTCCCATCTGTCCCGTACCTAGGCCTAATTACTGCACAGCTGCATCCACTTCTCTCCTGTATATATTCCCTCTCCAGGCTCCAATGCCTTGCGAAGTCTTGTACTGCCCCGGCTAGTCATTTCTGAGCACTCTTTCTGAACCTTCGATTGATTCCCTGTTTTTGACCTCGGACTGTGTTTCGTTTCCTGATTACCCGCCTGCCGCCTGCCCCGACTCCACGCCTGATACCGACTCTGTCTCTGGACTCCTCTGACACCCTCACGCTGTTCTCTGAGTTTTTGCCTGTCTGACCTTCCTTGATTAAAGTAAACTGCACATGGATCCGAACGCCTCTGGCTCATTGTTACAGAAGACTTCGCCTATACAGGATCCAGCAGCCATGTATCGGCTTACATCCGAGGTATCATCTCAAGCCTCTATGCTGGCTACCCACCAGCAGCAGCTTGAGAAACTCACTTCGCTGACCGAGGAGCTAGTGAGATCCGTACAGACACTCACCACTCCGATCGCGACCTCAACTCTTCCCGCTGGTTCTATGGCTTCTCCGATTCCGAGTGTGAGTACTCCGCCTGGCTCTCCGCGTCTGTCCCTGCCGGAGAAATATGATGGTTCAGCGGCGTAGATGTAAAGGGTTTCTCCTGCAGTGCTCTCTGTTTATCGACCAACAACCTGCCCTATATCCCACCGGCGACAGCCGAGTATCCTTCGTGGTGTTCAAGTTGCTGACCGGTAGGGCACTGGATTGGGCGACTGCGCTATGGGAGGGTGGACACCTGTCATTCCCCTCATATGACTGCTTTGGCGCCAGTTCAGAGAGGTGTTTGAGCATCCAGCCGACGGAAAGGAGCCGGGCGAGCTGCTACTCTCTCTACACCAGGGGAATCTACCGCTGCCGATTACACCCTTTCCTTCCGCACCCTGGCTGCACAAACTGGTTGGGAGGAGGCTCCGTTGAAGTTACTCTATCGCAGGGGACTTAACACCGGTCTACAAGCGGAGCTAGCATGTCGGGAGGAGGGGAAATCACTTAGCCAATTCATGGACTTAACAATTCGCCTCGACAATCTGATGCGAGCTCGGCGTGTGCCCCAGCTGTATCGCGTTGCGAAGCTGCCTTCGCTAGTCACGGCTGAACCGATGCAGATCGGCTACACTCGCTCACGCCCGAAGAGAGGGAGAGAAGATTACGCCATCGTCTATGCCTGTATTGTGGAGGATCTGGCCACATGAGGGCGACATGTCCAAACAGACCCCATCCCAAGACTCTGCTAGGGTGAGTGCCAACTCCTATTCTTCTAGATCATTTGAACTAGCCGTAACCCTGCACTTTGGTGAAGAAAGTATAAATACCACTGCTTTGATAGATTCAGGAGCAGCGGGAAATTTCATTGATCAGTCATTCGCCAAAGCTCATCATATTTCTCTCCTTCCATGTCAATCCCGGTTAGCAGTGGAAGCGTTAGACGGACGTCCTTTGGGCTCCGGGAAGATCCAATACATCTCACAAGAAATCACCCTCAATACTAGCACCCTGCACACCGAGACGATCCAGCTGCTCACCATTGAATCCCCACAACACCCCATCATCCTAGGTATGCCGTGGCTGGTGAAGCATAACCCAACCATTTCATGGACTGAGAAACAGATAGTCCAGTGGTCCAAGACCTGCCAGGAGAACTGCCTGCACCCCCTGACTAGGACCACTCCTACTCCTACTCAGTCCGAGAACCCAGATCTACAGAAGGTTCCGTGGAGTACCATGACCTCGCTTCATGCGTTCAGTGAGAGTAGGGCTACTCAGCTTCCACCTCACAGGCCCGGTGACTGCGCTATAGATCTCATTCCAGGAACCTCTCCCACACGAGGAAGAATATTTCCTCTCTCACAACCCGAATCCGACGCCATGAAGAGCTATATAGAGGAGGCACTTTCCAAGGGTTTCATCCGTACATCCATCTCTCCTGCTTCAGCCGGATTCTTCTTCGTGAAGAAGAAGGACGGAGGACTACGCCCTGTATCGACTACCGCAGCCTCAACGAGATCACCGTAAAGTTTCGCTACCCATTGCCATTAGTTCCAGCCGCCTCGAACAGCTCCGCACTGCCAGGTTCTTCACCAAGTTGGACCTGCGCAATGCATATAACCTGATTCGGATCAAGGAAGGGGACGAGTGGAAAACGGCATTCTCCACCACCACCGGGCACTATGAGTATCTAGTGATGCCGTTCGGGCTCGCCAACAGTCCCTCAGTGTTCCAATCATTTGTCAACGAGATCTTCCGAGACATGCTGAACCAGAAGCTCATTGTCTATATCGGCGACATCCTGATCTATTCGGAGACACTCGAGACCCACGTACAGGATGTCAGAGCTGTACTTCAACGCCTGATTGATAACCACCTATACGCCAAGATCCAGAAATGCGAGTTCCATCAGACACGGATCTCCTTCTTGGGATACATTATCAGCGCCAAGGAAGTGACCATGGACAACAGCAAGGTAGAGGCAGTGGTCAACTGGCCACAACCCACCAAGGTAAAGGAGTTACAGCGCTTCCTGGGCTTCGCCAACTTCTACCGTCGGTTTATCAGGAACTTCAGCATCACAGCAGCGCCACTCACGTCTCTTCTTCAGGGTGGAGGGCAACGGTTACAGTGGACATCTGAGAGTCTGGCAGCATTCAAGCAACTCAAGGAGAGATTCACCACGGCCCCCATCTTGCACCAGCCAGATCCCTAACGGGAGTTTATTGTGGAGGTAGACGCTTCCAATACAGGAATCGGGCCGTGCTGTCACAACGTCATGGTAACCCAGCCAAGCTATTCCCGTGTGCTTACCAGTCCCAAAGCTCACCTCGGCGGAACGGAATTATGATGTGGGTGATAGGGAACTCCTTGCCATGAAGGTCGCTTCGAGGAATGGCGGCATTGGTTGGAGGGAGCTCGTCGGCCGTTTACAGTTTTGACTGACCACCGTAACCTGGAATACATTAAGGCCGCCAAACGACTGAATCCCAGACAGGCCAGGTGGTCGCTATTCTTCACCAGATTCGACTTCAGGGTCACGTATCGCCCAGGCTCAAGAATGGCAAGGCCGACGCTCTGTCCCGACAGTTTGACAGTCCTCAAGTCCATCCACGCCAGATCCCATCATTCCCACGACACTGGTTCTCGCCCGGTACAGTGGGACATAATGACCGAGATTTCCGCAGCTCAGAGGGAGGAACCTTCACCGCCTGAATGCCCTCCTGATCGCACCTTCGTGCCACCCAGCCTCCGTGAACGAGTATTACAATGGGTGCACAACACTCCTAACGCAGGACATCCTGGGATCACGGCTACTACCCACCTTGTGACCAACCGTTTCTGGTGGCCTACGCTCCAGGCCGATGTCATCACCTTCGTACATCAATGCGTCCACGTGCAACATTGTCAAATCCTCTCATCAGAAACCAGCAGGACTACTTCAACCACTACCCATCCCACAGCGTCCCTGGTCACATATTGCCATTGACTTTGTCACAGACTTACCCTCTCCCAGAACTTCACGACCATTCTGACCGTGGTTGACCGTTTCTCCAAGGCCTGTAGGTTCATCCCCTTGACCAAACTGCCCACAGCATTAGAAACAGCGGAGGCCTTGGTACAGCAGGTTTTCCGACTCTATGGGCTGCCTGAGGATATAGTTTGGACCGGGGCCTCAGTTCACCTCTCGGGTCTGGCAGGCGTTATGCGGGCGGCTTAACATCAATGTCAGCTTAACTTCCGGTTATCATCCACAGGCTAATGGACAGGTCGAGAGGCTTAACCAGGAACTCACACGCTTTCTGCGCACCTACTGTCATCAGAACCAGCAAGACTGGAGCCGTTTCCTCATGTGGGCCGAATACGCCCAAAACTCCTTGCTCAAACCCTCTACAGGTCTTACCCTTTCCAATGTGTGCTAGGTTACCAACCTCCTCTGTTCCCCTGGTCTGGGGAGCCAACTGACCTTCCAGCTGTCAACGCCTGGTTGCAGAGAAGTGAGGAGACCTGGAACAACGCCACGCACACCTCCAACGAGCAGTGCGAAGAGTCAGAGAGCAGGCTGACCGTCGCCGGAGAGAGGGACCCGAGTACGCTCCTGGACAGTGGGTGTGGTTGTCATCCAGGGACCTCCGTCTTCGGCTTCCCAGCAAGAAGCTAAGTCCTAGGTACGTGGGTCCGTTTAAGATTCTCAGACAAATAACCCCGGTGTCATACCGTCTAGCCTTGCCATCCACTTACCGCATCTCTCCTACCTTTCATGTGTCATTACTCAAACCGGCCGGTGGTCCGCGAGGAGAGAGGGACCAGGACGAGGTTGCAGAAGAGAGCTCCCCTCCTATCATCATCAACGGCGAGGAAGCCTACCTAGTAAAGAAGATACTCGACTCAAGACGCCGAGGTAGGGAACTGCAATATCTCATCGACTGGGAGTACGGTCCTGAAGAGCGATCCTGGGAAAGATCCCAAGACATCCTGGACCCCGCACTCATCACGGAGTTTCACCAGAACTACCCTGGAAGACCTGCTCCCAGACCCCGTGGTAGACCTCGGCGTCGTTCCGGTCCTCGCTTCAGGAGCCGCTCGCAGGAGGGGGGCTCTGTCATGGATCGCACCTCTGTGGCTCTCTCCGATCACCAAAGAACACCATCACCAGAGTATTAACTACATTTCCCATCTGTCCCGTACCTAGGCCTAATTACTGCACAGCTGCATCCACTTCTCTCCTGTATATATTCCCTCTCCAGGCTCCAATGCCTTGCGAAGTCTTGTACTGCCCCGGCTAGTCATTTCTGAGCACTCTTTCTGAACCTTCGATTGATTCCCTGTTTTTGACCTCGGACTGTGTTTTCGGTTTCCTGATTACCCGCCTGCCGCCTGCCCCGACCTACGCCTGATACCGACTCTGTCTCTGGACTCCTCTGACACCCTCACGCTGTTCTCTGAGTTTTTGCCTGTCTGACCTTCCTTGATTAAAGTAAACTGCACATGGATCCGAACGTCTCTGGCTCATTGTTACATACATATATTATATATTATTAGAATGGTTACCTGGGTAACAGACCACCTTGCAGCAGCGACGGCTGTACTGGTTATATATTATATACATATATTATATATTATTAGAATGGTTACCTGGGTAACAGACCACTGTGCAGCAGCGACGGCTGTACTGGTTATATATTATATGTTATATATTATTAGAACGGTTACCTGGGTAACAGACCACTGTGCAGCAGCGATGGCTGTACTGGCAGCTGTAGCAGCACTCACTCTACCACCATCTGTCAGAAACACATCACTGAAGAGAGAAGGAGGGAGGGAGGAGATGGGGAGGGAGGGGAGGGAGGGAGGAGAGAGGGAGGGAGGGGGAGGAGAGAGAGAGGGAGAGGGGGAGGGAGGAGAGAGGGAGGGAGGGGGAGGAGAGAGGGAGGGAGGGGGAGGAGAGAGGGAGGGAGGGAGGGAGGGAGGGAGGGAGGGAGAGGGGGAGGGAGGGAGGGAGGGAGAGGGGGAGGGAGGGAGGTAGGGAGGGAGAGGAGGGAGGGAGGGAGGGAGGGAGAGGAGGGAGGAGGAGGGAGGGGAGGGGGAGGGGGAGAGGGGGAGAAATATAACTCATAAAAACTGAAGCACAAAACATATTTCTTTAAAAGAACGTAACAATATAGGCTGGTTTCCCCGACATAGATTAACAATTAAACATAGTCCTGGACTACAAAGCAAACTCAATGGAGAATTGAGGCTTCAACTGTGTCTGGGGAAACAGGCCCTAAATATGCCTTAGTTCACAATGGTAGTGGTGTCTCCGTGTGTCCCCGTGTGTCCCCGTGTGTCTCCGTGTGTCTCCGTGTGTCCCCGTGTGTCCCCGTGTGTCCCCGTGTGTCTCCGTGTGTCCCCGTGTGTCCCCGTGTGTCTCCGTGTGTCCCCGTGTGTCCCCGTGTGTCCCCGTGTGTCCCCGTGTGTCTCCGTGTGTCCCCGTGTGTCCCCGTGTGTCCCCGTGTGTCCCCGTGTGTCCCCGTGCGTACCGTTTGGATCCCTTGGCGAACTCCACAGAGATGGCCTTCCCGTTTATAGAGAGAGCTGGCTGTAGGGCCTGCAGGATCTGGAGCAGCTGAGATGCTTCCTGCAACACACGGATGGACGCAGACACACAAACACAGTGTGAAACAATTGTGTACAGTTTGTGTATGTGTAGGTATCTCCTCACCACTATAGCAGACAGCTGTAGGTATCTCCTCACCACTATAGTAGACAGCTGTAGGTATCTCCTCACCACTATAGTAGACAGCTGTAGGTATCTCCTCACCACTATAGTAGACAGCTGTAGGTATCTCCTCACCACTATAGCAGACAGCTGTAGGTATCTCCTCACCACTATAGTAGACAGCTGTAGGTATCTCCTCACCACTATAGCAGACAGCTGTGGGTATCTCCTCACCACTACATCAGACAGCTGTAGGTATCTCCTCACCACTATAGTAGACAGCTATAGGTATCTCCTCACCACTATAGTTTTACAGCTGTAGGTATCTCCTCACCACTATAGCAGACAGCTGTAGGTATCTCCTCACCACTATAGTAGACAGCTGTAGGTATCTCCTCACCACTATAGCAGACAGCTGTAGGTATCTCCTCACCACCACATCAGACAGCTGTAGGTATCTCCTCACCACTATAGTAGACAGCTGTAGGTATCTCCTCACCACTATAGCAGACAGCTGTAGGTATCTCCTCACCACTATAGTAGACAGCTGTAGGTATCTCCTCACCACTATAGCAGACAGCTGTAGGTATCTCCTCACCACTATAGTAGACAGCTGTAGGTATCTCCTCACCACTATAGCAGACAGCTGTAGGTATCTCCTCACCACTATAGTAGACAGCTGTAGGTATCTCCTCACCACTATAGCAGACAGCTATAGGTATCTCCTCACCACTATAGCAGACAGCTGTAGGTATCTCCTCACCACTATAGTAGACAGCTGTAGGTATCTCCTCACCACTATAGCAGACAGCTGTAGGTATCTCCTCACCACTATAGCAGACAGCTGTAGGTATCTCCTCACCACTATAGCAGACTGCTGTAGGTATCTCCTCACCACTATAGTAGACAGCTGTAGGTATCTCCTCACCACTATAGCAGACAGCTGTAAGTATCTCCTCACCACTCTAGCAGACAGCTATAGGTATCTCCTCACCACTATAGCAGACAGCTGTAGGTATCTCCTCACCACTATAGTAGACAGCTGTAGGAAAGCAAAGCCCCGGTTGAGTTGTGTCTGTTTATCTTTGATCAGTCGAACATTAGAAGGAGACAGAGTAGCGAAGGGAGCCAGAGTAGACAGGATGGACTCCAGAGAGGTATGGGGACCCAGGTTCCTCAGGATCAGAGCTGGAGAGAAGAGAGGGAGGGCGGGAGGAAGGGAGGGAGGGAGGGAGAGAAGAGAGAGAACATTAGAAGGAGACAGAGTAGCGAAGGGTGGACTTCAGAGAGGGATGGGGACCCAGGTTCCTCAGGATCAGAGATGGTGGGAGAGATGAATGAATTGATGTATTGATAGATGTATTGATGTATTGATAGATGTATTGATAGATGCATTGATGTATTGATAGATGTATTGATGTATTGATAGATGTATTGATTGATGTATTGATGTATTGATAGATGTATTGATAGATGCATTGATGTATTGATAGATGTATTGATAGATGTATTGAAGGATGCATTGATGTATTGATAGATGTATTGATAGATGCATTGATGTATTGACAGATGTATAGATGTATTGATGTATTGATGGATGTATTGATAGATGTATTGATATATTCATTGATGTATTGATAGATGTATTGATGTATGCCTTGGCAGGAACTAATGGGGATCCTTAATAAACCCCAGGAAGAGTAGCTGCTGCCTCGGCAGGAACTAACGGGGATCCATAATAAACCCCAGGAAGAGTAGCTGCTGCCTTGGCAGGAACTAACGGGGATCCATAATAAACCCCAGGAAGAGTAGCTGCTGCCTTGGCAGGAACTAATGGGGATCCATAATAAACCCCAGGAAGAGTAGCTGCTGCCTTGGCAGGAACTAACGGGGATCCATAATAAACCCCAGGAAGAGTAGCTGCTGCCTTGACAGGAACTAACGGGGATCCATAATAAACCCCAGGAAGAGTAGCTGCTGCCTTGACAGGAACTAACGGGGATCCATAATAAACCCCAGGAAGAGTAGCTGCTGCCTCGGCAGGAACTAACGGGGATCCATAATAAACCCCAGGAAGAGTAGCCGCTGCCTTGGCAGGAACTAATGGGGATCCATAATAAACCCCAGGAAGAGTAGCTGCTGCCTTGACAGGAACTAATGGGGATCCATAATAAACCCCAGGAAGAGTAGCTGCTGCCTTGACAGGAACTAACGGGGATCCATAATAAACCCCAGGAAGAGTAGCTGCTGCCTTGACAGGAACTAATGGGGATCCATAATAAACCCCAGGAAGAGTAGCTGCTGCCTTGACAGGAACTAATGAGGATCCATAATAAACCCCAGGAAGAGTAGCTGCTGCCTTGGCAGGAACTAATGGGGATCCATAATAAACCCCAGGAAGAGTAGCTGCTGCCTTGACAGGAACTAATGGGGATCCATAATAAACCCCAGGAAGAGTAGCCGCTGCCTTGGCAGGAACTAATGGGGATCCATAATAAACCCCAGGAAGAGTAGCTGCTGCCTTGGCAGGAACTAACGGGGATCCATAATAAACCCCAGGAAGAGTAGCCGCTGCCTTGGCAGGAACTAATGGGGATCCATAATAAACCCCAGGAAGAGTAGCCGCTGCCTTGACAGGAACTAATGGGGATCCATAATAAACCCCAGGAAGAGTAGCTGCTGCCTTGACAGGAACTAATGGGGATCCATAATAAACCCCAGGAAGAGTAGCTGCTGCCTTGGCAGGAACTAACGGGGATCCATAATAAACCCCAGGAAGAGTAGCCGCTGCCTTGACAGGAACTAATGGGGATCCATAATAAACCCCAGGAAGAGTAGCTGCTGCCTTGACAGGAACTAATGGGGATCCATAATAAACCCCAGGAAGAGTAGCCGCTGCCTTGACAGGAACTAATGAGGATCCGTTTTCTCCTATCACAGCCATTAAATTCTGTTTTAAAATCACCATTGGCCTTATGGTGAAATCCCTTAGTGGTTTCCTTCTTCTCCGCCTACATCTTTGTAATTTTTATTTATTTACTTATTTTACCAGTTAGTTGACTGAGAACACATTCTCATTTACAGCAACGACCTGGGGAATGAGACAATTGTAAGCTTTGTAGTGACTGGGTGTATTGATACACCATCCAAAGTGTAATTAATAACTTCACCATGCTCAAAGGGATATTCAATGTCTGTTTTTTTTTTATTTATTTATACCCATATACCAATAGGTACCCTTCTTTGCGAGGCACTGCCTTATGTTCCTCATCCTACCTCATTTTGCACACATTGTATATAGATTTGTTTTTTTCTACTGTATTATTGACTGTATGTTTGTTTCACTCCATGTGTAACTCTGTTGTTGTTGTTGTATGTGTCGAACTGCTTTGCTTTATCTTGGCCAGGTCCCAGTTGTAAATGAGAACTTGTTCTCAACTGGCCTCCCTGTATTATGACATCATATAGAACTACCTGGTTAAATAAAGGTGAAATAAACAGTATTATGACATCAGATAGAACCACCTGGTTAAATAAAGGTGAAATAAACAGTATTATGACATCATATAGAACTACCTGGTTAAATAAAGGTGAAATAAACAGTATTATGACATCATATAGAACTACCTGGTTAAATAAAGGTGAAATAAACAGTATTATGACATCATATAGAACTACCTGGTTAAATAAAGGTGAAATAAACAGTATTATGACATCATATAGAACTACCTGGTTAAATAAAGGTGAAATAAAAAAGAAACTGGAAAACCTCCCTGATCTTTATTCCATTATGAGGTGTTGTGTGTAGGCCAGTGACAAAAAAATCTCAATTTAATCAATTTTAAATGTATTTCACTTGCTTTGTACACATATGTTTCCCATGCCAATAATGAATTGATTTAATAAAGAGAGTGAGACTCACTGTCGTTGGCCACCTCGGCCTGTTGTGTGTTAGTTGCCCCGGCCTTGGTGAGGGCAGTAGAGGGGGCAGCAGCAGGCTGGTAAAGGGCAGGGAGGGGCAATAAGCCCTGGGCACCATCCTTCTGATGCCCCCCCAGAGGTAACTCCCTCAGCTGGGGCAGGTTCAGCTCTGCCTCTGGAGGTAAGACACAGAGTGAGATATCTGCCGGGAGGCAGCCCATTGGGGGGGGCAGGGTTTGCCATTTTACAACAATTCTATTGGTTCAATTTCTCTCAATAAAATCAAGCCCACACAGCAAATTCTCCAAATCAACACCGACAGTGTTACATTTAACACTGGTCCAGTGTCTATATGGGTCCACACTTTTCCAGCTGTTTTTTTAGACAGAAATATAACACATTTTCGGTGCGGCCTTCCGGACACCCCTGCTTTTCAGTGTTAAATTAACACACTGCTTAGTGTAAAGCCTTGTTTGCATATTTCCCAGAATGCCTTGCCTTTTGAGTGAATTGTAAAGTTACAGTTACAGTAGAGACGAAGACGAAGGTTATTATTAGTTATCATCCATTTTCACTCCTGTGGCCAAGTGAGATCCTAATAGATTTTTTTACTTTATTCGTCACAAGCTTCGTAAAACAAAACAAAAATAATAAAACAATAATAACACAAGGAATAAATACACATTGAGTAACAATAACTTGGTTCTATAACTTGGTTATATACACGGGGTAACAGTACTGAATCGATGTGCAGGGGTACGGGGTAATTGAGGTAGATATGTCCATATAGGTAGGGGTACGAGGTAATTGAGGTAGATATGTACATATAGGTAAGGGTACGAGGTAATTGAGGTAGATATGTACATATAGGTAAGTTTACGGGGTAATTGAGGTAGATATGTACATATAGGTAAGGGTACAGGGTAATTGAGGTAGATATGTACATATAGGTTGGGGTATGAGGTAATTGAGGTAGATATGTACATATAGGTAGGGGTACGAGGTAATTGAGGTAGATATGTACATATAGGTAAGGGTATGAGGTAATTGAGGTAGATATGTACATAGGTCGGGTACAGGGTAATTCAGGTAGATGTGTACATATAGGTCGGGGAACGAGGTAATTGAGGTAGATATGTACATATAGGTAAGGGTACGAGGTAATTGAGGTAGATATGTACATATAGGTAAGGGTACGAGGTAATTGAGGTAGATATGTACATATAGGTAAGTTTACGGGGTAATTGAGGTAGATATGTACATATAGGTCAGGGTACGAGGTAATTGAGGTAGATATGTACATATAGGTAAGGGTACGAGGTAATTGAGGTAGATATGTACATATAGGTCAGGGTATGAGGTAATTGAAGTAGATATGTACATATAGGTCAGGGTACGAGGTAATTGAGGTAGATATGTACATATAGGTCAGGGTATGAGGTAATTGAGGTAGATATGTACATATAGGTAAGGGTACGAGGTAATTGAGGTAGATATGTACATATAGGTCAGGGTATGAGGTAATTGAGGTAGATATGTACATATAGGTCAGGGTATGAGGTAATTGAGGTAGATATGTACATATAGGTAAGGGTACGAGGTAATTGAGGTAGATATGTACATATAGGTCAGGGTATGAGGTAATTGAGGTAGATATGTACATATAGGTAAGGGTACGAAGTAATTGAGGTAGATATGTACATATAGGTAAGGGTAAAGTAACTAGGCAGCAGGATACAGTACATTCGGAAACTACTCAGACCCTATCACTTTCTCAACATTTTGTTACGTTACAGCCTTATTCGTCAACCTACACACACATTCCCCACAATGACAAAGGAAAAACAGGTTTTTAGACATTTTTGCAAATGTATTTAGTTATTGCAGATTGCACAATTTAATCAATTTCAGAAAAAGGCTGTATTGTAACAAAATGTGAGAAAAGTGAAGGGGTCTGAACTATAACTCAATAAAATCATTGAAATTGTTGCATGTTGCGTTTATATTTTTGTTTAGTGTATATATATATATATGTATATAGCTCTAATGAGAAGTATCTACCAAAATAACTACATTATGGCCTGGAACAATACAGAGAAGACTTCTAACTATAACCAGTCACTACCACTACTACTGCAGACACTACCACTACTATAACTATAACCAGTCACTACCACTACTATAACTATAACCAGTCACTACCACTACTACTGCAGACACTACCACTACTATAACTATAACCAGTCACTACCACTACTATAACTATAACCAGTCACTACCACTACTATAACTATAACCAGTCACTACCATTACTACTGTAGACACTACCACTACTATAACTATAACCAGTCACTACCACTACTATAACTATAACCAGACACTACCACTACTATAACTATAACCAGTCACTACCACTACTATAACTATAACCAGTCACTACCACTACTATAACCAGTCACTACCACTACTATAACCAGTCACTACCACTACTATAACTATAACCAGTCACTACCACTACTATAACTATAACCAGTCACTACCACTACTATAACTATAACCAGTCACTACCACTACTGTAACTATAACCAGTCACTACCACTACTATAACTATAACCAGTCACTACCCCTACTATAACTATAACCAGTCACTACCATTACTATAACTATAACCAGTCACTACCATTACTATAACTATAACCAGACACTACCACTACTATAACTATAACCAGTCACTACCACTACTATAACTATACCCAGTCACTACCACTACTATAACTATAACCAGTCACTACCACTACTATAACTATAACCAGACACTACCACTACTATAACTATAACCAGACACTACCACTACTATAACCAGTCACTACCACTACTATAACCAGTCACTACCACTACTACTGTAGACACTACCACTACTATAACTATAACCAGTCACTACCACTACTATAACTATAACCAGACACTACCACTACTATAACCAGTCACTACCACTACTATAACCAGTCACTACCACTACTGTAACTATAACCAGTCACTACCATTACTACTGTAGACACTACCACTACTATAACTATAACCAGTCACTACCACTACTATAACTATAACCAGTCACTACCACTACTATAACTATAACCAGTCACTATCACTACTATAACCAGTCACTACCACTACTATAACTATAACCAGTCACTACCACTACTATAACCAGTCACTACCACTACTATAACTATAACCAGTCACTACCACTACTATAACTATAACCAGTCACTACCATTACTATTACCAGTCACTACCACTACTATAACTATAACCAGTCACTACCACTACTATAACTATAATCAGTCACTACCACTACTATAACTATAACCAGTCACTACCACTACTATAACTATAACCAGTCACTACCATTACTATAACTATAACCAGTCACTACCACTACTATAACTATAACCAGTCACTACCACTACTATAACTATAACCAGTCACTACCACTACTATAACTATAACCAGTCACTACCACTACTATAACCAGTCACTACCACTACTATAACTATACCCAGTCACTACCACTACTATAACTATAACCAGTCACTACCACTACTATACCTATAACCAGTCACTACCACTACTATAACTATAACCAGTCATTACCACTACTATAACCAGTCACTACCACTACTATAACTATAACCAGTCACTACCACTACTATAACCAGACACTACCACTACTATAACTATAACCAGTCACTACCACTACTATACCCAGTCACTACCACTACTATAACTATAACCAGTCACTACCACTACTATACCCAGTCACTGCCACTACTATAACTATAACCAGTCACTACCACAACTATAACTATAACCAGTCACTATCACTACTATAACCAGTCACTACCACTACTATAACTATAACCAGTCACTACCACTACTATAACTATAACCAGTCACTACCACTACTACTGTAGACACTACCACTACTATAACTATAACCAGTCACTAACACTACTATAACTATAACCAGTCACTACCATTACTATAACTATAACCAGTCACTACCATTACTACTGTAGATACTACCACTAAAATAACTATAACCAGTCACTACCACTACTATAACTATAACCAGTCACTATCACTACTATAACCAGTCACTACCACTACTATAACTATAACCAGTCACTACCACTACTATAACTATAACCAGTCACTACCACTACTATAACTATAACCTGTCACTACCACTACTATAACTATAACCAGTCACTACCACTACTATAACTATAACCAGTCACTATCACTACTATAACCAGTCACTACCACTACTATAACTATAACCAGTCACTACCACTACTATAACTATAACCAGACACTACCACTACTATAACTATAACCAGTCACTACCACTACTATAACTATAACCAGTCACTACCACTACTATAACCAGTCACTACCACTACTATAACCAGTCACTACCACTACTATAACTATAACCAGACACTACCACTACTGTAACTATAACCAGTCACTATCACTACTATAACCAGTCACTACCACTACTATAACTATAACCAGTCACTACCACTACTATAACTATAACCAGTCACTACCATTACTATAACTATAACCAGTCACTACCATTACTACTGTAGATACTACCACTACTATAACTATAACCAGTCACTACCACTACTATAACCAGTCACTACCACTACTATAACCAGTCACTACCACTACTATAACCAGTCACTACCACTACTATAACTATAACCAGACACTACCACTACTGTAACTATAACCAGTCACTATCACTACTATAACCAGTCACTACCACTACTATAACTATAACCAGACACTACCACTACTATAACTATAACCAGTCACTACCACTACTATAACTATAACCAGTCACTACCACTACTATAACTATAACCAGTCACTACCACTACTATAACTATAACCAGTCACTACCACTACTATAACTATAACCAGTCACTACCATTACTATAACTATAACCAGTCACTACCACTACTATAACCAGTCACTACCACTACTATAACCAGTCACTACCACTACTATAACTATAACCAGTCACTACCACTACTATAACTATAACCAGACACTACCACTACTGTAACTATAACCAGTCACTACCACTACTATAACTATAACCAGTCACTACCATTACTACTGTAGACACTACCACTACTATAACTATAACCAGTCACTACCACTACTATAACTATAACCAGTCACTACCACTACTATAACCAGTCACTACCACTACTATAACCAGTCACTACCACTACTATAACTATAACCAGTCACTACCACTACTATAACTATAACCAGTCACTACCACTACTATAACCAGTCACTACCACTACTATAACTATACCCAGTCACTACAACTACTATAACTATAACCAGTCACTACCACTACTATAACTATACCCAGTCACTACCACTACTATAACCAGTCACTACCACTACTATAACTATACCCAGTCACTACCACTACTATAACCAGTCACTACCACTACTATAACTATAACCAGACACTACCACTACTATAACTATAACAAGTCACTATCACTACTATAACCAGTCACTACCACTACTATACACAGTCACTACCACTACTATAACTATAACCAGACACTACCACTACAATAACTATAACCAGTCACTACCACTACTGTAACTATAACCAGTCACTACCACTACTATAACTATAACCAGTCACTACCACTACTATAACTATAACCAGTCACTACCACTACTATAACTATACCCAGTCACTACCACTACTATAACTATAACCAGTCACTACCACTACTATAACCAGTCACTACCACTACTGTAACTATAACCAGTCACTACCACTACTATACCCAGTCACTACCACTACTATAACCAGTCACTACCACTACTATAACTATACCCAGTCACTACCACTACTATACCCAGTCACTACCACTACTATAACTATAACCAGTCACTATCACTACTATAACCAGTCACTACCACTACTATAACTATACCCAGTCACTACCACTACTATAACTATAACCAGTCACAACCACTACTATAACTATAACCAGTCACTACCACTAATATAACTATAACCAGTCACTACCACTACTATAACTATACCCACTCACTACCACTACTATAACTATAACCAGTCACTACCACTACTACTGTAGTCACTACCACTACTGTAACTATAACCAGTCACTACCACTACTATAACTATAACCAGTCACTACCACTACTGTAACTATAACCAGTCACTATCACTACTATAACTATAACCAGTCACTACCACTACTATAACCAGTCACTACCACTACTATAACTATAACCAGTCACTACCACTACTATAACTATAACCAGTCACTACCACTACTGTAACTATAACCAGTCACTACCACTACTATAACTATAACCAGACACTACCACTACTATAACCAGTCACTAACCAGTCACTACCACTACTATAACTACTTATTTGTCACTACCACTCTGACCATACCAGTCACTACTACTATAACTATACCCAGTCTATAACCAGTCACTACACTACTATAACCAGTCACTACCACTACTATAACTTATTTTACAACCATGAATACTTTAAAACAGCTAGCAAACATACCACATTTTCTTCACGACCACAACTAAGGCCAAAAAGAGATTGTATTTCAAAATAACATGAGGAGGAGCTGCACTGCAGCACTTAATGCAGCTGGTGGCCACACCAGATACTGACTGTTTCATACCTTGATGACATTGAGACACGATCACAGGGGACACTAAACCCACTCCCTCCTCCAAAATCTATTACTATTTCTTATTGAAATACTTTTGGACCCCAGGCCTGCCAAGGCCTGGCCTAAAGGACCTAAACTGGAACATCCATTTCAGTAACGGGTGCAACATGTCCAAGTAACAGATTTAATTTGTTTTGATTTTTTTATTTCAGTAACATAAGATGAATAAATCAATGTACATGCAAAAACAGATATTTGAAACAAACAAAAAAAAACTTTTATTTTTATCTACCTGCAATAGAGCATGCTGGGAATTATGAAAATGATAGGCGTGGTTTCGGTTCAACACTGGTTATTAACGTCGACCCTGGGGTTGTTTTACACCAATGAGTGTTAATTTAAAACCAGAATCAACACTAGAACACTGGCCAATTTGCTGTGCATTTGCGTATTTTAAATTATTTCAAGTAGTATTTGAACCCAGGCCTGTTTTAAACTAACCCCAGCTGTGTGTAATTTTTCTGAACTACAATATATATTTACCTGATTTGGGAACACCACACTTGAAGCACTTGTCTCTCCTCTTGAAGTTCTGAACCCCACACTGTCAGAACAGAAACGGTCAGTACCAAGCTACACACACAAACGAATGCACGCATACGCGTGGTGAGGCCCTTGTACCTTGTTACAGAGCCAGTCCTCGTTGGCCCGTGGTTTAGGTTCACTGTAGTGCATAGACACCCTCTGGTCTAGGACAGACAGAACCATCTGAAAGAGAAGGGGGGAGAGAGGGATGGAGAGAGAGAGAGAGAGAGAGAGAGAGAGAGAGAGAGAGAGAGAGAGAGAGAGAGAGAGAGAGAGAGAGAGAGAGAGAGAGAGAGAGAGAGAGAGAGAGAGAGAGAGAGAGAAAGAGAGCAGGGGGTGGGGAACAAAGATTGATTATTATAGATAAGTGGGTCACATGCTAGAGAGAGAGGACCCAACTCACAAGATTAGGGCAGAGAGAGAGAGAGAGAGAGAGAGAGAGAGAGAGAGAGAGAGAGAGAGAGAGAGAGAGAGAGAGAGAGAGAGAGAGAAAAATTGAGGTCAAAAGAAAGAGTACAAGAGAAATTTAAGCCTTAAGAAAACCTTAAGCTCGAGGGAAATTGGGACGGACGGAGAACTGTGTGCATGTAGATCGGCCTCCCTGATAGCCGTGTGAATGTAGATCGGCCTCCCTGATAGCCGTGTGAATGTAGATCGGCCACCCTGATAGCCGTGTGCATGTAGATCGGCCACCCTGATAGCCGTGTGCATGTAGATCGGCCTCCCTGATAGCCGTGTGAATGTAGATCGGCCTCCCTGATAGCCGTGTGCATGTAGATCGGCCTCCCTGATAGCCGTGTGAATGTAGATCGGCCACTCTGATAGCCGTGTGCTTGTGCGTGCGTGTGTGGAGAGTGTTGTGTTGTCACCCCCCCCTTAAGGGGACCCTGGTCACAGCGTTAGCCAGCCTGACCAGGGGACCCTGGTCACAGCGTTAGCCAGCCTGACCAGGGGACCCTGGTCACAGCGTTAGCCAGCCTGACTAGGGGACCCTGGTCACAGCGTTAGCCAGCCTGACTAGGGGACCCTGGTCACAGCGTTAGCCAGCCTGACTAGGGGACCCTGGTCACAGCGTTAGCCAGCCTGACTAGGGGACCCTGGTCACAGTGTTAGCCAGCCTGACTAGGGGACCCTGGTCACAGCGTTAGCCAGCCTGACTAGGGGACCCTGGTCACAGCGTTAGCCAACCTGATCCACAAGCAGCAGAAAGTCATCAGAAGTCATGAGCAGCAGAGGAGACAGCAGGTGGGGACAGCAGGAGGAGACAGCAGAGGGGACAGCAGGAGGAGACAGCAGAGGGGACAGCAGGAGGAGACAGCAGAGGGGACAGCAGAGGGGGCAGCAGAGGGGACAGCAGAGGGGACAGCAGGAGGAGACAGCAGAGGGGACAGCAGAGGGGACAGCAGAGGGGACAGCAGAGGGGACAGCAGGAGGAGACAGCAGAGGGGACAGCAGGAGGGGACAGCAGGAGGGGAGAGCAGGTGGGGACAGCAGAGGGACAGCAGAGGGGACAGCAGGAGGGGACAGCAGAAGGGGACAGCAGGAGGGGACAGCAGAAGGGGACAGCAGGAGGGGACAGCAGGAGGGGGCAGCAGGAGGGGACAGCAGGAGGGGACAGCAGGTGGGGACAGCGGTGGGGACAGCAGGAGGGGACAGCAGGAGGGGACAGCAGGAGGGGACAGCAGAGGGGACAGCAGGTGGGGACAGCAGGTGGGGACAGCAGGAGGGGACAGCAGAGGGGACAGCAGAGGGGACAGCAGAGGGGACAGCAACGGGGACAGCAGGTGGGGACAGCAGGTGGGACAGCAGGAGGGAACAGCAGGAGGGAACAGCAGGAGGGGACAGCAGGAGGGGCCAGCAGGAGGGGCCAGCAGAGGGGACAGCAGGTGGGGACAGCAGAGGGGACAGCAGAGGGGACAGCAGATGGGAAGGTCTGTGGTTAACCCCTCTACATCATGTCATACTGTGCTTAGTAGTCCCATGTTTCTCTTTATAATGTCATCCAGTTATAGAAGGGAAGACAACCTTGCCTCCACCCCTCCTGACCCCAAACCCCCCACCTGACCCCTGACCCCCCTCCTGACCGAACACTCCCCACGCGACCCCCTCCCCCCATTCCCCTCCTGACCCCCCATTCCCCATGGGACCCCAACCCCATTCACCCCCCCTCCCACAGAGGTATAGAGCGAGGGGGGAAGAGAGAGAGATAGTGAGAAAGGGTCTGATGTGTCAAGACAGTTATACCACAGACCACATCAACATCAGTTATACCACAGACCACATCAGCATCAGTTATACCACAGACCACATCAGCATCAGTTATACCAACAGACCACATCAGCATCAGTTATACCACAGACCACATCAGCATCAGTTATACCACAGACCACATCAGCATCAGTTATACCACAGACCACATCAGTTATACCACAGACCCCATCAGCATCAGTTATACCAGACCACATCAGCATCAGTTATACCACAGACCACATCAGCATCAGTTATACCACAGACCACATCAACATCGGTTATACCACAGACCAGATCAGCATCAGTTATACCACAGACCACATCAGCATCAGTTATACCACAGACCACATCAGCATCAGCTATACCACAGACCACATCAGTTATACCACAGACCACATCAGCATCAGTTATACCACAGACCACATCAGCATCAGTTATACCACAGACCACATCAACATCAGTTATACCACAGACCACATCAGCATCAGTTATACCACAGACCACATCAGTTATACCACAGACCCCATCAGCATCAGTTATACCAGACCACATCAGCATCAGTTATACCACAGACCACATCAACATCAGTTATACCACAGACCACATCAGCATCAGTTATACCACAGACCACATCAGTTATACCACAGACCACATCAGCATCAGTTATACCACAGACCACATCAGCATCAGTTATACCACAGACCACATCAGCATCAGCTATACCACAGACCAGATCAGCATCAGTTATACCACAGACCACATCAGCATCAGTTATACCACAGACCACATCAGCATCAGTTATACCACAGACCACATCAGTTATACCACAGACCACATCAGCATCAGTTATACCACAGACCACATCAACATCAGTTATACCACAGACCACATCAGCATCAGTTATACCACAGACCACATCAGTTATACCACAGACCCCATCAGCATCAGTTATACCAGACCACATCAGCATCAGTTATACCACAGACCACATCAACATCAGTTATACCACAGACCACATCAGCATCAGTTATACCACAGACCACATCAGTTATACCACATCAGCATCAGTTATACCACAGACCACATCAGCATCAGTTATACCACAGACCACATCAGCATCAGCTATACCACAGACCACATCAGTTATACCACAGACCACATCAGCATCAGTTATACCACAGACCACATCAACATCAGTTATACCACAGACCACATCAGCATCAGTTATACCACAGACCACATCAACATCAGTTATACCACAGACCACATCAGCATCAGCTATACCACAGACCACATCAGCATCAGCTATACCACAGACCACATCAGTTATACCACAGACCACATTAGCATCAGTTATACCACAGACCACATCAACATCAGTTATACCACAGACCACATCAGCATCAGTTATACCACAGACCACATCAGTTATACCACAGACCACATCAGCATCAGTTCAGTTATACCACAGACCACATCAGCATCAGTTATCCCACAGACCACATCAGCATCAGCTATACCACAGACCACATCAGTTATACCACAGACCACATCAGCATCAGTTATACCACAGACCACATCAACATCAGTTATACCACAGACCACATCAGCATCAGTTATACCACAGACCACATCAGCATCAGTTATACCACAGACCAGATCAGCATCAGTTATACCACAGACCAGATCAGCATCAGTTATACCACAGACCACATCAGCATCAGTTATACCACAGACATTAATCAGCATCAGAAAACATGTGTGTGTGTGTGTGTGTGTTTGTGTCTCAGTGTGTGTGTGTGTGTGTGTGTGTGTGTGTGTGTGTGTGTGTGCGCCTGTTTGTGCGTGTGTGTAGAGTGACCTGATTGGTCTCCATCCAGCGGCAGGCCTCCTGTATGTGATTAAACTCCACGAAGGCGAATCCACGGCTCTGACCTGGTCACCACGCCAACCAGCCAGCGCCATGGCAACCCAACAACAACAACAACATAACAACGCAATGTGGGGTTAGTGCTTTAGAGAGAGAGGAGACAGAGAGGAGGGAGAGGAGAGAGAGAGAGAGAGAGAGAGAGAGAGAGAGAGAGAGAGAGAGAGAGAGGAGAGAGAGCAGAGAGAGAAAGGAGAGGAGAGAGGAGGGAGAGGAGAGAGAGGAGAGAGAGCATGGAGAGACAGGAGAGAGAGAGAGAGAGAGAGAGAGAGAGAGAGAGGAGAGGAGTGAGGAGGGAGAGAGTAGAGGGAGGAGAGAGAGGAGGGAGAGGAGGGAGGGAGGGAGGAGAGAGAGGAGGGAGAGGGAGGAGAGAGAGAGGAGAGAGAGAGGAGAGAGAGAGGAGAGAGAGGAGGGAGGAGAGGGAGGAGAGAGAGGAGGGAGAGGAGGGAGAGGAGGGAGAGGAGAGAGGGAGGAGAGAGGAGAGAGAGGAGAGAGGAGGGAGAGGAGAGAGGGAGGAGAGAGAGAGAGGAGGGAGGAGAGAGAGGAGAGAGAGAGAGAGGAGAGAGAGTAGAGAGAGAGGAGGGAGAGAGTAGAGGGAGGAGAGAGGGGAGGGAGAGAGTAGAGGGAGGAGAGAGAGGAGGGAGAGGAGAGAGGGAGGGAGGAGAGAGAGGAGGGAGAGGGGAGAGGGAGGAGAGAGAGAGGAGAGAGAGGAGAGGGAGGAGAGGGAGGAGAGAGAGAGGAGAGAGAGTAGAGGGAGGAGAGAGAGGAGGGAGAGGAGAGAGGGAGGAGAGAGAGGAGAGAGAGAGAGGAGAGAGAGAGAGGAGAGAGAGAGAGGAGAGGAGTGAGGAGAGAAGGGAGAGAGGAGGGAGACTAGAGAGAGCAGGGAGAGAGGAGGGAGAGAGGAGGGCGAGAAAGGAGAGGAGGGAGAGAGGAGGGAGAGAGTAGAGAGAGAGGAGGGAGAGAGGAGGGAGAGGAGAGAGAGAGAGAGAGAGAGAGGGGGGTTATCCCAAATAGACCCTTACAGGAGCTACTACAGTAGGTGTGTAGCTGCTACACTGGACAGTTAACTATAGCTGGCGTGAGATCTTCATGTACTATTATCTGGTGTGAGCTGCCCATTGAGGTCTTGAAAATAGAACCAGAGTACAATCTTAAAATGACTATCCCCAATGTCCCTGCCAGCCCCCAATGTCCCTGCCAGCCCCCAATGAACCTGCCAGCCCCCAATGTCCCTGCCAGCCCCCAATGAACCTGCCAGCCCCCAATGAACCTGCCAGCCCCCAATGAACCTGTCAGCCCCCAATGTCCCTGCCAGCCCCCAATGAACCTGCCAGCCCCCAATGTCCCTGCCAGCCCCCAATGAACCTGCCAGCCCCCAATGAACCTGCCAGCCCCCAATGAACCTGCCAGCCCCCAATGTCTTAGGCAGTTGTGTGGATTCAATATGAGCGGATAAGTTAGTGGTTGATTTGGGATTGGGCAAGAGAGAGGTAGAAATAGATGTAACCACTCTTCACTGAGTCTGGTCTCTAACCTCAGAGGAACAAACACACATCAGCTCCTCAATGCTTTGAGATGGAAGAGAAGAGCAGTGGAGTATGTCATACTTGGCAGGGAACTGAAGGGGTGGGGGGAGAAAGAGTGGTCAGCCAATCAGAGCAATGGAATAAAGAGAGAGAGAGGGAGAGAGAGAGAGAATATGAGACAGAGGAAGAGAGAGAGAAGGAGAGAGAGAGAGAGAGAGAGAGAGAGAGAGGGAGGAGAGAGGGGGAGAGAGAGGAAGGAGAGAGACAGAGAGGAAGGAGAGAGGGGGAGAGAGGAGGGAGAGAGAGAATATGAGAGAGAGGGAGAGAGAGAGAGGGAGAGAGAGAGGAAGGAGAGGGGGGGAGAGAGTGAATATGAGAGAGAGGGAGAGAGAGGGGGAGAGATCAGATCAGTATGTCAGTCTCACCTGAAGACTTGTTTGTCATCAGGCGAATCAGAACCTCTGTTGGGTCAATCCCCTGGTCCTGAAGCTGGGCACGGATCTACACACACACACACACACACACACACACACACACACACACACACACACACACACACACCAAACCTCAATGATAGCACACATAAACCACATTTCATCATTTGGACACACACACCATCTTGAACACACACACACCTCGTTGGCAGTAGCATTGGGTGGCAGCATGCGTAACATGATGATGTTGGAGGGTCTCTGGTTGAGGTCCAGGAGGTCTGGTCTGTAGTCCATCTGAACTGGGTGCTCTATACACGAAGAGGATGAGGTGGGATCTGGACCCCCTAGGAGCCCAGGACCCTTACCCCCACCACCATGGTCCTCCCCGGGACAACCCATGGAGAAAACCTATGGAGATAGGAGTACCACAGTCATAGGTCACTTCTACTACAGTCAGTACTACCAGGCTGGTAGTAGTGCCGTACGGGGTAAATTCAGTTGGTTGGACATGATTTGGAAAGGCATACACCTGACTATATGAGGTCCAAGCCACGAGGTCGAAGGGGTTGTCCGTAGAGCTCTGAGCCGAGACAGGATTGTGTCGAGGCACAGATCTGGGGAAGGGTACCAAAACATTTCTGCAGCGTTGAAGGTCCCCAAGAACACAGTGGCCTCCATCATTCTTAAATGGAAGAAGTTTGGAACCGCCAAGACTCTTCCTAGATCTGGCCGCCTCGCCAAACTGAGCAATCGGGGAAGACTAGTTTGCCAAAAGGCTCCTAAAGGACTCAGACCAGGAGAAACAAGATTCTCTGGTCTGACGAAACCAAGATTGAACTCTTTGGCCTGAATGCCCAACATCACGTCTGGAGGAAACCTGGCACCATCCCTACGGTGAAGCATGGTAGTGGCAGCATCATGCTGTGGGGATGTCTTTCAGCGGCAGGGACTGGGAGACTAGTCAGGATCGAGGCGAAGATGAACTGAGCAAAGTACAGAGAGAGATCCTTGATTAAAATTCTGCTCCAGAGCACTCAGAACGGGACGAAAATTCACCTTCCAACAGGACAACAACCCTAAGCACACAGGCAAGACAATGCAGGAATGGCTTCAGGACAAGTCAATGTCCTTGAGTGGCCCAGCCAGAGCCCGGACTTGAACCTGGATCTAACATCTCTGGAGAGACCTGAAAATAGCTGTGCAGCGACTCTCCCCATCCAACCTGGCAGAGCTTGAGAGGATCTGCAGAGAAGAATGGGAGAAACTCCCCAAATACAGGTGTGCCAAGCTTGTAGCGTCATACCCAAGAAGACTTGAGGCTGTAATCGCTGCCAAAGGTGCTTCAACAAAGTACTGAGTAAATACTCTGAATACTTACGTAAAGGTGATTTCTGTTTTTTATTTTCAATAAATTAGCACAACACAATTGCGATGTCATTATGGGGTATTGCGATGTCATTATGGGGTATTGCGATGTCATTATGGGGTATTGCGATGTCATTATGGGGTATTGTGATGTCATTATGGGGTATTGTGATGTCATTATGGGGTATTGTGATGTCATTATGGGGTACTGCGTGTACATTGATGAGGAAAAAAACTAATTTAGAATGCAGTGTGTGTGTGTATATCCACTACCGTTCAAAAGTTTGCGGTCACTTAGAAACGTCCTTGTTTTTGAAAGAAAAGCACATTTTTTGTCCATTAAAATAACATCAAATTGATCAGAAATACAGTGTAGACATTGTTAATGTTGTAAATGACTATTGTAGCTGGAAACGGCAGATTTTTTATGGAATATCTACAGAGGCCCATTATCAGCAACCATCACTCCTGTGTTTCAATGGCACATTCTCTGGAGTGATGAATCACGCTTCACCATCTGGCAGTCTGACGGACTAATCTGGGATTGGCGGATGCCATGAGAATGCTACCTGCCCCAATGCATAGTGCCAACTGTAAAGTTTGGTGGAGGAGGAATAATGGTCTGGGGCTGTTTATCATGGTTCGGGTTTGGCCCCTTAGATCCAGTGAAGGGAAATCTTAAAGCTACAGCATACAATGACATTCTAGACGATTCTGTGCTTCCAACTTTGTGGCAACAGTTTGGGGAAGGCCCTTTCCTGTTTCAGCATGACAACGCCCCTGTGCACAAAGCAAGATCCATACAGAACTGGTTAGTCAAGATCGTTGTGGAAGAACTTGACTGGCCTGCACAGACTCCTTGTGTCAACCCCATCGAAAACCTTTGGCATGAATTTGAACGCCAACTGACACTTAGTGTGTGTATATATATATATATATATATATATATATATATATATATATATATACATACATATACACACACTAAGTGTACAAATCATTAGGAACACCCATTTTTCCCATGACAGACTGACCAGGTGAATATTGATATCACTTGGTTAAACCCACTTCAGTCAGTGTATATGGGGAGGAGACAGGTTAAAGAAGGATTTTTAAGCCTTGAGACTATTGAGGCATGGATTGTGTATGAGTGCTATTCAGAGGGTGAATGGGCAAGACAAAATATTTAAGTGCCTTTGAACAGGGAATGGTAGTAGGTGCCAGGCGCACCGGTTTGAGTCAAGAACTGCAATGCTGCTGGGTTTTTCCACACTCAACAGTTTCCCCGTGTGTATCAAGAATGGTCCACCACCCAAAAGGACATCCAGCCAACTTGACACAACTTGTGGGGAAGCATTGGAGTCAACATGGGCGCAGCATCCCCTGTGGAACGCTTTCGAACACCCTTGTAGAGTCCACGCCCCGACGAATTGAGGCTGTTCGGAGGACAAAAAGGGGGTACAACTCCATATTAGGAAGGAGTTCCTACTGTTTTGTCCACTAAGTGTATATACTGTATATTAAGGAACAGCTGACTGTGCCAAAGAGACTGGCCTTTCTGCCATCTTCAAATATGAATATTTTATCATTAATGAGCTGGAGGAGAACAGATGATTTGATGCTGACTCAATAGCCCTCACTGCTATCCACCAATCACAACGATTATGCAAATATTGGGAACTCTCCACGGAACACATTGGCCAAGAGCTTCTAAACCCAGAGGCGCAACATCACAACGCTTGCTCCAAGGAACGTTTGCCCGAAAACAAAAGCCAAGCAGAGCAGGTCTGGAACATGTTATTAATCCAACCTCGTGAAAGTGGCAAATCAACACGTCTTCATTTTTCTTTAAAAAAAAAAAAAAAAAAAAAAACTTTATATCGAAGGAGCGTCTTTCAGATTTGACGGCCTGCTCAGTTCTGCGCGAAAACCGCCATCAGACCCGACGATGTGTTTCTGCGCATGAGCTTAGCGGGTCAACGTCGCCATGACATCGCCTACAAGTGTTGATCGTGGATTTCTATTGGACAAGGCGGTTTCTGCCTTTTGACGTTGGTATCCGGTTGCTAAGCAACAGTCTGTTAAAAACGTTGCTAGCTTAAACGCCTAAAATTCTCAAACTAAATGCTATAAAACGGTCGTAGCTTTGATTTCTTGACTAGCTAACAGCTAAAATGTTTGTTTTTGACTTTGTTATACTTCTAATTCTATTTTCTGGGCACCACATGTTGTCATGAAACATATTTATGTTATTTCCAACAACCAATGAGCAACTTCGCTGTATATCCAGCTGCATATTGAACGTTTAAGGGGCGCGTTTGTAAATTCTCTCTGGCTACTCTGATTTCAGAGCAGTCTCGTCTGAGTACCAGATAACTGATGACTGATGAATTCACGAACGCTCAAAACCCGTTGAATACGGACGGTGTCAGTAAACTTTGGCAAAAAAAGCTTAATTAAATTGTTTCCAGCATCACAGTTAGTCACCAACGCTCTGGGTAACATGAAAACAGCCTAACCAGCTCTGCAGGTCAGACACTCGGTTCAACCCGACTCCTCCGCCAGAGCATCCACTGTGCACTCTGAACGTTCCGAGAGCGAAACGCTCTCAATTTACGAACGCCCAGAGTACACTCTCGAACACACCCTAGATTGCCGAATGGTACCCAGACTAGAAGAGAAGGTCCAAGGAGATGAATGTTAGCTAAAGAGACCAGTACCCAGACTAGAGGAGGAGGTCCAAGGAGAGGAACGTTAGTTAAAGAGACCAGTACCCAGACTAGAGGAGGAGGTCCAAGGAGATGAACGTTAGCTAAAGAGACCAGTACCCAGTACCCAGACTAGAGGAGGAGGTCCAAGGAGAGGAACGTTAGTTAAAGAGACCAGTACCCAGACTAGAGGAGGTCCAAGGAGAGGAACGTTAGTTAAAGAGACCAGTACCCAGACTAGAGGAGAAGGTACAAGGAGAGGAACGTTAGCTAAAGAGACCAGTACCCAGACTAGAGGAAGAGGTCCAAGGAGAGGAACGTTAGTTAAAGAGACCAGTACCCAGACTAGAGGAGGTCCAAGGAGAGGAACGTTAGTTAAAGAGACCAGTACCCAGACTAGAGGAGAAGGTACAAGGAGAGGAACGTTAGCTAAAGAGACCAGTACCCAGACTAGAGGAGGAGGTCCAAGGAGATGAACGTTAGCTAAAGAGACCAGTACCCAGACTAGAGGAGGAGGTCCACGGAGAGGAACGTTAGTTAAAGAGACCAGTACCCAGACTAGAGGAGGTCCAAGGAGAGGAACGTTAGTTAAAGAGACCAGTACCCAGACTAGAGGAGAAGGTCCAAGGAGAGGAACGTTAGCTAAAGAGACCAGTACCCAGACTAGAGGAGGAGGTCCAAGGAGATGAACGTTAGCTAAAGAGACCAGTACCCAGACTAGAGGAGGAGGTCCAAGGAGAGGAACGTTAGTTAAAGAGACCAGTACCCAGACTAGAGGAGAAGGTCCAAGGAGAGGAACGTTAGCTAAAGAGACCAGTACCCAGACTAGAGGAGGAGGTCCAAGGAGATGAACGTTAGCTAAAGAGACCAGTACCCAGACTAGAGGAGGAGGTCCAAGGAGAGGAACGTTAGTTAAAGAGACCAGTACCCAGACTAGAGGAGAAGGTCCAAGGAGAGGAACGTTAGCTAAAGAGACCAGTACCCAGACTAGAGGAGGAGGTCCAAGGAGATGAACGTTAGCTAAAGAGACCAGTACCCAGACTAGAGGAGGAGGTCCAAGGAGATGAACGTTAGCTAAAGAGACCAGTACCCAGACTAGAGGAGGTCCAAGGAGATGAATGTTAGCTAAAGAGACCAGTACCCAGACATGCAGTTGATTTTGTTTCTGCGGTAGCATGAACTCTTAACAACGTGATGAAACTTTGTTGCTCCTTGCTGAAACAAGAAACTAGCAAACAAGTCTTCGGTTGCCTAGGCAATGCTCCCCCACAAAGCAGTAGCAGACATGGAACCTCTAGCCCTGGCAATTAGAACAGGCTTGGAACCTCTAACCCTGGCAATTAGAACAGGCTTGGAACCTCTAGCCCTGGCAATTAGAACAGGCTTGGAACCTCTAACCCTGGCAATTAGAACAGGCTTGGAACCTCTAGCCCTGGCAATTAGAACAGGCTTGGAACCTCTAGCCCTGGCAATTAGACTGGTGAACTCATCACTCTCAATAGCCAGGGTATGTAGTGACGCCTCTAGCACTGAGATGCAGTGCCTTAGACCCCTGCGCCACTTGAGAGCCTATGAAATTGCATAGCAATAATTTCCATGGTATAGTAAAATGTTCATTCAAATTATGTTAAATGATGTCATGAAATCATTTGTCATGTCAGTTGAGTTTACTCAACGAATCACAGCGCATGATCGATGGGTACACTTCCTGCTTTTACTTCCTGCTTTGCTCCTATGGGTACACTCGCAATGGATGCCAGTCCACCCATTATGCCATCATTGAGTTGAATGGGGACGCCCGTTCTATTCATTCTAGTTATATGTCAGCACATGCAGTCAGGAACCAAGGAGAGGAGAACATTTGTAAAACATATATATATATATAATAGTACTATTTCTACAGAAGTACCATCAACTCTACTACTGATACTAGCTACTACAATCAATAGTACTATTTCTACAGTAGTACCATCAACTCTACTACTGATACTAGCTACTACAACCAATAGTACTATTTCTACAGTAGTACCATCAGTACTACTACTATTGCAGTAAAAACTATTTCTTCCACTACCATAAAAAAAATACAAAATTAAGACAGTGGAAGCAAGCACACAAATTTGCCTTAGAAAATCTCCTTTTCTAGTTTTTCGTCTATTACATATGGTTGAGTATCCTAAAATACACCACAGACCCACATGTTCTACAGTATGGTATACTACAGTAGTATACTCCCCCTGGATCAGTGGACGTAGCAACCCACCATTCTCTTCCCTAGTCCTCCTCCTCTGGGGAACCTCTTCTCCTCCCCTGGTCCTCTTCTCACGGCGTTGTAATCCTCCTGTCCTCCACCTTCCATCCTCCCCCAGTCTCCCGCTCTCTCCCTCTCCCCTGGGTGAGAGGTGTGGTTATCTGGGTATCCTCCCCTTCCCCCGGCCTCAGACCCAGGCCTGAAGCTCTGGAAGTCTCTCCTGTGTTGCTCTCCTTCTCTCTCCTCTCTCTGCAGCCTGGGCAGGGCTACCTCTGGCTGGAGCAGGACCAGGGGTCGAGGTGGGCAGGATGATAGTAACCCTCTCCCCCCACGCCTCTGACGGAACCCCGGCCGGTTGTCGTGGAGACGGCCCGGGTTCGCGAACTCCCGGACGCAAGCCAGTCGGTCGGCTTGGTGGTCCCCGTGGCCGGAGGCAGCTCTGAAGTCATATCCTGTCCCCGGCTCGGCCTCTTCCTGTCCATAGCCCCGGTAGTCCATGTTGCGGTAGTTGTGGTCAGAGGAGCTGTTGCAGTCTCCCCGACCCACCCTTCAGTTGGAGGGAAGAGAGGGAGAGATGGAGAGACAGAAAAGAGGGGGGAATTAAGAGTACAGAAGAGGCTAACAGTAGAAACTCAGAGAGATAGAAGTGAGCTTACCTTCTGTCATAGTGCATACTGGTCCACTGACTGTTCGCTCTCCTCCTCTCCTACGGTCGCAGCATTTCCACACTCTGAAAAGCACAAAAGTCATACAAAACATTGACTATTGAAAACTGACAGATCGGTATGTCACTGTGTAAAACTGTACCTATCTACAGGGCCTAGCCCTAGGCATTTTGATAGGCCAGCTACAGTATAGGCATGAGTGAATGAGACCAATAGCAAAATCAAATCAAATCAAATTTTATTGGTAGCGTACAAAGATTTGCAGCTGTTGTGGCAGGTGCAGCGAAACACTTGTAGCTTCTAGCTCCAACAGTACAGTAATATATAATGCTTGTGTTTCTAGCTCCAACAGTACAGTAATATATAATGCTTGTGTTTCTAGCTCCAACAGTACAGTAATATATAATGCTTGTGTTTCTAGCTCCAACAGTCAGTAATATATAATGCTTGTGTTTCTAGCTCCAACAGTACAGTAATATATAATGCTTGTGTTTCTAGCTCCAACAGTCAGTAATATATAATGCTTGTGTTTCTAGCTCCAACAGTACAGTAATATATAATGCTTGTGTTTCTAGCTCCAACAGTACAGTAATATATAATGCTTGTGTTTCTAGCTCCAACAGTACAGTAATATATAATGCTTGTGTTTCTGGCTCCAACAGTACAGTAATATATAATGATTGTGTTTCTAGCTCCAACAGTCAGAAATATATAATGATTGTGTTTACTGTAGTCTACTGAAGGTATCTACAGTACAGTACTGGGCAGGTTGATAGAATTTAATCTACTGTAGGTAGCTACAGTACAGTACTGGGCAGGTTGATAGAATTTAATCTACTGTAGGTAGTTACAGTACAGTACTGGGCAGGTTGATAGAATTTAATCTACTGTAGGTAGCTACAGTACAGTACTGGGCAGGTTGATAGACTTTAATCTACTGTAGGTAGCTACAGTACAGTACTGGGCAGGTTGATAGAATTTAATCTACTGTAGGTAACTACAGTACAGTACTGGGCAGGTTGATAGACTTTAATCTACTGTAGGTAGCTACAGTACAGTACTGGGCAGGTTGATAGACTTTAATCTACTGTAGGTAGCTACAGTACAGTACTGGGCAGGTTGATAGAATTTAATCTACTGTAGGTAACTACAGTACAGTACTGGGCAGGTTGATAGACTTTAATCTACTGTAGGTAGCTACAGTACAGTACCGGGCAGGTTGATAGAATTTAATCTACTGTAGGTAGTTACAGTACAGTACTGGGCAGGTTGATAGAATTTAATCTACTGTAGGTAGCTACAGTACAGTACCGGGCAGGTTGATAGACTTTAATCTACTGTAGGTAGCTACAGTACAGTACCGGGCAGGTTGATAGAATTTAATCTACTGTAGGTAGTTACAGTACAGTACCGGGCAGGTTGATAGAATTTAATCTACTGTAGGTAACTACAGTACAGTACCGGGCAGGTTGATAGACTTTAATCTACTGTAGGTAGTTACAGTACAGTACTGGGCAGGTTGATAGACTTTAATCTACTGTAGGTAGCTACAGTACAGTACCGGGCAGGTTGATAGAATTTAATCTACTGTAGGTAGCTACAGTACAGTACTGGGCAGGTTGATAGAATTTAATCTACTGTAGGTAGTTACAGTACAGTACTGGGCAGGTTGATAGACTTTAATCTACTGTAGGTAGTTACAGTACAGTACCGGGCAGGTTGATAGAATTTAATCTACTGTAGGTAGCTACAGTACAGTACTGGGCAGGTTGATAGAATTTAATCTACTGTAGGTAGCTACAGTACAGTACTGGGCAGGTTGATAGACTTTAATCTACTGTAGGTAGCTACAGTACAGTACTGGGCAGGTTGATAGAATTTAATCTACTGTAGGTAACTACAGTACAGTACTGGGCAGGTTGATAGACTTTAATCTACTGTAGGTAGCTACAGTACAGTACTGGGCAGGTTGATAGACTTTAATCTACTGTAGGTAGCTACAGTACAGTACTGGGCAGGTTGATAGAATTTAATCTACTGTAGGTAGCTACAGTACAGTACTGGGCAGGTTGATAGACTTTAATCTACTGTAGGTAACTACAGTACAGTACCGGGCAGGTTGATAGACTTTAATCTACTGTAGGTAGCTACAGTACAGTACTGGGCAGGTTGATAGAATTTAATCTACTGTAGGTAGTTACAGTACAGTTCTGGGCAGGTTGATAGACTTTAATCTACTGTAGGTAGCTACAGTACAGTACCGGGCAGGTTGATAGAATTTAATCTACTGTAGGTAGTTACAGTACAGTACCGGGCAGGTTGATAGAATTTAATCTACTGTAGGTAGCTACAGTACAGTACCGGGCAGGTTGATAGAATTTAATCTACTGTAGGTAGCTACAGTACAGTACTGGGCAGGTTGATAGACTTTAATCTACTGTAGGTAGCTACAGTACAGTACTGGGCAGGTTGATAGAATTTAATCTACTGTAGGTAACTACAGTACAGTACTGGGCAGGTTGATAGAATTTAATCTACTGTAGGTAGTTACAGTACAGTACCGGGCAGGTTGATAGAATTTAATCTACTGTAGGTAACTACAGTACAGTACTGGGCAGGTTGATAGACTTTAATCTACTGTAGGTAGCTACAGTACAGTACCGGGCAGGTTGATAGAATTTAATCTACTGTAGGTAGTTACAGTACAGTACCGGGCAGGTTGATAGAATTTAATCTACTGTAGGTAACTACAGTACAGTACCGGGCAGGTTGATAGACTTTAATCTACTGTAGGTAGTTACAGTACAGTACCGGGCAGGTTGATAGAATTTAATCTACTGTAGGTAGTTACAGTACAGTACTGGGCAGGTTGATAGACTTTAATCTACTGTAGGTAGCTACAGTACAGTACCGGGCAGGTTGATAGAATTTAATCTACTGTAGGTAGCTACAGTACAGTACCGGGCAGGCAGACCTTTCTGTCCACTGCATAGACCTTGAATCTCTCTCTCTGTCTGTCTCTCTGTCTGTCTCTCTGTCTCAGGCCCAAGGTGGTGTGAGAGACCGACATAACAAAGATGTACAGTACAAAGACAGATCGCAAACGGCTATTTCTGTTGTACTACTATCCATTTTACAGATCCCCCGAGTTGTCTGTTACTATCTGTAGAGCAGGGGTGTGCCACTCCAGTCCAGAGAGTCGCGGTGGACCGGCACCGAGGGAATACCATTTCTACATGACCGATAGTCCCGAAACCACCAGGGACTGAACGGTGCACCGATACACATCAGAATATTGAACTGCAGTTTCTCATTCTTCTTTGCGATTGCGTCCAGACATACTAGAGAAAGTAACGTCAATAGAAGCCGTGTTATTTAGCCACGGTCCGCTGATATAGTACGGTGAAGTTGGTTAACCCAACGTGAGCACGGCGACGACCTCTAGGGAACAGCGTCTATTCAAAACACTTGACACATTTGAAGAATAAGAAAAGTCGACATGAATTGTGCAAACTCTAAATCTCTTACCTTCGTCGCGTTCAAGTCAATGTGTTTTTTTGGGGGTGGGGGGGTGTAATGATATCGGTGTAGATAGATAGTTCGGATCCAAAACATGGGGGAATGACTTCATTTTGTCCACATGGGCGGGGCTTGGTAGTTGATTCGACTATTCGATTGGTGTACACGGCGGCCGACGTCCCTTCTCCGTGAATATGATTGGACGGCTGTGAGGTCATGAGAACTACCGTATGGAAATAGCAGGACAGGACATTCCATGTGACTATGGTGTAAGGATAAATCTGGAAGAAAAACTAGAATCTCCACAGTTAGTCCGCCTGTTGGACTGTGTTATGCTGCTTTTTGTCTTTTAAAATGTCGCCACTGCTACCATTTACATTGCAAGTACTAGAACATATAGTACGTTACCTATTACAATGTACTGCAATATATTGAATTACATTCCTGCTCACGAATCAGTAGGGCTTGGTTCCCCAACTGGCTGCCCGACTTTGGCCTGCTGTGATTTTAGTTGGGCCCCCAGCAAATCAGCTCCAAGTGATTTTTATTTAGGAATACAGTTCCAAAGTATCCCCACGCATAATACAGAGATATATGTGATCGTGTATAAATGTAAGCAAGGTTTGAAATTATGTTTTAGTTAAATATATCTGTTTGGGGTTATTTATTTGTTATTATGTTCCGGCCCCCTGACCATCGATTACAAAAATATATAAATCGGTCCGTGGCTGAATCTAGCTGATGATCCCTGCAGTAGGGGCTCATTTAACTGGTTAGAATATACTGTTGCACACCACAACATAAAACAGGGTAAAAACCCATTGAATCATCCCACTGTACTGAAACAAACCAACACATCACATTCAAGACTGACAAATAAATTACAATCAAGCCTGAATACCCTAAAAATAACTTTATTTTGAAAAGCTTTCAGAAGAAATCCCCAAATGTTTTATAGTACAACAAGATAATAGATAGTAGTCGTCGCCATCCCCCTCCCCACCACAAACACCCCCAACCCCACACCAAGTTAACCAGTGTTCAATACTGAAGCTTCCCAACCACACACCAAGTAAACCAGTGTTCAATACTGACGCTTCCCAACCACACACCAAGTAAACCAGTGTTCAATACTGAAGCTTCATATTCTCAGACATCATTTACTTTTTAGTAAATATAAAAAAAAAAACAGTAAAGTTTTTAACAACGTTAAAGATATTGCATCAGTAAAGGCCGTTAACCCGGAAGGTTGCTGGATCGAATCCCTGAGCTGACAAGGTCAAAATCTGTCGTCCTGCCCCTAAACAAGGCAGTTAACCCACTGTTCCCTGGTAGTAATTGTAAATAAGAATTCTTAACTGACTTGCCTAGATAAATAGGTTACAAAGGAAATAATGACAAACATGAAATAATAATATAATATCAGTAATAATATAATATCAGTTATAATATAATAATATCAGTAATAATAATATACACTGCTCAAAAAAATTAAGGGAACACTTAAACAACACAATGTAACTCTAAGTCAATCACACTTCTGTGAAATCAAACTGTCCACTTAGGAAGCAACACTGATTGACAATAAATTTCACATGCTGTTGTGCAAATGGAATAGACAACAGGTGGAAATTATAGGCAATTAGCAAGACACCCCCAATAAAAGAGTGGTTCTGCAGGTGGTGACCACAGACCACTTCTCAGTTCCTATGCTTCCTGGCTGATGTTTTGGTCACTTTTGAATGCTGGCGGTGCTTTCACTCTAGTGGTAGCATGAGACGGAGTCTACAACCCACACAAGTGGCTCAGGTAGTGCAGCTCATCCAGGATGGCACATCAATGCGAGCTGTGGCAAGAAGGTTTACTGTGTCTGTCAGCGTAGTGTCCAGAGCATGGAGGCGCTACCAGGAGACAGGCCAGTACATCAGGAGACGTGGAGGAGGCCGTAGGAGGGCAACAACCCAGCAGCAGGACCACTACCTCCGCCTTTGTGCAAGGAGGAGCACTGCCAGAGCCCTGCAAAATGACCTCCAGCAGGCCACAAATGTGCATGTGTCTGCTCAAACGGTCAGAAACAGACTCCATGAGGGTGGTATGAGGGCCCAACGTCCACAGGTGGGGGTTGTGCTTACAGCCCAACACCGTGCAGGACGTTTGGCATTTGCCAGAGAACACCAAGATTGGAAAATTCGCCACTGGCGCCCTGTGCTCTTCACAGATGAAAGCAGGTTCACACTGAGCACGTGACAGGCGTGACAGAGTCTGGAGACGCCGTGGAGAACGTTCTGCTGCCTGCAACATCCTCCAGCATGACCGGTTTGGCGGTGGGTCAGTCATGGTGTGGGGTGGCATTTCTTTGGGGGGCCGCACAGCCCTCCATGTGCTCGCCAGAGGTAGCCTGACTGCCATTAGGTACCGAGATGAGATCCTCAGACCCCTTGTGAGACCATATGCTGGTGCGGTTGGCCCTGGGTTCCTCCTAATGCAAGACAATGCTAGACCTCATGTGGCTGGAGTGTGTCAGCAGTTCCTGCAAGAGGAAGGCATTGATGCTAAGGACTGGCCCGCCCGTTCCCCAGACCAGAATCCAATTGAGCACATCTGGGACATCATGTCTCGCTCCATCCACCAACGCCACGTTGCACCACAGACTGTCCAGGAGTTGGCGGATGCTTTAGTCCAGGTCTGGGAGGAGATCCTCAGGAGACCATCCGCCACCTCATCAGGAGCATGCCCAGGCGTTGTAGGGAGGTCATTCAGGCACGTGGAGGCCACACACACTACTGAGCCTCATTTTGACTTGTTTTAAGGACATTACATCAAAGTTGGATCAGCCTGTAGTGTGGTTTTCCACTTTAATTTTGAGTGTGACTCCAAATCCAGACCTCCATGGGTTGATAAATTTGATTTCCATTGATAATTTTTGTGTGATTTTGTTGTCAGCACATTCAACTATGTAAAGAAAAAAGTATTGAATAAGATTATTTCATTCATTCAGGTCTATGATGTGTTATTTTAGTGTTCCCTTTATTTTTTTGAGCAGTGTAATATCACTAATAATATAATATCAGTAATATAATAATATCAGTAGTAATATAATAATATCAGCAATAATAATATAATATCACTAATAATATAATCAGTTATAATATAATAATGTCAGTAATAATAATATAATAACAGTAATAATATAATATCAGTAATAATATAATATCAGTTATAATATAATAATATCAGTAATAATAATATAATATCACTAATAATATAATATCAGTAATAATATAATATCAGTAGTAATATAATAATATCAGCAATAATAATATAATATCAGTAATAATATAATATCAGTTATAATATAATAATATCAGTAATAATAATATCAGTAATAATATAATATCAGTAGTAATATAATATCAGTAGTAATATAATAGTAGTAATATAATATCAGTAATAATAATATATCAGTAATAATATAATATCAGTAGTAATATAATAATATCAGCAATAATAATATAATATCAGTAATAATATAATATCAGTTATAATATAATAATATCAGTAATAATAATATAATATCAGTAATAATATAATATCAGTAATAATATAATATCAGTTATAATATAATATCACTAATAATATAATATCAGTAGTAATATAATATCAGTAATAATATAATATCAGTAATAATATAATATCAGTAATAATAATATAATATCAGTAATAATATAATATCAGTAGTAATATAATATCAGTTATAGTAATATAATATCAGTTATAATAATATAATATCAGTAATAATATAATATCAGTAATAATATAATAATATCAGCAATAATAATATAATATCAGTAATAATATAATATCAGTTATAATATAATAATATCAGTAATAATAATATAATATCAGTAATAATATAATATCAGTAATAATATAATATCAGTAATAATAATATAATATCACTAATAATATAATATCAGTAATAATATAATATCAGTAGTAATATAATAATATCAGCAATAATAATATAATATCAGTAATAATATAATATCAGTTATAATATAATAATATCAGTAATAATATAATATCAGTAGTAATATAATAGTAGTAATATAATATCAGTAATAATAATATAATATCAGTAATAATATAATAATATCAGTAATAATAATATAATATCAGTAATAATAATATAATATCAGTAATAATATAATATCAGTAGTAATATAATATCACTAATAATATAATATCAGTAGTAATATAATATCAGTAATAATATAATATCAGTAATAATATAATATCAGTAATAATAATATAATATCAGTAATAATATAATATCAGTAGTAATATAATATCAGTAGTAATATAATATCAGTTATAATAATATAATATCAGTAATAATATAATATCAGTAATAATATAATAATATCAGCAATAATAATATAATATCAGTAATAATATAATATCAGTTATAATATAATAATATCAGTAATAATATATCAGTAGTAATATAATATCAGTATTAATGTAATATCAGTAATAATATAATATCAGTTATAATATAATAATATCAGTAATAATAATATAATATCAGTAATAATAATATAATATCAGTAATAATATAATATCAGTAATAATATAATATCAGTTATAATATAATAATATCAGCAATAATAATATAATATCAGCAATAATAATATAATATCACTAATAATATAATATCAGTAGTAATATAATATCAGTAGTAATATAATATCACTAATAATAATATAATATCACTAATAATATAATATCAGTAGTAATATAGTAGTAGTAATATATTATCAGTAATAATATAATATCAGTAGTAATATAATATCAGTAGTAATATATCAGTAGTAATATTATATCAGTAGTAATATATCAGTAATAATATAATATCAGTAGTAATATAATAATATCAATAATAATATAATATCAGTAATAATATAATATCAGTAATAATATAATATCAGTAGTAATATAATAGTAGTAATAATATAGTAATGTCAGTAATATAATATCAGTAGTAATAATATAATATCAGTAATAATTTAATATCTGTTATAATATCAGTAATAATATAATATAATATCAGTAATAATATAGTAATATCAGTAATAATATAATATCAGTAGTAATAGTAGTAATAATATCAGTAACAATATAGTAATATAATACTATCAGTAATAATATAATATCAGTAGTAAAAATATAATATCAGTAATAATATAGTAATATCAGTAATAATATAATATCATTAGTAATATAATATCAGTAGTAATAATATAATAAGTAATAATATAGTAATATCAGTAATAATATAATATCAGTAGTAATAATATAATATCAGTAATAATATAATATCAGTAGTAATATAATATCAGTAATAATATAATATCAGTAGTAATATAATATCAGTAATAATATAATATCAGTAGTAATATAATAGTAGTAATATAATATCAGTAGTAATACAATAGTAGTAATATAATATCAGTAATAATATAATATCAGTAATAATATAATATCAGTAATAATATAATATCACTAATAATATAATATCAGTAGTAATATAATAGTAGTAATATAATATCAGTAATAATATAATATCAGTCATAATATAATATCACTAATAATATAATATCAGTAGTAATATAATATCACTAATAATATAATATCAGTAGTAATATAATATCAGTAGTAATAATATAATATCAGTAATAATATAGTAATATCAGTAATAATATAATATCAGTAGTAATATAATAGTAGTAATATAATATCACTAATAATATAATATCAGTAGTAATATAATATCAGTAATAATATAGTAATATCAGTAGTAATATAATACTATCAGTAATAATATATCAGTAATAATATAATATCAGTAGTAATATAATAGTAGTAATATAATATCAGTAATAATATAAGTAGTAATATAATATCAGTAATATAATATCAGTAGTAATATAATATCAGTAGTAATATAATATCACTAATAATATAATATCAGTAATAATATAATATCAGTAGTAATTTAATATCAGTAATAATATAATATCAGTAGTAATATAATATCACTAATAATATAATATCAGTAGTAATATAATATCAGTAATAATATAATATCAGTAGTAATAATATAATATCAGTAATAATATAGTAATATCAGTAATAATATAATATCAGTAGTAATATAATAGTAGTAATATAATATCACTAATAATATAATATCAGTAGTAATATAATATCAGTAATAATATAGTAATATCAGTAGTAATATAATACTATCAGTAATAATATAATATCAGTAATAATATATCAGTAGTAATATAATAGTAGTAATATAATATCAGTAGTAATATAATATCACTAATAATATAATATCAGTAATAATATAATATCAGTAGTAATATAATATCACTAATAATATAATATCAGTACAGAGTCAATGTGGGGGGCGGGGCATCAGTTAATTGAGGTAGTATGTACATGTAGGTAGAGTTAATTAAAGTGACTGTGCATAGATGACAACAGAGAGTGGCAGTGTTGTGGAGAGGGGAGGTGAACAGTCTGTGTAGCCATTTGATTAGATGTTCAGGAGTCTTATGGTTTGGGGGTAGAAGATGTTTAGAAGCCTCTTGGACCTAGACTTGGCGCTCCGGTACCGCTTGCTGTGTGGTAGCAGAGAGAACAATCTATGACTAGGGTGGCTGGAGTCTGACAATTTTCAGGGCCTTCCTCTGACACCGCCTGGTATCAAGGTCCTGGATGGCAGGCAGCTTGGCCCCAGTGATGTACTGGGCTGTTCGCACTACCCTCTGTAATGCCTTGCGGTCGGAGGCTGAGCAGTTGCCATACCAGGCAGTGATGCAACCAGTCAGGATGCTCTCGATGGTGCAGCTGTAGAACCTTTTGAGGATCTGAGGACCCATGCCAAATCTTTTCAGTTTCCTGAGGGGTAATTGGTTTTGTCGTGCCCGCTTCACGACTGTCATGGTATGCTTGGACCATGTTAGTTTGTTGGTGATGTGGACACCAAGGAACTTGAAGCTCTCAACCTGCTCCACTGCAGCCCCGTCGATGAGAATGGGGGCGTGCTTGGTCTGTAGTCCACAATCATCTCCTTTGTCTTGATCACGTTGAGGGAGAGGTTGTTGTCCTGGCACCACACGGCCAGGTCTCTGACCTCCTCCCTATAGGCTGTCTCGTCATTGTCGGTGATCAGCCCTACCACTGTTGTGTCATCTGCAAATGTAATGATGGTGTTGGAGTTGTGGCTGGCCGTGCAGTCATGAGTGAACAGGGAGTACAGGAGGGGGCTGAGCACACACCCCTGAGGAGCCCCTGTGTTGAGGATCAGCATGGCGGATGTGTTGTTACCTACCCTTACCACCTGGGGCAGCCCTTCAGGAAGTCCAGGATCCAGTTGCAGAGGGAGGTGTTTAGTCCCAGGGTCCTTAGCTTATTGATGAGCTTTGAGGGCACTATGGTGTTGAACGCTGAGCTGTAGTCAATGAATAGCATTCTCACATAGATGTTCCTTTTGTCCAGGTGGGAAAGGGCAGTGTGGAGTGCAATAGAGATTGCATCATCTGTGGATCTGTTGGAGCAGTATGCAAATTGGAGTGGGTCTAGGGTGTTTGGGATGATGGTGTTGATGTGAGCCATGACCAGCCTTTCAAAGCACTTCATGGATACAGATGTGATTGCTACGGGTCGGTAGTCATTTAGGCAGGTTACCTTAGTGTTCGTGGGCACAGGGACTATGGTGGTCTGCTTAAAACATGTTGGTATTACAGACTCGGACAGGGAGAGGTTGAAAATATCAGTGAAGACACTTGCTCTTTTTTAACTTACCTAATGCATGTTCTCACCTAGCTATCTTCAGATGAATGTACTACTGTAAGTCTCAGCGCATGCTCGCAGTACACATCCTGGTAATCCGTCTGGCCTTGCGGCCTTGTGAATGTTGACCTGTCTAAAGGTCTTACTCACATCGGCTGCGGAGAGCGTGATCACACAGTCTTCCGGTACAGCTGGTGCTCTCATGCATGTTTCAGGGAGAGCTTTGTACGCATCACTGTGTGTGGAGTACAGGTGGTCTAGAGGTCTTTTCCCTCTGGTTGCACATTTAACATGCTGATAGAAATGAGGTAAAACTGATTTAAGTTTCCCTGCATTAAAGTCCCCGGCTACCAGGAGCGCCACCTCTGGGTCAGCGTTTTCTTGTTTGCTTATGGCGGAATACAGCTCATTATCTTGGTGCCAGCCTATGACTGTGGTGGTATGTAAAACAGCTTATCATGAGCAACTCTACCTCAGGCGAACAATGGCTCGAGACTTCCTTAAATATTGTGCACCAGCTGTTGTTTACAAAACATTTCCTTAAACAGAAGCAAATGGAACTAAACAGGGAGTGACCTACCTAAATAATGATTACACCCTAGATCAGCTAGATGCAGGCAAGAGTATGCAAGGTGGTATTGAATGTGTCACTGTCTTGTCACCTTGATTATGCCAATTTCTCTCTCGACCTGTCAATCTACGCTATAAACTTTCATTTATAGGCTAGGCCAGTGTTTCCCAAACTTGGTTCTGGCGACCCCAAGGGGTACACGTTTTGGTTTTTGCCCCAGCACTACACAAATGATTCAAATAATCAACTCATCATTCATCTTTGATGATTTAAATCATCTGTGTAGTGCTAGGGCAAAAAAAACTAAATGTGCACCCCTTGGAGTCCCCAGGACCAAGTTTGGGAAACACTGGGCTAGGTTGTAGCAACCTCATGATGGGTAAAGGGAAATGCCATTATCATGTAGTAGGCTAAACCTATGGAGGTTACTGAGCTGGGTGAATGGAATATGAATGACAGCCATCCAATATGTTGTCATAGAAATAAGCCAATGTTCATAAAAAAAATCGTCATCACTAATGTTGAACGTCACTAACCGCCACTGACACACACGCGAACACACAAGCCTGCGGAGCTGGATCTAGGGCCTGAAGAAGCAGATAGAATTATAATTCTTTATAAAGTAGGGCTGAGGGGACACAACTAAGAGTTAAACATAAAAACAGGACTAATACGCTCTCGTATGTAGGCACACGCACATCCATGACGTAAAACCCCGCTCCCATTCCCAACACGACTGTGTCATGTTAAGACCTAAAGGTATGTTATTCTACATGTGGCTTAGGCACAAATTCCCTTCAACAACTTTCTCTCTATGAAGGCACCAAGACAGCTGGGTTGACCAGGAGAGGAAGCCACCGTATACTGTTGGGATGCACCCCATCCTGTACATTCTCCATTCCTCCTCCTCTAACCCTCACGGCACAGTTTCATATTAAACCCACGCTGTCCACATTCTTCCCACATTAACCCCTTACCCCCCTAGGCATAACCTAGCCCCTACCCCCAGGCATTACCTAGCCCCTACCTCCCTAGGCATTAGCTAGCCCCTACCTCCCTAGGCATTAGCTAGCCCCTACCCCCTAGGCATTAGCTAGCCCCTACCCCCAGGCATTAGCTAGCCCCTACCCCCCTAGGCATTAGCTAGCCCCTACCCCCAGGCATTAGCTGGCCCCTACCCCTAGGCATTAGCTAGCCCCTACCCCTAGGCATTAGCTGGCCCCTACCCCTAGGCATTAGCTAGCCCCTACCCCCTAGGCATTACCTGGCCCCTACCCCCAAGGCATTACCTAGCCCCTACCCCCTAGGCATTAGCTGGCCCCTACCCCCCTAGGCATTACCTAGCCCCTACCCCCCTAGGCCCCACAGGCACTAGTGTAGTTCTGACAGGATTGGATAGATGTAACAACAATATGGCAACATTTCCCCTTCGCCCTTCAGAGTTGTATTCATTAGTCCTGGACTGTATCTCAGAAGTCCCATACGACGGCCCACTATTGGTCCAGCGTCGTCCGGGTTAGGGTAGGGTTGACCCGGGGTAGGCCGTCATTGTAAAATAAGAATTTGTTCTTAACTGACTCGCCTAGTTAAATATAGGTTAAATAAAAATATAAGTGCATACTGTAGCAAAACATTTTGCAACAGAAAATGAAAACAAGCATTTCTTATTGGACAAGTCAAGGTAGATCCCTCCCTGTTTCAGTCAGTTTTATTCTGTTTGGTTCCTAATGAACATGACCCAGGTGGAGCTACTTCTGTTTGGTTCCTAATGAACAGGACCCAGGTGGAGCTACTTCTGTTTGGTTCCTAATGAACAGGACCCAGGTGGAGCTACTTCTGTTTGGTTCCTAATGAACATGACCCAGGTGGAGCTACTTCTGTTTGGTTCCTAATGAACAGGACCCAGGTGGAGCTACTGCGGGTATGATTGATGAATGAAGCAGGTGTCATGGCCTCCGTTACACATGAAGCCATTTACACTCGGCTATATCCAGTGGACATGACGAATTAACTTTGATTGGATTTTATTTGATTAACAGTTGATACTGATCCATTTCTTTCAGATCGAGTATATTGAAACATTAAGCATTTAACCCTTTCTGGTTTTAACCCCTCACCTCCACAATTTAGTGCACTACTTTTAACCAGAGCCCTATGGGCCCTATATAGTGCACTACTTTTAACCAGAGCCCTATGGGTCCTATACAGTGCACTACTTTTAACCAGAGCCCTATGGGTCCTATATAGTGCACTACTTTTAACCAGAGCCCTATGGGTCCTATATAGTGCACTACTTTTAACCAGAGCCCTATGGGCCCTATATAGTGCACTACTTTTAACCAGAGCCATGTCTCTGCTACAGGGAGAAGGGTGTGTGTACCTGTTTCACCACAGTTAGCCATGTCTCTGCTACAGGGAGAAGGGTGTGCGTACCTGTTTCATCAGTTAGCCATGTCTCTGCTACAGGGAGAAGGGTGTGTGTACCTGTTTCATCAGTTAACAATGTCTCTGCTACAGGGAGAAGGGTGTGCGTACCTGTTTCATCAGTTAGCCATGTCTCTGCTACAGGGAGAAGGGTGTGTGCACCTGTTTCACCACAGTTAGCCATGTCTCTGCTACAGGGAGAAGGGTGTGTACCTGTTTCATCACAGTTAGCCAGGTCTCTGCTACAGGGAGAAGGGTGTATGTACCTGTTTCACCACAGTTAGCCATGTCTCTGCTACAGGGAGAAGGGTGTGTGTACCTGTTTCACCACAGTTAGCCATGTCTCTGCTACAGGGAGAAGGGTGTGTGTACCTGTTTCATCAGTTAGCCATGTCTCTGCTACAGGGAGAAGGGTGTGTGTACCTGTTTCACCACAGTTAGCCAAGTCTCTGCTACAGGGAGACGGGTGTGTGTACCTGTTTCATCAGTTAGCCATGTCTCTGCTACAGGGAGAAGGGTGTGTGTACCTGTTTCACCACAGTTAGCCATGTCTCTGCTACAGGGAGAAGGGTGTGTGTACCTGTTTCACCACAGTTAGCCATGTCTCTGCTACAGGGAGAAGGGTGTGTGTACCTGTTTCACCACAGTTAGCCATGTCTCTGCTACAGGGAGAAGGGTGTGTGTACCTGTTTCACCACAGTTAGCCATGTCTCTGCTACAGGGAGAAGGGTGTGTGTACCTGTTTCACCACAGTTAGCCATGTCTCTGCTACAGGGAGAAGGGTGTGTGTACCTGTTTCATCAGTTAGCCATGTCTCTGCTACAGGGAGAAGGGTGTGTGTACCTGTTTCATCAGTTACCCTTCTCCCTGTGGCAGAGACATGGCTGTGTGTACCTGTTTCACCACAGTTCTCCCTGTAGCAGAGACATGGCTAAGGGTGTGTGTACCTGTTTCACCACAGTTAGCCATGTCTCTGCTACAGGGAGAAGGGTGTGTGTACCTGTTTCACCACAGTTAGCCATGTCTCTGCTACAGGGAGAAGGGTGTGTGTACCTGTTTCACCACAGTTAGCCATGTCTCTGCTACAGGTAGAAGGGTGTGTGTGCAAGTCAGTTCTGAACAAGTTCTTATTTTCAATGACTGCCTAGGAACAGCCTGTTCAGGGGCAGAACGACTTGATAACAGTGTTGCACACTCTTGGCATTCTCTCAACCAGCTTCACCTGGAATGCTTTTCCAACAGTCTTGAAGGTGTTCTCACATATGCTGAGCACTTGTTGGCTGCATTCCCTTCACTCTGCGGTCCAACTCAGCCCAAACCATCTCAATTTGGTTGAAGTCGGGTGATTGTGGAGGCCAGGTCTTCTGATGCAGCACTCCATCACTCTCCTTCTTGGTAAATTAGCCCTTAAACAGCCTGGAGGTGTGTTGGGTCATTGTCCTGTTGAAAAACAAATGATAGTCCCACTAAGCACAAACCAGAAGGGATGACAAATCGCTTCAGAATGCTGTGGTAGCCATGCTGGTTAAGTACGCCTTGAATTCTAAGTAAATCATAAACTAAGCACCCCCACAACATAACACCTTCTCCTCCATGCTTTAAAGTGGGAAATACACATGCGGAGATCATCCGTTCACCCACACCGCGACTCATCAGACCAAAGGACAGATTTCCACCGGTCTAATGTCTATCGCTCCTGTTTCTTGGCCCAAGCAAGTCTCTTCTTCTTATTGGTGTCCTTTAGTAGTGGTTTCTTTGCAGCAATTCGACCATGAAGGCCTGATTCACACAGTCTCCTCTGAACAGTAGATGTTGAGTTGTGTCTTACTTGAACTCTTTGAAGCATTTATTTGGGCTGAGTCTGTAAGGAACTTATCCTCTGCAGCAGAGGTAACTCTGGGTCTTCCTTTCCTGTGGCGGTCCTCATGAGAGCCAGTTTCATCAAAGCGCTTGATGGTTTTTGCAACTGCACTTGAAGAAACTTTCAAAGTTCTTGACATTTTCCTTATTGACTGACCTTCATGTCTTAAAGTAATGATGGACTGTCGTTTCTCTTTGCTTTTAATATGGACTTGGTCTTTTACCAAATAGGGCTATCTTCTGTATACCCCCCACTACCTTGTCCCAACACAACTGACTGGCTCAAACGCATGTCGTGTCTGTGACTATTCATTAATGTGAAGACTGTTATTTTATCAAATCAATTCTCTATGTGTAATTATTATTACGTGATTAAACTAATCATGTAAACTTGAATTAACTAGAAAGTCGGGGCACCACGGGAAAATGTTTAGAGTCTTTTTCCAGAATAGACTTCAGATATTTTCATATCTTATCGATCAGTCTTGTATTAATGTATTATTATTACCGAACGTTGCAAACCCTTGGATATCTGCACGAAGCCTAGCCTATAAATCATGAATCGGCGATATACAAATTTGCTTAATTATTTATTTACTAACTAACTAAATAAATCACAGAAATACAACAAACAAACAAACAGTAGATATTGGTTACTAACACAATGCATTGATAAGTCCCTAGTGGGCTAAACAAGTACGATGGCTTGGTGGACAACGGAAAGGGTGGGGGCAGGAAAAGAGCGGGAAAGACCAAATGGATTCACTACACACAGTTGTTAATTATAATCATTGAAATGCTAATCCTTTGCACGTGAACGGCCGCTCATTCGAAAATAATTGCAATGTGTATATATATTTACGCCCGTATGTCGTTGTTGTCTCTCTGTTGGAATCACCGGTCTGTCTGCTGGAGACTCAGTTCATCAGAGAGTCTCTGGTTACTCATGATGGAATCGTTCGGTCTGTCTGCGAGAGAGTCAGTTCATCAGAGAGTCTCTGGTTACTCATGATGGAATCGTTCGGTCTGTCTGCTGGAGACTCAGTTCATCAGAGAGTCTCTGGTTACTCATGATGGAATCGTTTGGTCTGTCTGCTGGAGACTCAGTTCATCAGAGAGTCTCTGGTTACTCATGATGGAATCGCTTCGGTCTGTCTGCTGGAGACTCAGTTCATCAGAGAGTCTCTGGTTACTCATGATGGAATCGTTCGGTCTGTCTGCTGGAGACTCAGTTCATCAGAGAGTCTCTGGTTACTCATGATGGAATCGTTCGGTCTGTCTGCTGGAGACTCAGTTCATCAGAGAGTCTCTGGTTACTCATGATGGAATCGTTCGGTCTGTCTGCTGGAGACTCAGTTCATCAGAGAGTCTCTGGTTACTCATGATGGAATCGTTCGGTCTGTCTGCTGGAGACTCAGTTCATCAGAGAGTCTCTGGTTAACTTCCCCAGAAGTCACAATGTCTTTCCTAGTTGTAGCTTTCTCAGCGGCTCTGGATAGTATCTGTTGTACTGGATACGTCAGGCCTACAGATGGTTGTTGCATAGAATAGATGCTTCCGCGGTTGTCGGTATTCTTGTATTAGACTTACGTAATTTCCGGCTGCAGACTTGTAATTCTACATCTAGGATTTGCTCTTTTTCCGTAGTTGTCTGGGCCCAATAATGTTTGTACCATGTTTTGTGCTGCTACCATGTTGTGTTGTCGTCTTGTCTCTCTTGTCGTGATGTGTGTTTTGTCCTATATTTATATTTTATTTAAAAATAATAATAATCCCAGGCCCCCCGTCCCCGCAGGAGGCCTTTTGCCTTTTGGTAGGCCGTCATTGTAAATAAGAATTTGTTCTCAACTGACTTGCCTCGTTAAATAAAGGATCAAAATAAAAAGGTCCAGTGCGTTATCGACTGTGCCCCAAGAGCTCTTATAAACCCAGGGTACACTACTCCCTCCTTTCAAAGAGCGCGTCCTCGCACTAGCTTGCAACTGAAACGTGCTCACCGGCCAAGCACACGCACGTTCGGGGATGCAAGGTCCGATCACTTCTGACACCAATATAGTGAAACTAGCAGGGAAGCCTCGAACCATCAACCTTCGGGCACAGAAGTCGACTGGTGCCCCAAAAGCTCGAGCGGCAGAGTAGATATCCGCGCTAACAAACCCCCAGGGTCGTTACAATACTGTTATCTTACCACTGTACTTGACAAAGACAGTTAAAGAAAGAATAAATGTAAAGTTATGCTGAGGTTTCTGTCGTCGCCTCTCTTCTCTTTCGGTCCAAACTGAAGTCCCAGCCCACTTCGGCCCTAGCAGCATAGAAATAGAGAACTAGAAAGCACTAGACTTACAAGATCTATCTTAGAAGTGTCTGCAAATGTGTTAAATTAATAAATACCATCATACCAACTCACCAGTTTTATTCAGGTTTGCACTTGACAAGAAATAGCTAAACAAAACTCTCCACATTAAAAATCAAATGAATTAAGTTAAATAAGAAAGTAAAAACAACAAGTGATTATTTAAAGAAAATATATCTTTTAAATAATTGTTAATTTATAAAAAAAAAAAAAATCTGAAGTTGCTCAAACCCTCCTAGTTTCTGTTTTATAAAAAAATTATCTATTTATAACAGCACAAAATGAAAAACTACTTTGTACTCAGTGCAAACAAATGTTTCTACATACCAGTACATACGTCATCTGGACTATTTTAACACAGTATATTCTGCAGGCTTTTCTGTAAAAGCGTTCTGTCCGATTTGTTGGTTATTATTAAGCTAGTGTATAGCACAAGTTAAAATTGGCCCGATAACATGTGGTTGACGTCATGGTTGTGTGTGTCTCTGTCTGTTTGAACTGAAGTCTACACATGTTCCTCGCTGATCTTCTCCTCTCCTCACCCATTCCTTCCGCCGTCTATTCTGTCTTTCAATCCCTTTCTCCTGTCTCTGTCCCAGACTCACACTCAAACCTCAAGTAGTCCAACATCAGACCGGTTGGTTGAGACGCTGGTTGCTTGGCTACAATACCGCTACGTCACAGCTGTTTGTAATATTCCACTTGTAGTAACAGCTGTAGCGATTGGCTGCTGAAAGCTCTGCTTGTAGTAAGTTTTTTTCTGATTGGCTGCTGAAAGCTCTGCTTGTAGTAACAGTAACTCTGTTCGTAGTTACAGCTGTAGTGATTGGCTGCCCGATGGTTCACTTCCTGCGTCGGTAGAAGAGGACGTAGGCCTGTGCAGACTGCAGTTGGTTCTCTGATATAGGAGTCACACTGAACGAGAGAGAGAGAGAGAGAGAGAGAGAGAGAGAGAGAGAGAGAGAGAGAGAGAGAGAGAGAGAGAGAGAGAGAGAGAGAGAGAGAGAAGAATTGAGGTCAAAAGAAAGAGTACAAGAGAAATTTAACCTTAACCTCGAGGGAAATTGGGACGGACGGAGAACTGTGTGCATGTAGATCGGCCTAACAAGAATCCAGCAATGTTATGGGGTATGCATTCTAAGCCATTTGCTACAATGTTGACACCACCTAACGTGAAGCAGTAGCGTGCGTGTGTATAAAAGGGTGTGTGGAGCCTGCGTCTGTCACTGACCAGGAGTCGTTGTAGCAGCACCATCCCGGTCCGTCGTTGTCCAGGCAACAGGCTGTGTAGTGGCCCATGTTGGCTGTCCCACTGTGGTTACACACTGCGTAGAGGTCATACAGCACAGGACCTGGGGAGAGAGACGGGATGGGCATCTTTTTTTTCTTTCCATGACAGACTGACCAGGTGAATTTTGATGCCACTTCAAAATTGGTGTAGATGAAGGGGCGGAGACGGGTTAAAGATTTTTTTTTTTTAAGTCTTGAGACAACTGAGACATGGATTGTGTTTGTGTTGCATTCAGAGAGTTAAATGGGCAAGACAAAAGACTAAAGTGCTTTTGAAAAGGGTATGGTAGTAGGTGCCAGGCGCACCGGTTTGCATGTGTCAAGAACTGCAATGCTTCTGGGTGGGGGGTGCAACATTATATTAGGAAGGTGTTCCTAATGTTTTGTATGAGACAGAGAGAGGGGGAAGAGAGACGGGTGAGAGCGAGAGGGAGGAAGAGAGAAGGGTGAGAGAGAGAGAGAGAGAGAGAGAGAGAGAGAGAGAGAGAGAGAGAGAGAGAGAGACAGATTACCACAGTCGACCGGTCCGTAGGGCCCCATATCCAGGCTGGTCAGAGGGAAGGAGACACACACTGTACTCTTACACACCGTGTACCGCGACATGGCAAACCGGTTGAGATCTAGTACGCTGTTGTTAAGGTCTTCGACATCACCGTTACTGCAGGTGAGGAAGTGTTGCTATGTTAGTGTTACTAAGGATACGCATGACGATGGCCTGTGGGAATCTCTGGATGGTCAGCCTCTTGGTGCTCTCTGTACGTCTGTTACACCGCTCACACATCTGCAACACACACACACAAACACACGTTTTAGATACACACCGAATGGAAGAACAATGTCACAGGCTAGGATTTTGATATTCCAATCTCCACCGTCTTTCTCAACGGTTTTTTACTCTCGGAGAAAAAACGATCAGCCCTCACGTTCAAATACTTTGAGTGTTTGTTTTGAGCCTGCCTGGAGTGCCAAGGGGGGCCCTAACCCAATGGGTGGGGTTTGAAGTTTTGGGACCTTTCTATTGGTTTATTAAGCCTGGCCAGCTCTAACAGGCATAAACATAAATTAGCCAGCCAGGGAGTTCAAGGCTGGGGAGGTCCAGTAGCCAGCCAGGGAGTTCAAGGCTGGGGAGGTCCAGTAGCCAGCCAGGGAGTTCAAGGCTGGGGAGGTCCAGTAGCCAGCCAGGGAGTTCAAGGCCGGGGAGGTCCAGTAGCCAGCCAGGGAGTTCAAGGCTGGGGAGGTCCAGTAGCCAGCCAGGGAGTTCAAGGCTGGGGAGGTCCAGTAGCCAGCCAGGGAGTTCAAGGCCGGGGAGGTCCAGAGGTGCATGCCCCCTGAGATTTATTTTTGTTGCAGAAGGAGCTCTATGTTGGTGGCCTCTGGTACATTCTAATGCCTTGATTCCATCCCGAAATACACAGCTAAATTATTGAACGACTTTACCTCCCAGATTGGACCGATAAGTAAGGTATTCACTAGAAAGACATGACTTTGCAATTAAAATGACAGAAAATGTATGAATTCAGTGTGTTAGTTGTTATGGCTATCGTCTCAGGGCAACTCTAGTTCTCCGGGGTACCTTAATGGTGTCACACTTTTTCTCCATCCCTAACAAACATAGCGTTGAATTGCCCACCCCTTTACTAGCCTTTATGATCAGGTCTGTTTTCTATGGTAGAAAACCTTTCTTTCCTTTTGTTTTTACATTAAACCTGTCTTCTCTTGAGGTTATATTAACAGCTTTACTGCAAGATATGAATTGCCACAATATTTGTCCACAATATCAGGAACAGACGCCCAGGAACAGAACAGGTCAGACGCCCAGGAACAGACGCCCAGGAATAGAACAAGTCAGACGCCCAGGAATAGACGGCCAGGAACACAACAAGTCAGATGCCCAGGAACAGACGCCCAGGAATAGAACAAGTCAGACGCCCAGGAAAAGACGGCCAGGAACACAACAAGTCAGATGCCCAGGAACAGACGCCCAGGAATAGAACAAGTCAGACGCCCAGGAATAGACGGCCAGGAACAGACGCCCAGGAACAGACGCCCGGGAACAGAACAAGTCAGACGCCCAGGAATAGACGGCCAGGAACAGAACAAGTCAGATGCCCAGGAATAGACGGCCAGGAACAGAACAAGTCAGACGCCCAGGAACAGAACAAGTCAGACGCCCAGGAATAGACGGCCAGGAACAGAACAAGTCAGACGCCCAGGAATAGACGCCCAGGAACAGACGCCCAGGAACAGAACAAGTCAGACACCCAGGAATAGATGCCCAGGAACAGACGCCCAGGAACAGAACAAGTCAGATGCCCAGGAACAGATGCCCAGGAAAAGACGCCCAGGAACAGACGCCCAGGAACAGACGCCCAGGAACAGAACAAGTCAGACGCCCAGGAACAGACGCCCAGGAACAGAACAAGTCAGACGCCCAGGAATAGACGGCCAGGAACACAACAAGTCAGATGCCCAGGAACAGACGCCCAGGAATAGAACAAGTCAGACGCCCAGGAATAGACGGCCAGGAACAGACGCCCAGGAACAGACGCCCTGGAACAGAACAAGTCAGACGCCCAGGAATAGACGGCCAGGAACAGAACAAGTCAGATGCCCAGGAATAGACGGCCAGGAACAGAACAAGTCAGATGCCCAGGAACAGAACAAGTCAGACGCCCAGGAATAGACGGCCAGGAACAGAACAAGTCAGACGCCCAGGAATAGACGCCAGGAACAGACGCCCAGGAACAGAACAAGTCAGACGCCCAGGAATAGATGCCCATGAACAGACGCCCAGGAACAGAACAAGTCAGATGCCCAGGAACAGATGCCCAGGAAAAGACGCCCAGGAACAGACGCCCAGGAACAGACGCCCAGGAACAGAACAAGTCAGACGCCCAGGAACAGACGCCCAGGAACAGAACAAGTCAGACGCCCAGGAACAGACGCCCAGGAACAGAACAAGTCAGACGCCCAGGAATAGACGGCCAGGAACACAACAAGTCAGATGCCCAGGAACAGACGCCCAGGAATAGAACAAGTCAGACGCCCAGGAATAGACGGCCAGGAACACAACAAGTCAGATGCCCAGGAACAGACGCCCAGGAATAGAACAAGTCAGACGCCCAGGAATAGACGGCCAGGAACAGACGCCCAGGAACAGACGCCCTGGAACAGAACAAGTCAGACGCCCAGGAATAGACGGCCAGGAACAGAACAAGTCAGATGCCCAGGAATAGACAGCCAGGAACAGAACAAGTCAGATGCCCAGGAACAGAACAAGTCAGACGCCCAGGAATAGACGGCCAGGAACAGAACAAGTCAGACGCCCAGGAATAGACGCCCAGGAACAGACGCCCAGGAACAGAACAAGTCAGACGCCCAGGAATAGATGCCCAGGAACAGACGCCCAGGAACAGAACAAGTCAGATGCCCAGGAACAGATGCCCAGGAAAAGACGCCCAGGAACAGACGCCCAGGAACAGAACAAGTCAGACGCCCAGGAACAGACGCCCAGGAACAGAACAAGTCAGACGCCCAGGAACAGACGGCCAGGAACAGAACAAGTCAGACGCCCAAGAATAGACCTGCGGGTATGATTGATGAATGAAGCAGGTGTTATGGCCTCTGTTACACATAAAGCAGCAGTTGACTACTCCATGGTGGACACTTTAATCAAATCAGTAGGCCTATATCAATACCTATAATATTACTATAAGTATCATGACATTAGCTTTTATAACCTTTAATCTGTTTTCTTTGCTCATATTTTGGACCAGAAGGAGGCTCTCTGTCCACTATCTATTGTTTCTGCAGTGACGATTCATCATATTTTATCGGCAGATAAACGCCAAAGAGTTGTAGCCTACCAGGATCCAAGTTAGGGAGACAATTGAACTGCTCTCACACCGATGCGATTCGGTTCCGTTTACCTAAAAGATCCTTTCAAAAATATTATTTGTTCGAGAAGGGTCCAGCTGGATGTTATCTCTCACAGCAGATGCCTCAGGGTCTCTATGCTGCTGGTAGGTAATCTCTCAGGAAAAGTGGGGGTGTCGAAAGGAGTGGACGTTTAGAAAGGAACTGTATAAATATAATTATAAGTCCCTGCTAGGTAAAGCCCCGCCTTATCTCAGCTTACTGGTCACCATAGCAGCACCCACCCGTAGCACGCGCTCCAGCAGGTATATTTCACTGGTCACCCCCAAAGCCAATTCCTCCTTTGGCCGCCTTTCCTTCCAGTTCTCTGCTGCCAGTGACTGGAACGAATTGCAAAAATCACTGAAGCTGGAGACTTATATCTCCCTCACTAGCTTTAAGCATCAGCTGTCAGAGCAGCTCACAGATCACTGCACCTGTACACAGCCCATCTGTAAATAGCCCATCCAACTACCTCATCCCCATACTGTATTTATTTATCTTGCTCATTTGCACCCCAGTATCTCTACTTGCACATTCATCTTCTGCACATCTATCACTCCAGTGTTTAATTGTTCACTTGTAATTACTTTGCCACTACGACAGTAAAGAATTCCAGTTCTGTCTTCACTCACTATGAGCCGTGTCTTAGAACGTTCCCTACCAGTAGCCATGTCTTAGAACATTCCCTACCAGTAGCCATGTCTTAGAACGTTCCCTACCAGTAGCCATGTATAGAACGTTCCCTACCGGTAGCCATGTATAGAACGTTCCCTACCAGTAGCCATGTCTGTAACGTTCCCTACCGGTAGCCATGTATAGAACATTCCCTACCGGTAGCCATGTATAGAACGTTCCCTACCAGTAGCCATGTATAGAACGTTCCCTACCAGTAGCCATGTATAGAACGTTCCCTACCAGTAGCCATGTATAGAACGTTCCCTACCAGTAGCCATGTATAGAACGTTCCCTACCAGTAGCCATGTCTGTAACGTTCCCTACCTGTAGCCATGTATAGAACGTTCCCTACCGGTAGCCATGTATAGAACGTTCCCTACCGGTAGCCATGTATAGAACGTTCCCTACCGGTAGCCATGTATAGAACGTTCCCTACCGGTAGCCATGTATAGAACGTTCCCTACCGGTAGCCATGTATAGAACGTTCCCTACCAGTAGCCATGTATAAAACGTTCCCTACCAGTAGCCATGTCTGTAACGTTCCCTACCAGTAGCCATGTATAGAACGTTCCCTACCAGTAGCCATGTATAGAACGTTCCCTACCAGTAGCCATGTATAGAACGTTCCCTACCAGTAGCCATGTATAGAACGTTCCCTACCGGTAGCCATGTATAGAACGTTCCCTACCAGTAGCCATGTCTGTAATGTTCCCTACCAGTAGCCATGTCTGTAACGTTCCCTACCAGTAGCCATGTATAGAACGTTCCCTACCAGTAGCCATGTCTGTAACGTTCCCTACCAGTAGCCATGTATAGAACGTTCACTACCAGTAGCCACGTATAGAACGTTCCCTACCGGTAGCCATGTATAGAACGTTCCCTACCAGTAGCCATGTATAGAACGTTCCCTACCAGTAGCCATGTCTGTAACGTTCCCTACCAGTAGCCATGTATAGAACGTTCCTTACCGGTAGACATGTATAGAACGTTCCCTACCGGTATCCATGTCTGTAACGTTCCCTACCAGTAGCCATGTCTGTAATGTTCCCTACCAGTAGCCATGTCTGTAACGTTCCCTACCAGTAGCCATGTATAGAACGTTCCCTACCAGTAGCCATGTATAGAACGTTCCCTACCAGTAGCCATGTATAGAACGTTCCCTACCAGTAGCCATGTATAGAACGTTCCCTACCAGTAGCCATGTATAGAACGTTCCCTACCAGTAGCCATGTATAGAACGTTCCCTACCAGTAGCCATGTATAGAACGTTCCCTACCAGTAGCCATGTCTGTAACGTTCCCTACCAGTAGCCATGTATAGAACGTTCCCTACCAGTAGCCATGTCTGTAACGTTCCCTACCAGTAGCCATGTATAGAACGTTCCCTACCAGTAGCCATGTATAGAACGTTCCCTACCAGTAGCCATGTATAGAACGTTCCCTACCGGTAGCCATGTATAGAACGTTCCCTACCAGTAGCCATGTCTGTAACGTTCCCTACCAGTAGCCATGTATAGAACGTTCCCTACCAGTAGCCATGTATAGAACGTTCCCTACCAGTAGCCATGTCTGTAACGTTCCCTACCAGTAGCCATGTATAGAACGTTCACTACCAGTAGCCACGATAGAACGTTCCCTACCGTAGCCATGTATAGAACGTTCCCTACCAGTAGCCATGTATAGAACGTTCCCTACCAGTAGCCATGTCTGTAACGTTCCCTACCAGTAGCCATGTATAGAACGTTCCCTACCAGTAGCCATGTCTGTAACGTTCCCTACCAGTAGCCATGTATAGAACGTTCCTTACCGGTAGCCATGTCTGTAACGTTCCCTACCAGTAGCCATGTATAGAACGTTCCTTACCGGTAGCCATGTATAGAACGTTCCCTACCGGTATCCATGTCTGTAACGTTCCCTACCAGTAGCCATGTCTGTAACGTTCCCTACCAGTAGCCATGTATAGAACGTTCCCTACCAGTAGCCATGTATAGAACGTTCCCTACCAGTAGCCATGTATAGAACGTTCCCTACCAGTAGCCATGTCTGTAACGTTCCCTACCAGTAGCCATGTATAGAACGTTCCCTACCAGTAGCCATGTATAGAACGTTCCCTACCAGTAGCCATGTATAGAACGTTCCCTACCAGTAGCCATGTATAGAACGTTCCCTACCAGTAGCCATGTATAGAACGTTCCCTACCAGTAGCCATGTCTAGAACGTTCCCTACCAGTAGCCATGTCTAGAACGTTCCCTACCAGTAGCCATGTCTAGAACGTTCCCTACCAGTAGCCATGTCTAGAACGTTCCCTACCAGTAGCCATGTCTAGAACGTTCCCTACCAGTAGCCATGTCTAGAACGTACCCTACCAGTAGCCATGTATAGAACGTTCCCTACCGGTAGCCATGTATAGAACGTTCCCTACCAGTAGCCATGTATAGAACGTTCCCTACCGGTAGCCATGTCTGTAACGTTCCCTACCAGTAGCCATGTATAGAACGTTCCCTACCAGTAGCCATGTATAGAACGTTCCCTACCAGTAGCCATGTATAGAACGTTCCCTACCAGTAGCCATGTCTGTAACGTTCCCTACCAGTAGCCATGTATAGAACGTTCCCTACCAGTAGCCATGTATAGAACGTTCCTACCAGTAGCCATGTCTGTAACGTTCCCTACCGGTAGCCATGTATAGAACGTTCCCTACCAGTAGCCATGTATAGAACGTTCCCTACCAGTAGCCATGTATAGAACGTTCCCTACCAGTAGCCATGTCTGTAACGTTCCCTACCGGTAGCCATGTATAGAACGTTCCCTACCAGTAGCCATGTCTGTAACGTTCCCTACCAGTAGCCATGTCTGTAATGTTCCCTACCAGTAGCCATGTATAGAACGTTCCCTACCAGTAGCCATGTCTGTAACGTTCCCTACCAGTAGCCATGTATAGAACGTTCCCTACCAGTAGCCATGTCTGTAACGCGTTCCTACCAGTAGCCATGTATAGAACGTTCCCTACCAGTAGCCATGTATAGAACGTTCCCTACCAGTAGCCATGTCTGTAACGTTCCCTACCAGTAGCCATGTCTGTAACGTTCCCTACCGGTAGCCATGTATAGAACGTTCCCTACCAGTAGCCATGTATAGAACGTTCCCTACCAGTAGCCATGTATAGAACGTTCCCTACCAGTAGCCATGTCTGTAACGTTCCCTACCAGTAGCCATGTATAGAACGTTCCCTACCAGTAGCCATGTATAGAACGTTCCCTACCAGTATCCATGTCTGTAACGTTCCCTACCAGTAGCCATGTATAGAACGTTCCCTACCAGTAGCCATGTCTGTAACGTTCCCTACCAGTAGCCATGTATAGAACGTTCCCTACCAGTAGCCATGTATAAAACGTTCCCTACCAGTAGCCATGTCTGTAACGTTCCCTACCAGTAGCCATGTCTGTAACGTTCCCTACCGGTAGCCATGTATAGAACGTTCCTACCAGTAGCCATGTATAGAACGCGTTCCTACCAGTAGCCATGTATAGAACGCGTTCCCTACCAGTATCCATGTCTGTAACGTTCCCTACCAGTAGCCATGTATAGAACGTTCCCTACCAGTAGCCATGTATAGAACGTTCCCTACCAGTATCCATGTCTGTAACGTTCCCTACCAGTAGCCATGTATAGAACGTTCCCTACCAGTAGCCATGTCTGTAACGTTCCCTACCAGTAGCCATGTCTGTAACGTTCCTACCGGTAGCCATGTATAGAACGCGTTCCCTACCGGTAGCCATGTATAGAACGCGTTCCCTACCAGTAGCCATGTATAGAACGCGTTCCCTACCGGTAGCCATGTATAGAACGTTCCCTACCAGTAGCCATGTCTGTAACGTTCCCTACCAGTAGCCATGTATAGAACGTTCCTACCGGTAGCCACGTATAGAACGTTCCTACCAGTAGCCATGTATAGAACGTTCCCTACCAGTAGCCATGTCTGTAACGTTCCCTACCAGTAGCCATGTATAGAACGTTCCCTACCAGTAGCCATGTATAGAACGTTCCCTACCAGTAGCCATGTATAGAACGTTCCTACCAGTAGCCATGTATAGAACGTTCCCTACCAGTAGCCATGTCTGTAACGTTCCCTACCAGTAGCCATGTATAGAACGTTCCCTACCAGTAGCCATGTCTGTAACGTTCCCTACCAGTAGCCATGTATAGAACGTTCCCTACCAGTAGCCATGTATAGAACGTTCCCTACCAGTAGCCATGTATAGAACGTTCCCTACCAGTAGCCATGTATAGAACGTTCCCTACCAGTAGCCATGTCTGTAACGTTCCCTACCAGTAGCCATGTATAGAACGTTCCCTACCAGTAGCCATGTCTGTAACGTTCCCTACCAGTAGCCATGTATAGAACGTTCCCTACCAGTAGCCATGTATAGAACGTTCCCTACCAGTAGCCATGTCTGTAACGTTCCTACCAGTAGCCATGTATAGAACGCGTTCCTTACCGGTAGCCATGTATAGAACGCGTTCCCTACCAGTAGCCATGTATAGAACGTTCCCTACCAGTAGCCATGTATAGAACGCGTTCCCTACCAGTATCCATGTATAGAACGTTCCCTACCAGTAGCCATGTATAGAACGTTCCCTACCAGTAGCCATGTCTGTAACGTTCCCTACCAGTAGCCATGTCTGTAACGTTCCCTACCGGTAGCCATGTATAGAACGTTCCCTACCGGTAGCCATGTATAGAACGTTCCCTACCGTAGCCATGTATAGAACGTTCCCTACCAGTAGCCATGTATAGAACGTTCCCTACCAGTAGCCATGTATAGAACGTTCCCTACCAGTAGCCATGTCTGTAACATTCCCTACCAGTAGCCATGTCTGTAACGTTCCCTACCAGTAGCCATGTATAGAACGTTCCCTACCAGTAGCCATGTCTGTAACGTTCCCTACCAGTAGCCATGTCTGTAACGTTCCCTACCAGTAGCCATGTATAGAACGTTCCCTACCAGTAGCCATGTCTGTAACGTTCCCTACCAGTAGCCATGTATAGAACGTTCCCTACCGGTAGCCATGTATAGAACGTTCCCTACCGGTAGCCATGTCTGTAACGTTCCCTACCAGTAGCCATGTATAGAACGTTCCCTACCAGTAGCCATGTATAGAACGTTCCCTACCAGTAGCCATGTATAGAACGTTCCCTACCAGTAGCCATGTCTGTAACGCGTTCCTACCGGTAGCCATGTATAGAACGTTCCTACCAGTAGCCATGTATAGAACGCGTTCCTACCAGTAGCCATGTATAGAACGTTCCCTACCAGTAGCCATGTCTGTAACGTTCCCTACCGGTAGCCATGTATAGAACGTTCCCTACCAGTAGCCATGTATAGAACGTTCCCTACCGGTAGCCATGTATAGAACGTTCCCTACCGGTAGCCATGTATAGAACGTTCCCTACCGGTAGCCATGTATAGAACGTTCCCTACCGGTAGCCATGTATAGAACGTTCCCTACCAGTAGCCATGTATAGAACGTTCCCTACCGGTAGCCATGTATAGAACGTTCCCTACCGGTAGCCATGTATAGAACGTTCCCTACCAGTAGCCATGTCTGTAACGTTCCCTACCAGTAGCCATGTATAGAACGTTCCCTACCAGTAGCCATGTATAGAACGTTCCCTACCAGTAGCCATGTATAGAACGTTCCCTACCAGTAGCCATGTATAGAACGTTCACTACCAGTAGCCATGACCTCTCCTTATATGGTTCCTTTGGAAACCCCCACTTCTCCTTATATGGTTCCTTTGGAAACCCCCACTTCTCCTTATATGGTTCCTTTGGAAACCCCCAGTTCTCCTTATATGGTTCCTTTGGAAACCCCCAGTTCTCCTTATATGGGTCCTTTGGAACCCCCCACTTCTCCTTATATGGTTCCTTTGGAAACCCCCACTTCTCCTTATATGGTTCCTTTGGAAACCCCCACTTCTCCTTATATGGTTCCTTTGGAAACCCCAAGTTCTCCTTATATGGTTCCTTTGGAAACCCCCAGTTCTCCTTATATGGTTCCTTTGGAAACCCCCACTTCTTCTTATATGGTTCCTTTGGAAACCCCCACTTCTCCTTATATGGTTCCTTTGGAAACCCCCACTTCTCCTTATATGGTTCCTTTGGAAACCCCCAGTTCTCCTCATATGGTTCCTTTGGAAACCCCCAGTTCTCCTAATATGGTTCCTTTGGAAACACCCACTTCTCCTAATATGGTTCCTTTCTAAACATCCACTCCTTTCGACACCCTCAATGTTTTCCTGAGATGCACTGAGAGATGACCTATCAGCAGGTGACAGCATAGAGACCCTGAGAGATGACTGGTCTGAGAGATGACGTCAACAGCTGGACCATATCGCTTTGTTCCCGAACAACCCAACCCATCACTAGGCTACACGGACAAGTCTTGATATGGCCTTCAAATACTAGGAAAATACAAACAAGTTATTCGGTTTACTGTCTCCACGAGATACCATGGATATATAAACTATGTTTGTATGATTTATGAATTAGCACAGGGATTTACGAGGTGGCCTTTATTCCGTCGGCCTTGTTAATGAAGTGGGAAAAGTAGCCCGGCTGTTATCGGCTGTTCAGTACTTCTGGGGAAACACTGGGAAAACACTGGGGAAACACTGGGGAAACACTGGGGAAACACTGGGGAAACACTGGGAAAACACTGGGAAAACACTGGGAAAACACTGGGAAAACACTGGGAAAACACTGGGGGAACACTGGGGGAACACTGGGGGAACACTGGGGGAACACTGGGGGAACACTGGGGGAACACTGGGGAACACTGGGGGAAAAAATAGTGTTGTCTTACGGGTGCGTTCTCCTCGTCCAGCTTCTCTTCCTGTGTGAACAGATCAAGACATTCCCTCAGAGACCCGCCCCCTGCTGCACTCCTCTTAGGGACGGGTAGAGACAGGTCACAGAAGACGTCGAAGCAGGTGGAGTAGTGAGAACACACGGAGCAGTGGAGAGAACTACGCAGCTGACCTGTAAACAGATCTGAGAGAGTTGGAGAGGGGGAACAGATTAATGATAACAATAGACTCATCTTAAGGAATAAAGGTTACACCACTGGGATATGATCAGCAACTCCAAATCTCTCAACGCTCACCTACGATCTTACTGTCGTCCCTCTCCAGGTGTCTCTTCCACATCGCAGACGCCTGCTCGTCAATCCTGAGAGAGAGAGAGACAGAGACAGAGAGAGAGAGAGAGAGAGAGAGAGAGAGAGAGAGAGAGAGAGAGGTGTAACGTTTATATTTAGGACTAGAGGTTGAATCTGGACCTCAGTAGGAGGTCTTTGGTGCGTTTTGACCCTTTCCACGTCTCTCTTTACCTGACTGTGGTGCATTTGGGTTCAGGCTCCAAGCCGGTGAGCCGGACGTACGGCCGGCGGTTGATCTCACAGTGAAGCCTGTCCAATAAGAACCTCAGAAACTCCTGAGCATCCTGTTGACTGGAAGGATGTAGAGATGTTCTTACTGCTTATAATACTTTCGCACGTGCACACGCACACGCACACGCACGGCTCTATTCTTTCGGGAGCCCTAGACGAGATTTGGTCTTTAAAGAGATTTTAGTTTTAAAGTAAATTTTCTTTCATTCTAGAACATTTTGCCGTGGGGCGAAGAAATGTCAGTTCTTTTCAGATAATTTCCTGAGGTTTCCAAATTTTTCCATGACTTAAGCCTTGTCACTAATGATATCTGAGTGAAAGTGACTAATAAAATCAAAATTGGGGCCCCATGAAGGTCGGGCCCCCTGGGAACGTGCCCTTCATGGCCGGGCGGTAATTTAGCAATGATTACTACAAGTTTAGTTAGCTGGCCGCTAGACTAACTTACCAATCTAAAACAAATGTTAGCTAATTGAGTGTCGGTGACTGACATAAGAAGAAAACTGCTGATGCACAACTACACGTTGTATTGCTCAAATGCTGAACAGTAAGTTGCGACCAGACTGAATCACTTATGTCCCGGGCCGGCCCCTTCACACACCTACCTGTATCCGCTGAAGTAAGGCACGGCGTCTTTGAAGATGCTGTAGAACTTCCCAGGATTCACTTCTGTGTTATGGTTTTCTTCGTTCACATCCCAGAGACCCAACAGCACCTGGGAGAACGCTGGGTGAGAGAGGTTAGAGGTTAGAGGTCAGAAACGCTGGGTGAGAGGAAAGGGAAAGCCAAGAAGGAAAGGTTGATCGTATTCGCCCGTTCTCACCCTCCATGAGATGTGGTTCCTCTCTACTGCACATCTCCTGTCTGTAGGCTTTGACCAGACAGTAGTCCCTCAGACCTCTGGTGTGAGATAGACACTGCACCACCGCATTCAGAAAACACTGAGAGAGACAGAGAGACAGAGAGAGAGAGAGCGAGAGAAGAGATGAAAGCGTGAGTTTTTACTCACCAAAGTAACACAGTGTGGTCAAAGACTTAGTCACATAAAACCTCATAAGGATCAGACCCTTTTTTTCAATTCCCGCCTAAAATGACATACCCAAATTTAACTGCCTGTAGCTCAGGACCTGAAGCAAGGATATGCATATTCTTGATACCATTTGAAAGGAAACACTTTGAAGTTTGTGGAAATGTGAAATTAATGTAGGAGAATATAACACATTAGATCTACTGTAGGCCTTTATTGAAAATAAGAATTTGTCCTTAACTGACTTGCCTACTTAAATAAATGTTAAATAAAATATTTAAAAAATCTGGTAAAATATAAAAAAACGTGTTTTTTCAAAAAGAATTTGCTTCCGTCATCTTTGAAATGCAAGAGAAAGGCCATAATATAATATTGCAGTTTAGGTGCAATTTAGATTCTGGCCACAAGATGGCAGCAGTGTGTGCAAAGTTTCAGATTGATCCATTGAAGCATTGCAATACTGCACAGTATTTTGTATCAAGTCTGCCCAAATGTGCCGAATTGGTCAATTGATATATTTTCAAGTACATAACTATAGAGAACATACAAAAATGATATGGTAATACAACATTTTAGTTTACACACTCCCAGGAATGTCATACATGATGGATCATTAGTTTAATGCACACATTTTCACACATCTAGATGGCCGGGCGGGGTGCGTGTGGAGCCAGATACAGCAGGGGTTCAAACTGTAGAACCCAGTTACTACATTTGAATATATCCAATGAACAAATGGATTTTATCAAACTAAACTATGCTACATTTTATCTCTAGAACCCTCAGGATGACAAATCAGAGCAAGATTACTGAAGTACATTATTTACCTTCAGAGGTGAATGTATCAAACCAGTTGCCGTGTTACATTTGTTTTGTTTTTTGTGCACTCTCCTCAAACAATAGCATGGTATTTTTTCACTGTAATAGCTACTGTAAATTGGACAGTGCAGTTAGATTAACAAGAATTTAAGCTGTCTATGTCCTGGAAAGTTTGTTGGTACTTACAACGTCATTCTAGTCACATTAGCGCACGTAAGCATCAACCGTCCCGGTATAGGTTAACGTTAGTTGTAGTCACCATCTGGTTACCAAAACTACAAACATAGTTATGTTTTTGGGTTATTACATACAGTATTTATTAACTTATTTCTAGATATCGTCTAAACTACCCACAGTGCACTTTTTCTAAATGTCAGGTGGAGAATCTTCTCTGTGCTTACCGAGTTCGTATGCTAGCTAGTTAGCCGTGCTAGCATGTAATTACATCCCAGACCTGCAGGTGTTAACGGTGGAGAGCTAAAATCTACCAATCACAAGGAAGAGTGACATGAACAATGAACAGATGGGGAACGTGCAGCCATGCAGCAGGGTCGCCTAGTGGTTAGAGCGTTGGACTAGTAAACGAAAGGTTGCAAGTTTAATTCCCCGAGCTGACAAGGTACAAATCTGTCATTCTGCCCCTGAACAAGGCAGTTAAACCCACTGTTCCTAGGCCGTCGTTGTAAATAAGAATTTGTTCTTAACTGACTTGCCTAGTTAAATAAAGATTAAATAAAAAAAAACTCATGCTTTCCATGGACTTTGTGGGTGTGTTATCTAGTGGGAACCCGTTGGCACGGCAGACTCTGATGCCTTCCTGCTTGCTCAAATTCAAGGTGTAGTAGCTCGTCTGTTCTCCTATTTTCTTTTGTCAACTTTTTCGGCATGTTCTCTGTGAAGGAAGCTACGGGAGCTATGTAACCTTTCCACCTTTGCTTAGTGCTAGCACGCTAGCTGACTGACATCTGGAATCTATCTATATTGGATTTCCCCCGACTCTCCCTAGGCCAGGTGAAGCACCTACCTCCCCCTCGCTTTGGTAGCTAACTCAGACTGCACTCTTTTAAAAGTTTGCCTTTGCTTTTGATCTGTGGTTACAGTACGTTTTAGTTGTGGTGAGTTTGTGGTGGTTGGCTAGACTGGCTAGGCTAGGCTAATAGCCAGTTGGCTAGATAGCTGACATTAGCTGGCTAGCTAGCTTGCTGGCAAAAATAACTGCATATATCTAACATTCTTTAATAGCTGGTTAACTGGCGTTATGCATTTCCAAAACGTTGGTTTTCTCTAATGTAGCTGTAAGCTAGGTGTTGATAGCAACTGGAGGACTCATGCAGTCAAATCAAATCGTATTTGTCACGTGCCAAATACAACAGGTGTAGACCTTACCGTGAAATGCTTAACCAACCCTTAACCAACAATGCAGTTCAAGAAATAGAGTTAAGAAAAGATTTACTAAATAAACCAATGTAAAAAAAAAACGAATCAAAGAGTGACAAGAAAATAACATAACAATAATGAGGCTATATACAGGGGGTACCGGTACAGAGTCAATGTGGAGACTATATACAGGGGGTACCGGTACAGAGTCAATGTGGAGGCTATATACAGGGAGTACCGGTACAGAGTCAATGTGGAGGCTATATACAGGGGGTACCGGTACAGAGTCAATGTGGAGGCTATATACAGGGGGTACTGGTACAGAGTCAATGTGGAGGCTATATACAGGGGGTACCGGTACAGAGTCAATGTGGAGGCTATATACAGGGGGTACCGGTACAGAGTCAATGTGGAGGCTATATACAGGGGGTACTGGTACAGAGTCAATGTGGAGGCTATATACAGGGGGTACCGGTACAGAGTCAATGTGGAGGCTATATACAGGGGGTACCGTATAGAGTCAATGTGGAGGCTATATACAGGGGGTACTGTACAGAGTCAATGTGGAGGCTATATACAGGGGTACCAGTACAGAGTCAATGTGGAGGCTATATACAGGGGTACCGTACAGAGTCAATGTGGAGGCTATATACAGGGTACCGGTACAGAGTCAATGTGGAGACTATATACAGGGGGTACCAGTACAGAGTCAATGTGGAGGCTATATACAGGGGGTACCGGTACAGAGTCAATGTGGAGGCTATACAGTGAGGGAAAAAAGTATTTGATCCCCTGCTGATTTTGTACGTTTGCCCACTGACAAAGAAATGATCAGTCTATAATTTTAATGGTAGGTTTATTTGAACAGTGAGAGACAGAATAACAACAAAAAAGTCCAGAAAAACGCATGTGAAAAATGTAATAAATTGATTTGCATTTTAATGAGGGAAATAAGTACTTGACCCCCTCTCAATCAGAAAGATTTCTGGCTCCCAGGTGTCTCTTATACAGGTAACAAGATGAGATTAGGAACACACTCTTAAAGGGAGTGCTCCTAATCTCAGTTTGTTACCTGTATAAAAGACACCTGTCCACAGAAGCAATCAATCAATCAGATTCCAAACTCTCCACCATGGCCAAGACCGAAGAGCTCTCCAAGGATGTTAGGGACAAGATTGTAGACCTACACAAGGCTGGAATGGGCTACAAGACCATCACCAAGCAGCTTGGTGAGAAGGTGACAACAGTTGGTGCGATTATTCGCAAATGGAAGAAACACAAAAGAACTGTCAATCTCCCTCGGCTTGGGGCTCCATGCAAGATCTCACCTCGTGGAGTTGCAATGATCATGAGAACGATGAGGAATCAGCCCAGAACAACACAGGAGGATCTTGTCAATGATCTCAAGGCATCTGGGACCATAGTCACCAAGAAAACAATTGGTAACACACTACGCCGTTAAGGACGGAAATCCTGCAGTGTCCGCAAGGTCCCCCTGCTCAAGAAAGCACATATACATGCCCGTCTGAAGTTTGCCAATGAACATCTGGGTGAAAGTATTGTGGTCAGATGAGACCAAAATGGAGCTCTTTGGCATCAACTCAACTCGACGTGTTTGGAGGAGGAGGAATGCTGCCTATGATCCCAAGAACACCATCCCCACCTTCAAACATGGAGGTGGAAACATTGTGCTTTGGGGGTGTTTTTCTGCTAAGGGGACAGGACAGCTTCACTGCATCAAAGGGACGATGGACGGGGCCATGTACCGTCAAATCTTGGGTGAGAACCTCCTTCCCTCAGCCAGGGCATTGAAAATGGGTCGTGAATGGGTATTCCAGCATGACAATGACCCAAAACACACGGCCAAGGCAACAAAGGAGTGGCTCAAGAAGAAGCACATTAAGGTCCTGGAGTGGCCTAGCCAGTCTCCAGACCTTAATCCCATAGAAAATCTGTGGAGGGAGCTGAAGGTTCGAGGTTGCCAAACGCGTCAGCCTCGAAACCTTAATGACTTGGAGAAGATCTGCAAAGAGGAGTGGGACAAAATCCCTCCTGAGATGTGTGCAAACCTGGTGGCCAACTACAAGAAACGTCTGACCTCTGATTGCCAACAAGGGTTTTGCCACCAAGTACTAAGTCATGTTTTGCAGAGGGGTCAAATACTTATTTCCCTCATTAAAATGCAAATCAATTTATAACATTTTTCACATGCATTTTTCTGGATTCTTTTGTTGTTATTCTGTCTCTCACTGTTCAAATAAACCTACCATTAAAATTATAGACTGATCATTTCTTTGTCAGTGGACAAACGTACAAAATCAGCAGGGATCAAATACTTGTTTCCCTCACTGTAACTCTGGGCCAGGATAAACACATCCTGACTAACGAGGTGACTCCAGTACACAGACACACATGGGTTTGATGCCTGTAACAATCCACAGACCGACAACCATATGACAGTTCAGCTCTCAGACTGTCCCCTTCACCTCAGCTCTGACTGTCCCCTTCACCTCAGCTCTGACTGTCCCCTTCACCTCAGCTCTGACTGTCCCCTTCACCTCAGCTCTGACTGTCCCCTTCACCTCAGCTCTGACTGTCCCCTTCACCTCAGCTCTGACTGTCCCCTTCACCTCAGCTCTGACTGTCCCCTTCTTTGTCAGTGGGCAAACGTACAAAATCAGCAGAGGATCAAATACTTTTTCCCCCTCACTGTATACAGGGGGTACCGGTACAGAGCCAATGTGGAGGCTATATACAGGGGGTACCGGTACAGAGTCAATGTGGAGGCTATATACAGGGGGTACCGGTACAGAGCCAATGTGGAGACCATATACAGGGGGTACCAGTACAGAGTCAATGTGGAGACTATATACAGGGGGTACCGGTACAGAGCCAATGTGGAGACCATATACAGGGGGTACCGGTACAGAGTCAATGTGGAGACTATATACAGGTGGTACCGGTACCGAGTCAATGTGGAGGTTATATACAGGTGGTACCGGTACCGAGTCAATGTGGAGGCTATATACAGGGTACCGGTACAGAGTCAATGTGGAGGCTATATACAGGGGGTACTGTACAGAGTCAATGTGGAGGCTATATACAGGGGGTACAGTACAGAGTCAATGTGGAGGCTATATACAGGGGTACTGCACAGAGTCAATGTGGAGGCTATATACAGGGGGTACTGTACAGAGTCAATGTGGAGACTATATACAGGGGGTACAGGTACAGAGTCAATGTGGAGGCTATATACAGGGTACAGGTACAGAGTCAATGTGGAGGCTATATACAGGGGTACAGGTACAGAGTCAATGTGGAGGCTATATACAGGGGGTACAGTACAGAGTCAATGTGGAGGCTATATACAGGGGGTACTGGTACAGAGTCAATGTGGAGACTATATACAGGGGTACAGGTACAGAGTCAATGTGGAGGCTATATACAGGGGGTACAGGTACAGAGTCAATGTGGAGGCTATATACAGGGTACAGGTACAGAGTCAATGTGGAGGCTATATACAGGGGGTACCGGTACAGAGTCAATGTGGAGGCTATATACAGGGTACCGGTACAGAGTCAATGTGGAGGCTAAATACAGGGGGTACTGCACAGAGTCAATGTGGAGGCTATATACAGGGGGTACCGGTACAGAGTCAATGTGGAGGCTATATACAGGGGGTACCGGTACCGAGTCAATGTGGAGACTATATACAGGGGGTACAGGTACAGAGTCAATGTGCAGGGGTACAGGTTAGTCGAGGTAATTTTTTAAAGTGACTATGCATAGATAATAAACAGAGTAACAGCAGTGTAAAAACAAGCAGTCTTAGGATAGGTAGAGGGTAGAATCTGTTGGTGGTAGAAGCTGTTGGGGGTAGAAGCTGTTGAGGAGCCTTTTGGTCCTAGACTTGGCACTCAGGTACCGCTTGCTTTGCGGTAGAAGAGACAACAGTCTATGGCTTGGGTGACTGGAGTCTTTGACAATTTTTTGGTCCTTCCTCTGACACCGCCTTGTATATAGGTCCTGGATGTCAGGAAGCTTGGCCCCAGTGATGTACAGGACCATACGCACTACCCTCTGTAGCACCTTACGGCCAGATGCCGAGCAGTTACCATATCAGGTGGTGATGCAACTGGTCAGGATGCTCTCAATGGTGCAGCTGTATGTCGTGCCCTCTTCACAACTTCTCTTGTTATGTTTGGACCATGATAGTTCGTTGGTGATGCGGACACCAAGGAACTTGATACTCTCGACCCGCTTCACTATAACCCCGTCGATGTTAATGTGGGCCTGTTTGGCCCTCCTTTTCCTGTAGTCCACGATCAGCTCCTTTGTCTTTCTCACATTGAGGTAGAGGTTGTTGTCCTGCCAGGTCTCTGACCTCCTCCCTATAGGCTGTCTCATCGTTGTCGGGGATCCGGCCTACCATTGTTGTGTCGTCAGCAAACTTGATGGTGGTGTTGGAGTCGTGCCCTCGCAGTCGTGGGTGAACAGGGAGTACAGGAGGGGACTAAGCACGCACCCCTGAGGGGCTCCAGTGTTGAGGATCAGCATGGCAGGTTACCTTAGTGTTCATGCACTTCATGGCTACTAACGTGAGTGCTACGGGCAGTAATCATTTAGGCAGGTTACCTTCGCCTTCTTGGCCACAGGGACTATGGTGGTCTGTTTGAAACATGTAGGTATTACAGACTCGGTCAGGGAGAGGTTGAAAATGTCAATGAAGACACTTGACAGTTGGTCCGCGCATGCTTTGAGTACACGTCCTGGTAATCCGTCTGCCCCTGCGGCTTTGTGAATGGTCACCTGTTTAAAGTTCTTGCTCACATCGGCTACGGAGAGCGTGATCACACAGTCATTCGGAATAGCTGGTGCTCTCATCCATGCTTCAGTGATGCTTGCCTAGAAGCGAGCATAAAAAGGCATTTAGCTTGTCTGGTAGGCGCGCGTCACTGGGCAGCTCGCGGCTGGGTTTCTGTAATAGTTTTTAAGCCCTGCCACATCCAACAAATTTGTATGTGTCTCTGTGTGTGGAATAAAGGTGGTTTAGAGTGTTTCCCCCCCTGGTTGCATGTGACATGCTGGTAGAAATGAGGTAAAACGAATTTAAGTTTGCCTGCATTAAAGTCCCCGGCCAGTAGGAGAGCCACTTCTGGATCAGAATTTTCTTTGTTTGCTTATGGCCTTATAGAGTTGGTTGAGAGCTGTCTTAGTGCCAGCATCAGTCTGTGGTGGTAAATAGACAGCTAGGAATAATATAGATGAGAACTCTCTTGGTAGATAGTGTGGTCTACAGCTTATCATGAGGTACTCTACCTCCGGTGAACAATAGATTGAGAGTTAATATTAGACGACATCGTGCACCAGCTGTTATTGACAAATAGACACACATCCCTGCCTCTCATCTTACCAGACGTAGCTGCTCTGTCCTGCCGATGCACCGAGAAGCCAGCCAGCTCTATATATTATCCGTGTCGTTGTTTAGCCACGTCTCCGTGAAACATAAGATATTACAGTTTTTAAATGTCCCGTTGGTAGGATAGTCTTAATCGTTGATTGTCCAGTTTGTTTTCCAATGATTGCACGTTGGCCAATAATATGGAGAGTAGTTGTGGTTTCTTCTCTGCAAATTCTTACAAGCAACCCTACCCTTCTCCCCTGTCTTTTCTTCATGTGGTGACGGGGATTCGGGACTTGTCTCGACAAAGCAGTATATCCTTCGCGTCAGACTCATTAAAGAAAAAATATTTGTCCAGTTTGAGGTGAGTAATCGCTGTTCTGATGTCCGGAAGCTCTATTCGGTCATAAGAGACGGTAGCAGCAATATTATGTACAAAATAACAATGTGAAAAAAGACACAGAATAGCGCCCCCCCGGCGCCATTAGCAATAAGGGTCAGTGCTAACATAACATTAGCAAGCTGGTAGGGCTAACGTTAACAGGCTAGTTGGCTAGCAACCTTGCAAGTTTTGTAACAATACATTGAAGTATTTGCTAGTAAGTTGGCTGAAAATCGAATTGAAACCGATAGTCATGAGTGCAACGGATTGTTTAATTTGAAGTTATACATTTGAAGTAATTTCTGTTTGAGTTTACATTAAGGAATAGGCCGACTTGCCAGATCATATCTGGCATGGTTTTAAGTAATAACAAACAATTTTTTAAACGTGAGGTGTAACTTTGCATTGGGACTTTTGATGCGTATACTAATGCAAATTCACATGTTACATGTGATTAAGTTTATGCAACCTACCCTTTAACCTTCCGATTTCCCCAAATTCCCCCACCCTGACACCACATCACACGTTAAACACAAGGACTTACCGTGTTTCCTACGTTACGAAGGCCGACTCTTCCACTCCCAACCTTGAGCTTTTCTTTCTGTGGAGGAGAATCAGATGAAGTCAGAGCTGAGGTGAGAGGGGACAGTCAGAGCTGAGGTGAGAGGGGACAGTCAGAGCTGAGGTGAGAGGGGACAGTCAGAGCTGAGGTGAGAGGGGACAGTCAGAGCTGAGGTGAGAGGGGACAGTCAGAGCTGAGGTGAAGGGGACAGTCAGAGCTGAGGTGAAGGGGACAGTCAGAGCTGAGGTGAAGGGGACAGTCAGAGCTGAGGTGAAGGGGACAGTCAGAGCTGAGGTGAAGGGGACAGTCAGAGAGCTGAGGTGAAGGGGACAGTCAGAGAGCTGAACTGTCATATGGTTGTCGGTCTGTGGATTGTTACAGGCATCAAACCCATGTGTGTCTGTGTACTGGAGTCACCTCGTTAGTCAGGATGTGTTTATCCTGGCCCAGAGTTACAGTGAGGGAAACAAGTATTTGATCCCTGCTGATTTTGTACGTTTGTCCACTGACAAAGAAATTATCAGTCTATAGTTTTAATGGTATGTTTATTTGAACAGTGAGAGACAGAATAACAACAAAAGAATCCAGAAAAACCCATGTGAAAAATGTTATGAATTGATTTGCATTTTAATGAGGGAAATAAGTATTTGACCCCTCTGCAAAACATGACTTAGTACTTGGTGGCAAAACCCTTGTTGGCAATCACAGAGGTCAGACGTTTCTTGTAGTTGGCCACCAGGTTTGCACACATCTCAGGAGGGATTTTGTCCCACTCCTCTTTGCAGGACTTCTCCAAGTCATTAAGGTTTTGAGGCTGACGTTTGGCAACTCGAACCTTCAGCTCCCTCCACAGATTTTCTATTGGATTAAGGTCTGGAGACTGGCTAGGCCACTCCAGGACCTTAATGTGCTTCTTCTTGAGCCACTCCTTTGCCTTGCCTTGGCCGTGTGTTTTGGGTCATTGTCATGCTGGAATACCCATCCACGACCCATTTTCAATGCCCTGGCTGAGGGAAGGAGGTTCTCACCCAAGATTTGACTGGCCCCGTCCATCGTCCCTTTGATGCAGTGAAGTTGTCCTGTCCCCGTAGCAGAAAAACACCCCCAAAGCATAATGTTTCCACCTCCATGTTTGACGATGGGGATGGTGTTCTTGGGGTCATAGGCAGCATTCCTCCTCCTCCAAACACGACGAGTTGAGTTGATGCCAAAGAGCTCCATTTTTGTCTCATCTGAACACAACACTTTCACCCAGATGTCCTCTGAATCATTCAGATGTTCATTGGCAAACTTCAGACGGGCATGTATATGCATTCTTGAGCAGGGGGACCTTGCGGGCGCTGCAGGATTTCAGTCCTTCACGGTGTAGTGTGTTACCAATTGTTTTCTTGGTGACTATGGTCCCAGCTGCCTTGAGATCATTGACAAGATCCTCCCGTGTAGTTCTGGGCTGATTCCTCACCGTTCTCATGATCATTGCAACTCCACGAGGTGAGATCTTGCATGGAGCCCCAGGCAGAAGGAGATTGACAGTTCTTTTGTGTTTCTTCCATTTGCGAATAATCGCACCAGCTGTTGTCACCTTCTCACCAAGCTGCTTGCCGATGGTGTAGCCCATTCCAGCCTTGTGTAGGTCTACAATCTTGTCCCTGACATCCTTGGAGAGCTCTTTGGTCTTGGCCATGGTGGAGAGTTTGGAATCTGATTGATTGATTGCTTCTGTGGACAGGTGTCTTTTATACAGGTAACAAGCTGAGATTAGGAGCACTCCCTTTAAGAGTGTGCTCCTAATCTCAGTTCGTTACCTATATAAAAGACACCTGGGAGCCAGGAATCTTTCTGATTGAGAGGGGGTCAAATACTTGTTTGCCTCATTAAAATGCAAATCAGTTTATATTTTTCACGTGCGTTTGTCTGGATTTTTGTTGTTATTCTGTCTCTCACTGTTCAAATAAACCTACCATTAAAATTAAAGACTGATAATTTCTTTGTCAGTGGACAAACGTACAAAATCAGCAGGGGATCAAATACTTTTTCCCCCTCACTGTACCTAGTTAGTCAGGATGTGTAACACCTGGCCCAGAGTCACCTCGTTAGTCAGGATTTGTAACACCTGGCCCAGAGTCACCTCGTTAGTCAGGATGTGTAACACCTGGCCCAGAGTTACCTTGTTAGTCAGGATGTGTTTCACCTGGCCCAGAGTCACCTCGTTAGTCAGGATGTGTTTCACCTGGCCCAGAGTCACCTCGTTAGTCAGGATGTGTAACACCTGGCCCAGAGTCACCTCGTTAGTCAGGATGTGTTTCACCTGGCCCAGAGTCACCTCGTTAGTCAGGATGTGTAACACCTGGCCCAGTCACCTCGTTAGTCAGGATGTGTAACACCTGGCCCAGAGTCACCTCAATAGTCAGGATGTGTAACACCTGGCCCAGAGTTACCTCGTTAGTCAGGATGTGTAACACCTGGCCCAGAGTCACCTCGTTAGTCAGGATGTGTAACACCTGGCCCAGTCACCTCGTTAGTCAGGATGTGTAACACCTGGCCCAGAGTCACCTTGTTAGTCAGGATGTGTTACACCTGGCCCAGAGTCACCTCGTTAGTCAGGATGTGTAACACCTGGCCCAGAGAGTCACCTCGTTAGTCAGGATGTGTAACACCTGGCCCAGAGTTACCTTGTTAGTCAGGATGCGTAACACCTGGCCCAGTCATCTCGTTAGTCAGGATGTGTAACACCTGGCCCAGAGTCACCTTGTTAGTCAGGATGTGTAACACCTGGCCCAGAGTCACCTTGTTAGTCAGGATGTGTAACACCTGGCCCAGAGTCACCTCGTTAGTCAGGATGTGTAACACCTGGCCAAGAGTTACCTCGTTAGTCAGGATGTGTTTCACCTGGCCCAGAGAGTCACCTCGTTAGTCAGGATGTGTAACACCTGGCCCAGAGTCACCTTGTTAGTCAGGATGTGTAACACCTGGCCCAGAGTCACCTTGTTAGTCAGGATGTGTAACACCTGGCCCAGAGTCACCTTGTTAGTCAGGATGTGTAACACCTGGCCCAGAGTCACCTTGTTAGTCAGGATGTGTTACACCTGGCCCAGAGTCACCTTGTTAGTCAGGATGTGCAACACCTGGCCCAGAGTCACCTTGTTAGTCAGGATGTGTTACACCTGGCCCAGAGTCACCTTGTTAGTCAGGATGTGTAACACCTGGCCCAGAGAGTCACCTTGTTAGTCAGGATGTGTAACACCTGGCCCAGAGTTACCTCGTTAGTCAGGATGTGTAACACCTGGCCCAGAGTCACCTCGTTAGTCAGGATGTGTAACAATTGTGCTGGCCCAGCTGGATTCTAAGATCTGCTGGCCCAGTTTATCAGTTGGAAAGGAAATGTTGGGAGAACTACACCTCACCTCACCTCACCTGAGGTGCAAGTTCCAGCTCAACCATTTTAGTTTGAAAGAACAGTGAGTTTTGGTGTTTCCTCTGTTTTTGCTCCATATTCTTTTTACTCCCTATCCTAAGTTGTAGTGGGTATTTTTTTAAGATTGTCTTTTAGAACCCCTTACTAGAGGGAATCCATGGTGGGTGTCATTTAGAACCCCTTACTAGCGGGAATCCATGGTGGGTGTCATTTAGAACCCCTTCCTAGAGGGAATCCATGGTGGGTGTCCTTTAGAACCCCTTCCTAGAGGGAATCCATGGTGGGTGTCTTTTAGAACCCCTTCCTAGAGGGAATCCATGGTGGGTGTCTTTTAGAACCCCTTCATAGTGGGACTCCATGGTGGGTGTCTTTTAGAACGCCTTACTAGAGGGAATCCATGGTGGGTGTCTTTTAGAACCCCTTACTAGAGACTGCCAACATTCAGAACCCCTTTTGAAACCCCTTTCTGTTTGAGTTTGGTTGTCAAAGGGATTTTCTTTGTTAGTTTCCTTTTCTGTGAGCAATGTCATTTTGAGTTGGTCTCATGGGAACGTGTGTGTGTGTGAGCCAGATTAAGCCTGTTCATCTGGTTAGGGTCAGGATTAGGCTCAGAGGAGGCTACACCGTTCATCCTATTACACACAGGGAAAACTGCTGACAGTACCTGTGACAGGGTTAGAAACAGTACCTGTGGCAGGGTTAGAGACAGTACCTGCGGCAGGGTTAGAGACAGTACCTGCGGCAGGGTTAGAGACAGTACCTGCGGCAGGGTTAGAGACAGTACCTGCGGCAGGGTTAGAGACAGTACCTGCGGCAGGGTTAGAGACAGTACCTGCGGCAGGGTTAGAGACAGTACCTGCGGCAGGGTTAGAGACAGTACCTGCGGCAGGGTTAGAGACAGTACCTGGGGCAGGGTTAGAGACAGTACCTGCGACAGGGTTAGAGACAGTACCTGCGACAGGGTTAGAGACAGTACCTGCGACAGGGTTAGAGACAGTACCTGCGACAGGGTTAGAGACAGTACCTGCGACAGGGTTAGAGACAGTACCTGCGACAGGGTTAGAGACAGTACCTGTGACAGGGTTAGAGACCGTACCTGCGACAGGGTTAGAGACAGTACCAGTGACAGGGCTGCTATGGGGCTGCTACAGTACCTGTGGGGCTGCACGCTTTGTTCTGTGTTTCTTACCCACCTTGACTCCTTAATGCCTGTCAATACAACCACAGGGTGCAGCAGGCTTTTGTTCCAAACCAGCATTGGCTCATCAATAACTCAGTAGATCTGTCTCGCTGATCAACTGTTCATCAGGTGCTGATTCAACTCAGAACCAGAAATGTAATTGCTGGGCTGGAACTAACGCCTGCAAACTTCAGCAGCAGCCCCATCAGTGATGTGTGTGTGTATAGTAACACTCACCTCTCTGTCTACAACCAGGAGCAGCCCCATCAGTGATGTGTAGAGGACAGACTTTGAGATGTCGGCCGTGTCTCTCTGGATCCCGTTCTGAGAGACCAGGGTTTTGCACAGAGCCTGGCAGGTCCCGTCCATGGTGGCACGCGTTTCTCCCGGCATCGCTACAACAGTCCCCAACTTTATGGCACAGAAACCAGTGAGTTGGCTGGTCGCCTGGTCCTGTATCTGCTAGGTTGCTGGTTCAAGTCAACGAGGCTTCTGATGTACAAAGAAGAAAAGATCCCTGTTAATGAAGGTTTGGTGAACCCCTACCATACCCAGGGTTAGAGACAGTACCTCTCTAAAAGGACTCTGGTGAGGCACCAGTGGGAGAGATTCAGCCCAGTAGGCATCTGTGTAAGAGGTTCTGCCCAGCTAACAATTCTAGGGAGAGAGAACGTTTTCCAAATCATGACAAAAAAGGAAAAATGTGCAACCAGAGGAAAATAAAACAAACTCTAGACCACCTGTTCTCCACACACAGACGTGTACAAAGCTCTCCCTCGCCCTACATTTGGCAAATCTGACCATAGTTCTATCCCCCCGATTTCCTGCTTACAAGGAAAAACATAAGCAGGAAGCACCAGTGACTCGGTCAATTAAGAAGTGGTCAGATGAAGCAGATGCTAAGCTACAGGACTGTTTTGCTAGCACAGACTGGAATATGTTCCAGGATTCCTCTGATGGCATTGAGGAGTACACCACATCAGTCACTGGCTTCATCAATAAGTGCATTGATGACGTCGTCCCCACAGTGACTGTACGTACATTCCCCAACCAGAAGCCATGGATTACAGGCAACATCCACACTGAGGTAAAGGGTTGAGCTGCCGCTTTCAAGCAGCGGGACTTATAAGAAATTCCACTATGCCCTCTGAAGAACCATCAATAAGGCAAAGCGTCAATACAGGACTGAGATTGAATCGTACTACACCTGCTCCGACGCTCGTCGGATGTAGCAGAGCTTGCAAACTATTACAGACTACAAAAGGGAAGCACAGCCGCGAGCTGCCCAGTGACACAAGCCTACCAGACGAGCTAAATTACTTCGATGCTCGCTTCGAGGCAAGCAACACTGAAGCATCAGCTGTTCCGGACGACTGTGTGATCACGCTCTCCGTAGCCAATGTGAGTAAGACCTTTAAACAGATCAACATGGGGCGGCAAGTAGCCAAGTGGTTAGAGCGTTGGGCCAGTAACCAAAAGGTTGCTAGATCGAATCCCCGGGCTGACAAGGTAAAAATCAGTTGTTCTGCCCCTGAACAAGGCAGTTAACCCACTGCCATCATTGTAAATAAGAATTTGTTCTTAACTGACTTCCCTGGTTAAAGAAAATAAAATTTTAATAAGTAAAAATTTGCAGGGCCAGACGGATTACCAGGACGTGTACTCCAAGCATGTGCTGACCAACTGGCAAGTGTCTTCACTGACATTTTCAACCTGTCCCTGACTGAGTCTGTAATACCAACATGTTTCAAGCAGACCACCATAGTCCCTGTGCCTAAGAACACTAAGGTAACCTGACTAAATTACTACCGACCGTAGCACTGACATCTGTAGCCATGAAGTGGTCAAGGCTCACACATCAACACCATTATCCCAGAAACCCACTCCAATTTGCATTATCTGTTGGGTCGGTATGCAATCTCTATTGCACTCCACACTGCCCTTGCCCACCTGGACAAAAGGAACACCTATGTGAGAATGCTATTCATTGACTACAGCTCAGCATTCAACACCATAGTGCCCTCCAAGCTCATCACTAAGCTAAGGACCCTGGGACTAAACACCTCCCTCTGCAACTGGATCCTGGACTTCCTGACAGACCAACCCCCAGGTGGTAAGGGTAGGTAGCAACACATCTGCCATGCTGATCCTCAACACAAGGGCCCCTCAGGGGTGTGTGCTTAGTCCCCTCCTGTGCTCCCTGTTCACCCACAACTGCGTCGCCAGGCACGACTCCAACACCATCATTAAGTTTGCCGATGACACAATAGTGGTAGGCATGATCACTGACAACGATGAGACAGCCTATAGGGAGGAGGTCAGAGACGTGACCGTGTAGTGCCAGGATAACAAATTCTCCCTCAACGTGATCAAGACAAAGGAGAAGGATTGTGGACTACAGGGACCGAGCATGCCCCATTCTCATCGACCCTTGCTCTAAAGCCTAAACCAGGTTGAAAACTTAAAGTTTCTTGGTGTCCACATCAACAAACTATCATGATCACACCAAGACAATCGCGAAGAGGGCACGACAAAGCCTATTCCCCCTCAGGAGATGTAAAAGATTTGGCATGGGTCCTCATATCCTCAAAAGGTGCACCATCGAGAGCATCCTGACTGGTTGCATCACTGCCTGGTATGGCAACTGCTCGGCCTCCGACCGCAAGGCACTACAGAGGGTAGTGCGAACATCACCGGGGCCAAGCTTCCTGCCATCCAGAAGCTTTATTCCAGGCAGTGTCAGGGGAAGGCCCGAAAAAGCCTCCAGACACCCTAGTCATAGACTGTTCTCTCTGCTACGGCATGGCAAGTGGTACCGGAGCACCAAGTCTAGGTCCAAGAGGCTTCTAAACAGCTTCTACCCCCAAGCCATAAGACTCCTGAACATCTAATCAAATGGCTACCCACACTATTTGCATTGCCCCCATCCTCTTTTACGCTGCTGCTACTCTGTTTATTATCTATGCATAGTCACTTTAACTCTACCTACATGTACATATTACCTCAACTACCTTGACTAACCTGTTCCCCTGCATATTGACTCTGTACTGGTACCACCTGAATATAGTCTCGCTATAGTTATTTTACTGCTGCTCTTTACTTAACACTTATTCTTCTTAAAACTGCATTGTTGGTAAAAGGCTTGTAAGTAAGCATTTCCCTGTAAGGTTAAACTACACTTGTTGTATTAGCCGCATGTGACAAACAAAATATGATTTAATTTTATACAACT